>NW_004624759.1:21401361-21421335 GCF_000247695.1 Heterocephalus glaber
ATAATCTGATTATATATTATATATTGTTCCTGAGAGCTGCTGTGCTTTTTCCATACAGAACAGAAAAATAACATATCAAATATTTCATTTTAGCCACTGTATAAAGGCAGCTTGATATCTTTATCACATTGAACATGATTTCTAGCGTTAGGTATCACTTTTCCTTATTTATAAACATAATTTTTCATCTTACTCTAGTTCATTCTATAAAATACCCAAATGATTTTTAATTTTTTCAGTAGTGACTCTCACATGTGCCCTATTTGTGGGGTTATTTTATGAATATAACCTTACTAAGACATTTTCATATTTACTAGCTTATTCCATAAAATGACTGTAAAATTCCATAAAATGACCATTTCTAATGTGAAAATTTTCAAATTCTTGCAATTGATAATCAAATTTTCTTTGTAAATCAAATTTTTCTTTTGTAAATTTTCTTGGTATATTACTTTTCAACTTTCTCAACTGTTTACATATGATAATAATATAACATCAATAATCTATTATATTCATGGAAAAAAATGATTCTATGTTGAGTTCTATTTGATCAGTGATTTCCATGAACACTAAATTTTGCTATTTGAATTGCAACCAGAAAAATGACTATTCATCTGCAGATGATATTTTATAATGTTTAAACTGCTGATACTTCAGTGGCCATTACACAAGCAGAATACTGTTGAATATTTGTTTATAACTATACATGATATAAGCACAAGCATAAAAATTAATTGTTCTTATATTGAAGAAAAGATATATTCTTTCCACTTTTCTACAAATTATTTTTTCATAAAGTTAAATAGAATACAGAGATTCATTCTGACTATGAAATAGAGCAGTTTCAGAGCTGCTCAGTTTCATAATCATATCATATATATCATCATATATATTTCAATATGAATTTAAATCTTTATAGAAAATTTAAAATTTGGTAGCAGAAACTAATCTACTCCATTATATTGAAGGAGTTTAGATTTCACTGAATCTAAGATTTTTCTAATAAAAGATGCAACTCTTGTGCATACTATCAAGAAAGGAAAAACATTCATGTTAAACTGTGACATTAGTACATTCTCACCACTTAGAATTTTTACTTTATACTTGCTAAAATAATTATTTTAGACTTATTCACATAATTATTTTATATATACTTTTGAGTATACATGTAAAAAGAAAATGTCAACAAATAAATTTATTATATTCTTCAAATATTTTTACATTCAAAGTCCAATTCTTTTGAATCATTTTTGATGCAAAATTATCACTACATTTTTTCCTTACCATATTTTTGTGATCAAGACCTTTGGTTTTCTTAAAATGATGCTTCAGTATCTATCATCTCCAGAATTTTCTTCCAAGTCACTGATACTCAATCTGCCAATTTTGAACACATTCTAAGTCTTCCAGAAAATTTCAGTGAAAGGTTTTTAGACAACAACCAGTCTCATGTTCCTCCTCAAATTATATTTATTTATTTTTAGACAGAAAGATAAAGGCATTGGAATTGTCTGGTTATGTCTAGGAATATAAATATAGTTCACCACTGCAGTGACAGACCCTGACATCAGAAATGATAAAATATGGGAACATGTGCATTTTAAAATCAGTGCCCCTGCAAGAAGTAGCTTAATTTTGAAACAATGTCTACATTTCAAAGATTAATCTGGTGAAAGGAACCACCATGAAACAGATGCTCCCTGGAAACTGATGCCATATGAATGCGAAGGGGAGTGGTTGTAAGGATTTGGAGATAATCAGGAGTAAATTTTTTTGTTAAAGTAAAAAAGGTTTTCCTTTATTAAACTCCACAGAGAATACAATTAATGTACAGTATTGTTTCTGCTATAATTTTTAAATCTCTAAATTATGGATTTTGTCACATTAATACCATTTTTAATGGTGCTGACATGATTTAACCATGGAATTGCATTTAATTCTGGGTTAACCATTATGTTTTAAGGATTTTACAAAAAAAGTCAGAAATTCAGCGAATGTTGAATTTCTTCAGAATACTGTTTCTTATTATGAAACTATTTCTGGATTAGTTCATGACATCTTAATTTGTATATCTTTTTGAATTGGCAATCATATGTTCCCTCAGCCAGACTTTGGCTTCAACTGCCTCTACAAAGGCAGCCATAGCATAGTATATCCTAGTATATAGCTTTATTAAACTTAATGTTTGTCTCTTTCATTATTCCCATTTTTTCACATTAGTTTTTAATTTTGTTTACCCTTGATGCTGTACCTCTCTCCGTGGTATCACCAGAGTTCTTCATATAGAAGATCTCAATGCCTGTTTCTTCTTTAGATTGGCTTTTTAAAAAATATCTTCTTTGAGGAAATTTGTAGGTTTTTTGTTCTTTTCTCCTCCTACTATTTACCTCTTGCTTACATGAAACTAAGATTTGTGCATCTCTGGGATGGTATTCATATCATGAGAAATTAATGAGCATTTAGGAAAAAGACCTATACAATTAGAGTAGACTTCAAATAATAGAAGTTTCTGAACATATTGCAATATTTAAGATGATGTGCTACTCTATTCCTTATGAATGAAAAAACAGCCAATTTGGTTCATTCAGTTTTAGTAATTCTAGTTCTAACAATCTAAAAAATCTCAGTTGTATATCACAGTAAAGTCCTTTTTCTTGCTTATATGAGTTATTGTTGTTTGCTAGTTGTATATGCCATACTTTCCAGAAACTAGGATTCTTCCTTCTTATAGCTCCATCTCCCATTCCTTGGAGTCCTGTCTTGTTAGGAATAAAGAATTCTATGAAGCATGATTTTATAAGTTGTGCTTAGAAGTGTGCGCTTCTCTCTCAATCACATTTTGTTGATCTTCACTCAGTCATATAGTTGTGCTTAGCTGCAATGGAGATGGGAAAATGTATTCTAGCTGTGTGAGCTGGAATAAGAATTTGTGAATACCAGCTGTCTCAAAGTGAAGTTTGGGTAAGTTACTTATTAATGCCCCAGACCTACCATCCAAATATATTTTGAACATGTCCAAAAATATATTGTTCATATGTATATATGAATAAATATGATTTTGATATTTTGAACATTCATATAATGTCTTAGAGTAAATTAGAATTAGTTTGATAACATTTTTCTCAATGGAAATGAATAGCAACGTGAAATACTTTTGAGAGGATTTCAAATAGTAAATACATCACTTTAAGGGAATACATTATTTTGTTCAACATGTAGGTCCATGTTTAAATACAAGGAGAAAGCAATATAACAATAGATTTAGGACAAAAAAATTTTTTTAAAAAGTATTTTTGTAAATCAGCTTTTAATTGCAATGACCTTACTACTTGCTTGGGGGATTCTAAAATACTCAATCTTTATTATATTTACTCTACTATTTTCAGCAGCTATTATATGAATTTTACAATATTCCTCCCTGGGAAAAGGGAAAGGACAGAAAATTCAAACATTTAAGGTAAGTCAAAAAAAAGAGGTGCCACAATTGCCAGTCTGTGAAAGGCTGTTTGTTAAAATCCTTCCACTTTCCCTGACATGCCTGAATACTTGCTGTGGATTCCATTATCAGTGAAGCAAGAGGAAAAGCCGGGAGCAGGTTGTGGCCTTGAAGTCACGCACATCACACACTGGTGCAGAGCTGACTCTCAGTCATTAGTTCAAGGAAGCAGAGTTAAACAGTTTATTTCTATGTTAAGACAAGCTTTTGGCTTATATCCACTTTTACTCATATCTCGGGAATTAGAGGTTTTCTATGTTCATCCATTCTGATTTATCTTTTGTTTCTCTTTCCCATTGTTTTTGTTTTCAAATAATAGGGTAGAGGTGGAATAATAGGATAAGATAAGCATATCATTCTTTAAATATTTGTTTTCAAGAAAAAAATCAGATGTCTCTAAGTCTGATTTCTTATTCCTCTAAATAAATTGGTCTCCTTTTCTTCCATTTTAAAATAAAGTGTTTGCAATCCGGATAAAATTGGCTTCCCAAGTGGGAAGAATTCATGTGTTAAGGTCATTGCTTGTATTGAGAAAAAAAAAGCATACTTGTTCAGTCAATTTTTTCTAAGGATCAGTGTCTCCTTTTTGTCATATACACTGATTTGAGGTAAATTAAAATATTTTGGAATTCTCAGGGTATCTGGAAATAAATTTTATTCCTTTAGTTGGAGATTTGTGAGTATCAAATGAACAAACCTCAGTTCTTGGAACTATGATAAATATTGAGAGAGGCTCATGGGAGAATCATTTACAATCCATACAGATTTTGCCTTGAGTAGAAATAGAAAAAATATGATAAAATATCCCCAGTAAGAAGCCAAACACAGTGGCATATACTTATAATCTCAGCACTCTAGAAGGCTGAGACAAGGGGATCACAAGTTCAAGTCCAGATTAAGCAACTTTCACTTAGCAAGATCATATCTCAAAAATTTTTTAAATTAATTTACAAAAGGACTGGGATGTATGCAGCTCACTCTGAAGGCTGTGGATCCAATCCCCAATACCACAAAACAAAAACTAACAAATAAACAAAGAGATATCCAAGGAAGGGTAAGTAAAAATAAAATAGACAAATGTCTGAGATCTCATATTTGTAACACACTTGCAGAATTCAGGATTTTATCAAAATAATGCAATATGATTAAGTAGAGTTTATTCCAGAATTGCATGACTATCTCAGTATTAAATATTTTGTAAACATAAATCATTATGTCAAAACTTTAAATAGAAATTATGGAAAGATATCAGTAATATTACTCATGACTCTTTTTTAAAGATGGTATGGAAGTCCCAGCACTTGGGATCTTGAGGCAAAATGATTGCTACAAGTTCGAGGCCAGCCTGAGCTACATGGTGAATTCAAGCCCAGCCTGACCTGTCTCAAAAAACCCAAAAACATAAAAGAGATACTATGATGATTTTATTCAAAGGAGAGCTACTATGATGTGGTTTTGCAGTAGTGCAGAGAGATCACATTTAACTCTGAATCCAACAAAGATGGTGGGCAGTTACAGTCAAGAAGCAGGATACAGGTCAGTAGTTGGAAAATTACTAACAGGAAACATCATAGCTAGGCGCAGGGGGTTCTTGTTAGGTCATCTCAACAGAATTATTGATCAAAGTAGGCCTGAGTGATAAGATATTGATGGTGAAGGATGAGGAATTATTTAATTACATATTAAGGGTGGGAGATTTTTACTATAGTCAGTCAATGAGGTGTGATAAAAATATAGTAAATTTTAAAAATTATTTTAAGAATGTATTACAGTACAAGATTGTCATTAACTCCTCTCAAAATATTCCCTCTCACTTCAAGCACAATCATCCCATCATTTATTCCACTTTCGGAAGCAGTTCTAGAAGTCCTCTTCCATGTATTTAGTTGAACTGTAATGGCTGCCTTGGTTCCTGAACTGATTCGAAACATTTACCTTTCATGATCATTTTAACTTTGGAAGAGAGCCAGGAGTCTTTTAGTACCAGTTGTGATGAATAGGTAGATGAGGACACACTATAATGTTTACTTGAGCCTGCAATTGAATGGAAATCAGAGGAGTATTCACTATATTTTTTTATCATACTCACAAAAGAGGACTTCAGCTCCAGAAAGTGGCAAGAATGATAAGGGTGTTTGAAGTAAGCGGGAATATTTTTGAGAGTGGTTAAAGGCAATGTCTTTTATTGTAATACTTGTATATTAAAATTTAAACATTCACTCTAGCTGGGTGTGGTGATGCTTGCCTGTAATTCCAGGACTCAGGGAGCTGTGGCAGGAGTATAGAGAACAGCCCAGGGAACGTAGTGAGTTCAAGGCCAGTTTAGAATGCATAGTGAGACTCTGTCTCAATAAATAAATAAATAAAAGTAAACATTCACTGTATATTTGATCAAAAGAGTTATCTTTAAAAAGTGAATGTGAAATAGACTCTCGAAGATAAATAAAACCTGAGAGAATGTTTTGCTAGCAAATCTCACTTACAAGAAATACTAAATGAAGTTCTTCAGGCTAAAAGAAAGTAATCTCAGACACTAATTTGAGCCAAAACAAAAAATAAACCCATCAATGAAAAAAATTATTTAATTATGGAGTCAATATACAAATTTCTTTTTTCCTCTTTGAGATAGTTTATATATATATATATGATAAATAGTTTGAACATAGAAATCTAATATATCTGCCAATAATGGCACAAAGGAGATGAATAGAAATAAGGCCATACTGAGCTAAGAAAATTTCTCCAAGTATAACCTCACAAGTATAAATGAAAGAGAAAGAGCAGGATAAATAAAAATAAGAATGTTAATATAGCAAAATCTATGAATATATTTTCACTCTCATGTCTTGGATTCTTCAAAAGACAAAATTACATAAAGTGATAATTGTAAAAATTTATTGTCATTTGTACCATTTATAGACATAATATTACAAAAGAATGGAAAGGAAATTTGCATAGCTATATGAGTAATGTTTCTATATCTTATTTAAATTCAGTTAGTGTAAACCTGAAGTTGTTTCTGATAAGTTAAGATGTATGTAAGTTAAGATGTAAGCCTTGGAGCAAGAATTAAACAAATAATTAGAATGTAGCAAATATTTAAAGAATTTAAACTTTTGTATTAGAAAATCTACTTAATGCAAAAGGAAAATATAAAAAGAACAGGAACTAAAAAGATAGGAGACATACAAAAAACAAAAAATGAAATGCAGATTTAGGTGCAACTATATCAATTATACCATTAAATATGAATGGATTAAAGGTTCTAATCAAAGGGCAGAGATTGTCAGACTGGCTGCAAAACAAGATCTGACATGGTTTTTCTACAGAGAAAACTCCATATTCAATGATATAAAAAGATCAACAGAAAATGATTAAAAAAAAGCTATCATACATGTAACAACTACAAAAAAAGCTGGAAATTCTATACTGATGTTAGACAAAATAGATCTTAAAATAAAGTTACCACAAATAAGGTGGAATATTTTAAAAATAAAAATAGAAGGATCCATCTATCAGAATGATATAACAATTATATACATAAACATACCTAATAACATAGAATTAAAATATATGAAGCAAATACTGTCAGAAATGAAATTACAAATAGACTATTCAACAATAAAATTGGAGACGTCAATACCTACTTTTAATAATGGATAGAACAATTGGGTATAAGTCAACAAGGAGCTAGTAGACTTGAACAACGTAATCAGGTATAATGACCTTAATATCATTAGACCTAAGACATATCTATAGATATCCCCAAACACAGCAGAATATACATTCCTCTCAATTGTTCATGTAATATTATCCAGAATAGAATATGCTACTTTACAAAATAAATCTCATAAATTTAATAGTACAAATAATATGAAATATGTTCACTCACAAAATACAATGAAATTAGATAGCAAAACATGAAGAAATATGTGGAAATTAAATAGCATGTCATTAAATAACAAAAGAGAGATTAAAAAAACTTTAATATGTGACATGAATAAAAATGAAAACAAAGGGCAGGGATTTAGCTCAGCGGTTCCACCTCCTGCCCCGCAAGCACAAGGACCCAAGTTCAATCCCTGGTACTGAAAAAAAAAAAAAAAGAAACAAAAAGGAGTACATCACTAGGAACCATAGGGAAATAAAGAGTTTTGTAAATATTACAAAAATTGTAAATCAAGACTTTAGACAACTAGATGAAATGGACAAATTCCTACAAATCTATCAACCTACTGAAACTAACTCAAGAAAAAATAATCTAAATAGAACTATTACAAGTAAAGAGATGGAATTAGTAAAAAGAAAAATAAAACTACCCACAATGAAGAACCCATAGCTAATGGCTACTATGTTGAATTTCTACCAATATTTAAAGAAGAATTAGCAACAATTTCCACAATCTCTTCCTCCAAAAGGAATGCTTCCCAATTCATTATATGAGAACACTATTAGCTAAATATGAAAACCAAACAAATGTATCACAAGAAAATATGTATATGGGCACAGAAGTCCTCTCCAATACTAGAAGACTGAATCCAGCAAAATAATAATAATAAAATTATATATGACCAAGTAATATTTTCACAGGAATGCAAATTTGTTTTAACATTCAAGAATCAATTAATGTAATATAAATACATTTTCTTTAAATACTTCTAGTTTTAAGTTGTATCTCTAAGATATATCATCTTTGAATGAGAGTCTGTTATGTTCTTTCATTATGTACTAGCAGATTCAGTTGTTCATACACTAATCTGTTTGTTAATCCACTCATTCAAAGTTAAGTGGTATCACCTAACCAATCAATAATTGTCTCCAGGCCACTTCTAATATGTGTAGCAGTATGAAAGTCTCTAAGAGCCTTTTTAAGGGTATATTATAATAATGTTAAGAAGTGATATTTTGAATTAATATTCAATAGCTGCCCTTGTTATTAAAAACGAAACTATCTTCATTATTAGTAAACATTTTCTTAAGATCAAGGAAATATGGAAGTTGGAAGGAAAATAGAAAATGGCCACCAATAATATTCACAAACAAAACAGGTATATACAAAAAGCAAAAATGTGGTACCTGACATCAATACGAAAACATAAGTGCTGTGTGTCTGATGGTGGTGACAGAGGCTTGCAGAGTGCCACGTAGCTGACTATAGTAGCAAATGCCCGTAACTTCTTTGTTTTCATGGTTAATTAGCCCTTTACTAGTTGTAAGAACCCTTGAATTTACAACAGAAACATTTTTTCTGAGAAACACTCATGCTTTCTTTTAGCTAAAAAAATGTGTTATATAAAATTGAATTTCCTTGAGAAAACAATAATATTATTGAAAGGAAAAACGTAAGCACCCTAAGGGTTTCCCAACCAGTGGTCAAATAGCAAGAAGATTATTTGAAACTGAAAGGTAATATAATTGTTTGTTGTACAGTAATTTAGAAGAAACTTTTCCCCTGCCATTATCCTTAAAATTGGAAAATAGCAGAGGAAAAAATGTCACTTGGAAAGGTATTTAATAAGCTTGAATTTTAAAATTAAGTTGAAAATATTTGGAAGTAGGCTTAGGATAATGCCAACAACATCAGCTGATTTGATCAATTCAAAGAGAAAAAGAATTGATCAAAACAGTTATTCAGCATAATTGACTTTCGATCTTTTCAATTTATTATATTGGTTTCATATACTTAGGTTTTGAATTCCATAGAGCAATATTGTCTTTTTCCCTAATAATCAACTTATTATTAATTTCAGGGTTTGACTTCAATTAAAGAATAAATATAAACATTAGTTGTTCCAGCCAGGGAAGAATGACAAGTATTGTGAAAAGATATTTTTACATTTGCTACAGATGGTCCTAATTTTTCTTTATAATAAAGAAAAGAATATACCAACAGTAAGTGTTATGGAGGTATCACATATGAATAATGGCAGAATTAGGCTGAACACAATTCAATAATCTTTGTGCTATACAATATTTATGTAAAACTTTTTCTTATTCCAGTAAATATGTATCTGGATTTTAAACACCAGATGAGTTTTGAATTTTAGCAATGATCAAAGGAAATTAATGAGAAACATATGACTTTGTCATGCAAGCCATATTGCTTTTAGGTTTCAAACAAAATGACATACTTTAGGAAATATATGTTTCAGTTATTTAAATTGTGTTTTATAATATAAAAATAAGTTTAACCAGGGAATGAAGTAGATGAGAAAGAAAAGGGAAATCTCAAGAGGATATTTTGATTTTTACAACAAAATAGCAGGCATATGGCTTTTTACTATCAACGAAAAAAGTATAATGAAAGGCTATCAGCCAGGGCATGTGTGTCACCTGAGAGATTGTTAGTGTACAGGATGTCAGACACTGCCCCAGACCTACTGAATCATAACGTGCATCTTAACAAGGTCATATGACTGCTATGTATATTTGAATAGCCCTAGTTAAAGTATTCTTCCCTGGCAATATTTATGACTGTCTACATGCACAGTATTCTGCTAGGTGAAGGACTCTACCCTTGGTTTACTTTAAGTGTAATACCCTAGTGTTTACATTTAGTTAAAAAGCTTCAACCCTTAAGCTACAAAAGCATAGAACTTCTGGATAATTATTGGATAAAAGAGTGTAATGTGTAGAGGACCAGAACCTCTACTTCCTATAAAACTGAGCTATCGAAATGATGCGTATTCCACATGTAAGTAAGTCAATTTTCCAATTAAACATTATTAAGTAATTTAAATTATTTGACTTCTGAATGTAGCTTGTTGTTAGAAGTTCTGAGCATAAAATCATTATGCAGTTTTTTTGAAGTACAGAGATGAACTTTATTCTTTTATTAATTATATTGGTACATTTAAGGTATACAATATAATGACATTCATCATTAGAAATTTGCACCTTTACATAATCTCTCTTGGTTCTTCTTTTTTCCCCATTCAGCTGCCCTCCCATCAACCCCTCCACCCCTCCCTATCTACAAAGACTTTGTTTCCATTTTTTCCTTTTCTCATATTATCTCCATTCCCTTCTTCCCTTTTCCTCCCCCTCCCCCTCCCCCTCCCCCTTTGGACCTTATAGGGAAGTCTGTTTTTATAGACATTCGTCTCCCAAGAATGAGGACATAAAGTGCTGGGGCAGAGGACATACAGTACTTCTGAAATGTTCGCACCTTTGACTGAATGGCACATTCGTGACCTGACAGTATTTATTCAGCCTGCCCTGAGATTCTTCTACTTTGATATAAATCTATAGTAGAAAATATGAGCTTTAAGGAAAAACTTTAAGTTATACTTATATAGCTTTGAGAACTTAGCATTCAGTTATCATTGCTTGGGGACATTTGAAGAACTGTTGATATATTTAAAGAGTACACTGGTCATAAAATGCAGGACTACAGAGAGTATATTAAGCTAAATATTCTGAACAAATATTAGCAGATTGAATGATGTCACTAGCCATTATGCAGCTGACAACTTGGATTTACTGATATAATTTGTACTCAAAATAAACAGTCAATTTCATTACTTAAATGATACCACCACCCTCCAGAAACCTGTCTCGTTTGTAGCATGATGGGAAAGGAGAAAAGTAGATACAATGCAAATATTGGGGCTTAGGTCTTAAAATTTAAGAAATTTTCTGAACACTGATTCAATTTTCTTCCAAGGAATACTATCTGCTAAACATTTTCCAACTTCCTAATACTCTAAAAAATGAAACAGTGAAGCAATGTTGCAGTTACTTTTTTAAAAGGTAGCATTTTCTAAGGTAAATATTGTCCAGCCAAAGAAGGCCAGGAACACACTTGTAGTTGAACAAGTTGATTTTATTGCTATTAAAGTGAGAGAGAATAAACACCGTGGAATTTTTGAGCAATTGCATGGAGAGGGTTTTGTCAATTAAACATTTGTGCCTACCCAAACTTTGTAAGTTTTAAGTCCTAACTCTAATGTGATCGTAGTTGGAGACAGTTTTTGGAGGGTAACTAAAATTAGATGAAGTCATGCGGCCAGGATCCATATGATGGGATTAATGCCTTTCTAAGAAGAAATACCTGGCCCTTTACTCCCTCCCCACCATCACCATATACAGACACAATGAGAAGGCTAGAAGTCAAGAAGTAAAAATGAGAGTCCTTACAAAAACTGACCATTCTATCACCCTGAATTCATACTTCCAGCCTTCAGAACTATCAGAAAATGAATTTCCTTTGTTTAAACTAGCCATTCTATGACTTTTTTTAAAAAAATGACAGACCAAACACACTTTTCAAGGGTATTACAAGGAACCTATTATAACATTTGATCTTTGGTGACTTGGGGAAGAGTCCAAGAAAGCAAGGGTTTATGGAAGACTGAATATTATCAGAAAGTAGAAACAATTCCATCATGCATCTCAAGAAATAGATAAAGTACACTTAGAAAAAATGTGTCCTTCCTTTGAACACAAGGCCACCTTCTTAGCTACAGTGAAGTCTCAGCTATGTAATACCTGTTCTCAGATTTCATGAGCTGATTTCTTTTTTACTAATAAGAAAGTTGTTTTCTAGATTCTTTGGAAGAATTATTTCTTCTAATCATAAAAGATATTTTACTCTAAGAAAAGTACTTTAACTTAAGGTCCCTAATTCATCCATAAGCAAGCATTAAATGGATAAGATCATCAATAGAGAATCTTAAAATTTCAATTCTGAAAGTAAGCTTTAAAACATCTAAATCATTCATTCATTTCACGCTGGTATATTCTCTCTGGCATCCTGCCTGAGTTTTCCAGTCTGTAGTAAGTTTCAATAAAAGGAAATATTTACCTTCATGAGATATTGCATTCCATAAATTGAACAATTGAGAAAGACTCTTATTTCTTGTGTTTTCCACCCATTGGGTCTTCTTATGCCTTTTGGAACAATAGAGAACGTAATATATTCCATAAGAAAAGTATTCTAATCAACAAAAATAAACCCACACAAATTGATTTAAAGTAAAAAGATTTTTTTCAAAAGACTACATCAGGCAATCTCAAAGGCTTTCCTTAAGAACATTTCCATCATACTGAAGCAAAATAAACCTCTTATTCACATTTTCCATAGCATTGTGCCATCTCACATTTTTGCATATCACTGAGTATCTTTCCTATTTTTTTTTCTTCTGGGAAATCAGCTTTCACTATTTATCATTTTACTCATAACATCAGCTGGCAGATCACTTTGGATTATCATAGTACCAGATCCAGCAGAAAATGACATCCTATCTCTATGGATATTTTATCTTAATAGCTTAGGAACATGTAAGGACTTAGTCTACAGCCAGTTCAAATTTGGGGGTAAGGAAATTTGACTGGATCATTTCAAGTTTGAATTTTGATCCTATGAATTTTCTGCCTCTAGGTTAAGTTTTCATTCTGATCTAGTCATTCTACTCCTTAGTACTTGTAGAGAAGGGTCAGCATAGTATTCATTTTGGAATCTTAATTAGCGCCTCACATGATTAATTATGTATGGGTCAGATATACACTTCACAGGAAAAGAAAAACAAATACATGGAAAGTACTCAACTCATTTATAATACAAATATAAAATAAATCTGCAATATAAAGCCATTTTCACCTGTAAAATTGTTAAGGATAAAAATGTTAGATACATTAGGCAGTACAGTGTGTTAGTAAGGCTGTGAGAAAATGGGCTTCTTCATAAATTTTGGGGGGCAAGTAGAGTCTCTATAGAGATCAATTTAGCAACATGTTCAATATATGTTTTCACCAAAAGGGACTAAAGACACATAGGATGAAAAACTATGTAAAAAATAATAAGAAAATGCTTAATGTACTGGTAAAGGAAGATTTACAGTATTTGTTTCTGAGTGAAAAACAAAGCATTCCACTTCTCTGCCCCCTTGCTTCATTAAAAAAAATAATAAATAAATACATTGAAGAACCTAGACTTTGCTACACAGACAGAAGAGGGCACCATTAAACTAAAAATTTTGTAAATCACCACAGACCCACAATATGGATTAGACAAAAATGAATGAATCTATGCAAAGATACTGTAACAAAATCAGAATCAAAATATCTCACCTGATGGAAATTTGTCTTCCCAAAACATCATAAAGCAGAAAAAAGTATGATTTTAAAAAACTGCAAATCTGATTTGGAATTCTTAAACAGCCACTTGCAGTTAAAATATTAAGGATACAGTGAACAAAAAGCAGTAAAAATCAAAAGTGATTGACTAAACCCAAGAAACAAATGAAAAGAGAAAATCATCAGTTATGAAGGCTGATTACAGAGTTTCCAAGGGGGATGGACTCAAACGAATATTTTGTGATACATCAAAGCAGAAAAACAGAGAAGATAATGAAAAATAACACAAAAGTAAAGAGGAACAGAGAAAGTGCCTGAAATGGAAGACAGGCAAAGAAAGAACATTTATTATCTGGAGTCCTTGAAGAGAAAAAAAGGCAGTGGAACAGAGCTATATTTAACCTTATAATCCAAGAACTTCAGAAATAAATGAAGATATAAATCTACACATATAAAAGGCTCAGGCATGTGGAAAAGTGGAACTGAAATGGTCAACCAGAGACATAGCCTGGAAAAACTCTTAGATTTCAAAGTGTGGAAAAGAATTTCAGAAGGCTCCCTAGAAAAAAAAATCAAATGATTTACAAGTGAGTAAAAATAGACTGAAGTCAGACTTTAAACAACATACAAAACATGAGAGCAAGAGAACCAGAGTGTAACGTTTTTTAAAATTAGGAGGAAATTATAAACCAGGGATTTTTGTAACCACATCTTAAAACATAGAAAATCAGGATGGACTTTATTCAAATGGAGGACTGAAAAATCTTCAACACTAGGTCTCATGTTAAATAGTGCATTTCTTCTTCATATATGTGTGTGTGTGTGTGTCTGTAAAGCAATCAGAAATATATTGTATAAATATTTATATGTTTCTGCAATGTAGAAATGAGAGAGAAAGAAAGAAAGAAATTAGAGCTAAAGGTGAATAGTAGCTCTTGATAGTGTATTTTGTATTTAAGTGCTCAATGAACTATTAAAAACTGAAAACTCAGAGGGCTGGGATTTACCTCAGTGGCACCGCACCTGCCTTGAAAGAGAAAGTCCCTAAGTTCGATCCTGGGAACCAAAAACAAAACAAAAAATAACCCTTAAAACTCAGATAATAACAGGCACCAAAAAAAAAATTGAGAAATATATTTGCAATATATAACTAGAAAAAGATTAATGTCTCTAATTTATAAATAACTCTTAAAATTGAGAGGAACAAATGCTAAAAGCCTGAGAGAAAAATTGGCAAAAGATTTGAACAATTTGCAAAAGGAGTGCATTGCTTATAACTACAAAATGTTTGAAACAACCTCAGCGGGTTGGGGATTTAGCTCAGTGGTTCTGCCGCCTGCCTCACAAGCACAAGGACCCGTGTTCAATCCAAGGTACCAAAAAAAAAGAAAAAGAAAAAGAAAAAGAAAGAAACAACCTCAAAATCCCTAATGTGGATGTGGCACAGAGATTAAACAAATTATAGAGTACTGATCCAGGGAAGTGGATGGAGTACTAGACAACTGTAAAAAAGAATGAGTAAGATCTATAAACTAATATAAAATGTCTGTAGTATACTTCTATATGAAATGTTTAAAAGCAAAGTGGAAAGTGTGCAGCATATACAAATTTTTCTTTAAGAAAAAAGAATAGAAATGTATACATGTTTGCTTATTGTGCAAACCAAACTACAGAAAACATAAATCAAAAACTAATTAGATAGGCATGATCAAGAATGAATGGGAATGAGATTTTTAAAGAAGTGGAAGAGAAGGAGTGGAACAGAATGCATGGGGATGGGAGAAAAGGAAAGCAATTCTGTAGCTATACTATTTACATAGTTCTGAGGGGTTTTTTGTTTTTGTTTTTGTTTTTTGGTACCGGGGATCAAACTTGGGTCCTTGCACTTGTGTGTCAGGAGGCGTAACCACTGAAGTAAATCCCCGGCCCAGTTCTGAGTTTTAATATCAAAACAATGTCTCATACACTAAACATGTACTACTAAAAAATTAAAACTGTAAATAGTTAATGAACAAAGTCAACAAGGTTGAGAAAAAGCCAAAATGGAATAGCCACAGAAATAAATGGGCCAAATTTATTCCAAATGAATAAGATAACTGTATTGGTGGGTATGGTGGCACACTCCCTATAATCACAGCACTTGGGAAGCTGAGGCAGGAGGATCTCCTTGAGTTAGAGGTCAGCCTGGGCTACATATTGAGGTCAAACCCAGCCTGAACTACATAGCAAGACCATGTATCAAACAAAACAAAACAAAAATAATTGAGTGGTACAAAATTATAATCCAAGGAACTTTAGAACACTGAATATTGATTATATACCATTAGTTTATGGACAAAATCTAGTTTGTAGGTTTGTTTTTTATTGGTTTTGTAGTTTAGCAATTCTCGGACTATTTGAAATATGTTGTAGTACAGAGCAAATAATACGTAGTAGATTATGAGAGAAGGTTTCTTGTCAGAAAAACAAGTTACACATTAGAGGGAAACTGGAATGAAGTCTTCAATGTTACATTGGAATTGGAGACATCTTTATGAAATCATCATTTGAAAATACATAGTGATAGGTAGAGAAATAGGTATGTGTTTGTGTGTGTGAAAATACATACTTTCTCTGTCCACTGAGATGACCTAAAGACGATGTTCTCTAATGCAAATAAGCATCCTTAGCATCCAAATATCTGTTTTCTAAATTACATTCTTCATTTTAAGGAACCAGGACACCTTTTAAAAGTGACTCAAGTTGAGATTAGAACATCTGTTTTGTGTGCTAGTGATTTCAGAAGTGATCAAATAGTGAGGGGAACATGAAAAAAGTAAAGAAACTATTTTGAGGGGTCAATCTTAGACATTTTTGCATCAACATAAATATAGATTAAAACTTATGAGATTTTACTTATATAAATACATAACTGAATGCATAAATAAAGCAATATTCTTTCCAATAGTAAAATATTAAATAATAATTGTAGATGAATGAGGGAATCAGAAAAAATTGAGCCCCACCATGATAATAAATGTTTCAATCAAGAACTATCAATAAAACTAGCAGCAGAAATATCCTAATTAAAAACAGATTTTTACATAATCTCAAAGTGACTTCCCATAAAAATTATTAATAACAAATAAAAAATAAAGTGAGTTTGTAGTGGACAAACTTATAGCACCATAACCAAGTGTAAAGATTAATATTGCCAATGATGAGGTGAATACCATATGCTTCATGATACAGTATACCTTCCAGAAAATTGTTGTTATTCCTGATCTTGAGGAAACATCCAGTAAGTCTAAATTGAGGGACTTTCTATGATATATCAAGATCATTAAATACTGAGAAACTGCTCTGGAATAAGGAAATCTGACAACTAAATCCAGTGTGTGATCCTGAATTGCAATCTCAACCAAAAAAAAATACATTATTTGACTGTAAAAAGTACTAGTGTGACAGTATTTGAGTAAGTTCTATAGATTAGCCAATGTTATTGGTCAATGTTACTTTCTCAGTTTTGATAATTTTACTGCATTATTTCTAAAATTGTCCCCAATTTTATTATATATATATGCATTACATGTACATATATATATACATATACCTACATACACACATATATACACATACACACACACACACACATATATTGACCTATTTCAAGGTAAAGAGGCAATATATCTGAATGGGTACAGAGGAAGAAAATGATGAAGCAGATGTGGAAAATCTCTATATTTTCAGAATCTAAATTAAGGATATGCAGGAATTTTTGCACTATTTTATGACCCTAATTCTGAAAATATTTCCAAATAAATAAAAATATAAAATATATAAAAATGAAAATAGCATCATTTGCTTTTAAGTGGTATTAAAATATCTCTGTTAAGGATTTGAAATTTTGCTTAAATACAATGTCTGGCTTTTTAAAACTCTATCCATTTATATCCTCATTAAAATGTTTATTAAATGCTGGTTATACTAAATGTCAAGTACTGGGCTTAACTTACAATCAAGTGAGAAAAATTTGCTGACCTCATTGAGATTATGTTTGTGAAGGGATGATGTGTTATAGGAGATAAAGACTAGGCAAAAGGAAAAAATAACATAATTATTATCAGATATATTGTTTTTAATTAAATAAATGGTATGGGTAGTGATAGTCACAGAAGTGGATGTGTGGAGTTTGCCAAGTAAGACCTTTCAGAGAGAGTGGTACCTGAATTTAAAATGGTAACTGAATAATGAGAAAGACCCAATAACTTGATAACTTCATAAAGAAGTGACTGGAACTTACAACAGATATAAAGATGAACACTGAAAGAATATTTAGCTTTTGAGAATAAGTCTTCAAGATTAATATTTAGCTTAATGCTAATTAGAAAATTTTTTTAAAATTACTGAAACATGAAAGGTATAGAATCATTGGAATGACAAATAAGATATATTCTCTTTGCCCCTGTGTAACTAGGTTTCATATTATACAAGTCACTGAAATTCTCTGACTCTCAATTTTATCTGTGATAAAAGGATATAAGTATATAACATTCATGATTTTACAATGTTATAAAAATTTTAGTGGTTGTGATTTTATAATATGATTACATTGCATAAGTATACTAAAAATAAATTCAAGTAGATAATAAAAAGTGAGCACTCTTTGGATTAGACCATTCTTTGATTTTTCATAACAAAGAAGGAACATTTCGGGACAGCAAAAAGCAGAAACTTGTCAAAGGGTTTCACAAACTCTTATTTTTCCTATTCAATTCAATATCTAAACTACTTTGGACTTCGACATTCTTCCTGTTCACTCTTTTCCCCCTCTTTTTCTACGAATTCTATTTAATTTATTTAAATTGAGAGATAAAATTTGTGTTAGTTACTTTTCTCTCTTCGCCAACTTGTGAATGTGTTACTAGAGCTTGGAAATGAATACTGCACCTTGTTCTGAAGTACCAGTAGGTGATGGTTTCAGCCACCTTCAGCCCTGTATATAAGCTGCCCAACTGCTAGGTCTGTTTAATTATTAGAGAAGCCACACACTGGTCAGAGCTGACAAGGAAAGTAGGGAACAAGGGAGGAGTGTTTTTTCATCCTTTCATCAGGGAATGTTCATAAGTATACGTATGTTCTGGGTTAGGAGTCAGAATTGTGCTATGATGCATTGGAGCAGTCAAAGTTAGCTTACAGTTTATCATATGACATTCTACTTCTGTGATTTGTTCATAAACTTTAATAATATAAGGAATCAAAATTTATATAGGATTTTATATTTCCTAGAAAATTCTAATTTAAAATATATGAAATCAATGCAAAGAATTAAATTCTTAATATAATCGTAAAACTTATATGTAGTCATTTCTTTCTTATTCATTCATTTACTTTTATTCAACACTTTAATCTTAGTCTTTTTGGATTGCTATACCAAAATCACCATAAACTGGTTGACTGAAGAGCAGAAATTTATTTCTCACAGTTCTAGAGGCAAGGAAGTTTGAAATTAAGGCACTACCAAATTCAAGTCAGCTGAGAGCCTGCTTTCTTGCTCATAGGTGCTACCTTCTGTGTCCTCAGTTGGTAGAAAGGGTGAGGCTGCTCTTTGGGGCCTCTTAGATAAGACCACTAATCCTATTCACAAGGGCTCTGGAGCACTGGAGCATTTTATTGTTTCTAAATCTCTTTGACTATGTTTTCTTATGTCAAAAGTATGTGATATGGAATAAGAATTTCTGCATTTGTATTCAGTTGACATATTTATATAACTTTAAATTCTTTATGTGTAAAAGAGTACTTACTTCAAAGGACCATGAAATGAACATGTTAGCAATTGTTAGACACTTCAGTTAGTGGGTGCATAGAATAAGTAATAAAACAAGTTATCCAGTTACCTCTTGAACCTGTCCTGCAACTTTCTCCTTTACTTGAATCTAGGATTTTATTTTTCTTGGATTAAAGTTCTTTCTAGTAACCTCTTAATCTCTGATATTTCTCCACTTAGGGCCCTTTTCAACACAGCTACTAGAGTAATATTTTTAAACCACTATGTGACTCTCTTATTTATATACAAGCTTTATATTATGACATACAAGGCATTGGCATCCCCTAACTGTAATCTCTTATGACTCCTCCCATTAGATTCTTTTATAATGAATAAACCATCTAATATGCTCCCATGCCTCTAATGTATTTTTTTTTATTAATTTCTTTTATTGGTACATTGTAGGTATACAACACTACTACATTTCTCATTGGGAATTGTACCTTTACATAATGCATCTTGATTCTTATTTTTTCCCTATTCCTAGCCCTCCCTTCATGCCCTCCACCCTTTCCTATTTACAAAGACTTTATTTCCATTTTTTCCATTTCTCATCATTTTTCCTTTCCCTTCTTTCCTGTCCCCTGCCCCTCCC
>NW_004624759.1:21447267-21461223 GCF_000247695.1 Heterocephalus glaber
ACTGCTTGTAGAATTTTATTCTTCTGTTGGATTTCTGGAATCCTAACTATTATATGCCTATGTGTAGATTTTTTTTGATCAAGGCTAGCTGGAGTCCTATATGCCTCCCTTATCTGTATGTCAAGTTCTCTTCCCCTCCTTGGGAAGTTTTCTGCCATCACTTCTCTGAAGAGTTTTTTTATGTCATCTGCACTCTCTCATAGTGGGTATTTTAGAACACATATGATGCTTTCCACTTCAGATCTGTGATTTAGTACTGGGGGAGAAAATATACCCCATCTATCAAGGGCTAGAGGATTTCAGAATTGAAAAAGCTTGCTATGCAATTAGGCCTGGAAGATCATATGGAACAAGATCATATGAAATAACAGAAAGATCTTATTTTGCCTCTGTTAATAGATTTTCTACTGTCCTTTATTATTACATCTCAGATAGAATTTGGAATATGATTCAAATCCTTAAAAAAGAAACTACAATCAATGACTAACTTAATAATAATTTCTAAGAAAACATTTATCTAAACTTAAAATACCATTCAACGCTCAAAAACACATTGATTTCATACTTAGTGTCATGTACTCAAGAGTTAGGAAACAAACATGAGTAAAACTTAAATTATTCATAGACTGAAAGGAGCAAAAGAATTACAGTAAGGTGCAGTGATAGAGGCTTCTCTAGAAGAGCAAAAGCCAAGTGTCATCTCAGCCAGAAGAGTCAGTCATGGTTAAGGCGTTGTCTTGTCAGGTATTTTATTCATAAAGGATAATCTACAGAATTTACAGATGCTTGTGATACTGGAGCAAAACATTGGTCAAAATCTGTTGTTCTTTCTTTTTTCTTTTTTACACTTCTCTGGTTTAGAATAAAAATTGCTTTGGAGGATATGAAATGTTATTTGTTATTTGAGTAAAGTGCTAAGATAATTTTGTCAGTCTTTCCCCTTTTTCTCTGGGGATGGACTGTAGTAACCAAAATTAATAGACACAATCAGGAAAACTAATATGTGTAATGTAAATGTAAAGGCATTTCTGGGAGTCCTCTGCTTTCTTAAGTATTTTTTTTCTGAAATCATAACTGTTCTGGTTGTTTCTCACCAGGGAGACTACTTCACCTCATTAATATCCAGCTTTTAAAAAGCTAGTCAATTATGTAGAAATTTTGATTCTCAGATAACACAATTTCATTTATCATCTCAAAATTTATGTTGTCAGATGAGTGGCTGTTTCTTGTATTTTTAGAGATTTACACCTTCATCCCATAACTGAAAATGATTGGTGAAACCATCTTTTGGATTCTTTCAAGTATCTGACTTATTGTTCTGAAATTCCTGTTTTAAAATTATACTTAGTATATTATTAGTATCACAAAAACATAAATTTGTTAGAGTATTGGAAACTTTTGCAATCAAAATAAAATTTGAGCTATCTAAATTCCCTTCTAGATATTATTAATCAACATTTAAACTTATATCCTCCTACTTTTTAAAAGAAAGTTTTTTATAAAACAGGATTGCATTATCATATTGCTTTATAGTTATTTATCCCATTCAAAAATACAGTATTATTCTCCTATGTAAAATGAGCTGAGAAGCGTGATAAATGATGATGAATATACAGTATTCCCCCATTACCTGCAGCTTCATTTTCTGCAGTCTTAGTTACCCTTCATCAACAGGTGTTCTGGGAACATTAAATGAAAATTCTAGAAATAAACAGTTCATAACTTATAAAGTATTTCACACTATTCTGAATAGCATGATGAAATATACTATCCTAAATTTGCCCAAGAAGTGAATAATGTCTTTGTCCAGCACATCCATGCTATATACACTACCTGTCCATTAGGCACTTAGTAGCCATCTTAATTCCCAGATCAACCAGTACTATGTTGCAAGGCTATGTTCAAGTAACTCTTTTTTTTAATGTTCAAGTAACTCTTATATACTTAATAATGGCCCCAGGGCATGAGAATAGTGATGCTGCAAATTTGCATATGCCAAAAAGAAGACATAAAGCTTTTCTTTTAAGGAAAAAGGTAAAAGTTTTTAAATTAATAAAGAAAAAATTATATGTTGAGGTTACTGAGATCTGTGACAAGAACAATTTTTCTATCCAGGAAATTGTGAAGGAAAATTAAATTCATGCTAGTTTTGCTGTCACACTTTAAAAGTATGGTCACAGTGCAAATTAAATGTTTAGTTAAAATGGAAATGGTATTACATTTGTGGGTGGAAGATTATGAAGAAAAGACTTGATCCATTTGATAGCAACATATTGTACTAGTAAGCATTGAGCTTATATGAAGCCCTCAGCATACTAAGCTTCAGTGACACTAATCCATTTTCTTCAGTGAAGACTTACACAGATTCAAGAACAGTTTGGGACTGAAAAATATTATAATTACTAGGGCAATTGCATCAGGCAATGAAAAAGATACAGCTACACTTTCAGCAGAGTTAAAGAAATAGAATTAAGGAAGAAGGATACTATCTGAAGCAAGTCTTGAGTTGCAGTGAAGCTGAGGTCTTTTGGACGAAATTGTCCAATAGACCCTACATTCGTAAAAGTGCAAAGGAAGCACAGGGCATAAAACATGGAAAGGAAGATTAGCTGCTATTTTGTGGCAACACTGCAGAGTATGTGATAAAGCCGTGTAAAATATGTTTTTAGTGGACTAGAACTGGTAGTTGTGTCCATGATTTCTGCCCACATTCTGTTAGTTAGAATCCAATCATATGGAGATACACGAATTGCAAGGAATCCTGGAAAGTGCAGCTTTATGTGTGAGGACAGCTGTAACTATTAATCTTGATTATTAACTTGATTAGCTTAAGAAATTCTTAGATTGAGAAAGCTCATTTCTGAGTGTGTCTGGGTGGGTCACAGGGTGTGACTTCAGGGACTATATCTGGTCTTTAGTCCCATCCTCTCGGTGCTTTTCTCCTCTGATTCCTGGCCACCATGAAATGAGCAGCTTTGTTCCACTACCCACTCCCACTGTGATGTTTCTCCCTAGTGGTCAGATGACCATGAACTGAAAACTCTGAAACCATAAGCCAGAATAAACCTTTCCTTCTTTAAGTTGTGTATGTCAGGTATTTTGTCCCAGCAACAGAAAACTGACCAATACAACAGGAAAAAATCATGAATATTGATCAGCAGCTTACAATGTTTGGCACACTATCACTTATTTAATGTACTTTAATCTAGTTAGTACCAAAACTCAATGTGATATTATCTATCAACTTGAAACCTAGGATCCTAGAGGATCATGGGGTTGATTAAGAGTTTAATGTAAAATTTAGCAAAAGTAAACCTTTTCCATAGATGACTCCTCTTTTCATACAGTATCAATATTGAAGCACAGGTAAACTCAGCACTTCTTTGATATCTTCCACAAATACTCCCATCATACTAAAACATTAAAGGCAAGATTGAAGTTTCCTATAGTTTCATAGGGAAAGAAAAGTTTCATAGGAAACAGCTGAAGAAATTCACATCATAACTAACTCTTTCAGTCTTTTCTCAGTTGAGTGGTTAGAGCTTTTTTATTTACCAAATACCTTTTGGTTTTTGTTTGTTTTATGCTTAAATTATATCTTAATGACAATATGATTTTTGTAATTCACAATAGTAATACTCATTTCTGGGAAATAGTTCATGTAATATAATATATCTTGATCAATTTTTATTCCTTTGTCTCCCTCCCTCTGATCCCTTTTCCCATTTTCAAAAAGTCTACCTTCTTGTTTCCTACCACCTCTCCTTTTACTCATTTATTTATTTAAATTTTAGGTTTCTCATATAAAAGAAACTATATGATATTTACTTTTCAATGACTGACTTATTTCACTTAGCATTAAGGTCCTATGATCCATCTACTTCCTCTAACTGATATAATTTAATTCTTCTTCACAGACTGAATTATACTGTATTGTATACATACCCATTCACCTGTTGACAGACATCTAAGCTGTTGCCAGAACTTAGCTATTGTGAATTGTGCTACTATAAACATGGTATACATCGCTATAGTACGGTGCCTTTAATTTTTTTTCTGGAATATAACCAGGAGAGATATATCTAGGTCCAATGGATTTCTTTCTTTCTTTCTTTTTCTTTCTTTCTTTCTTTCTTTTTCTTTCTTTCTTTCTTTCTTTCTCTCTTTCTTTCTTTCTTTGCTTTCTTTCTTTTCTTTCTTTCTTTCTCTTTCTCCTCTCTTTCTCTTTCTTTCTCCCTCTCTTTCTCTTTCTTTCTTTCTTTCTTTCTTCTTTCCTTTCTTTCTTTCTGTCTCTGCCTGCCTGCCTGCCTGCCTTTCTTCTTAGGAATGTCCATAGTGATTTGCATAGTGGTTTTACTAGTTTATAGCACCATCAATACGGAAGGGTTATTTTTCCTTACATTCTCACCAAGTCTTGCTGCTTTTGTGTTCTTGATAATACCCATTCTGACTGGGGTAAGATGGAATCTTATAATAGACAAGATATACTGAATATATATACCCACCTCATCACCTTCTTCAGTAAAAAACAAAGATGTTTTAATGCTAATTCCATTCTCCTCAGAAAGAAGTGCTATGTAGAAGACCTTATATGTTGCTTCATTCCTAATGAGACATTCCTAATTTCCCTAAACTTCTCATATTATCCTTAGCTTCTCTTTTTGTGCCTTCTACTGTACTCGATTCTGCTGAACTTCTTATCATGGCAGGAAGACATTATATTTTTTCACTTCTCTGGGGCCTTTATAGGGTCTACAGCCTCCACTCAGGATACTTCTGCCTGTGTGCATCGAGAAGCGACCACCCTAAGGGCTACTTCAATGTTTCCTTCACTGTGACATCATACCTGCCCTTACTTCACAATCCATGCTTTCATAAAATTTGTTGCTTTTTCATCTGTATTCTTATAAAATTCTGTATACACTTCTATTTTTGTACTTGTCACATTTTTTAATATGTTATTCGGGTATCTTGTTCCCCAGAACACAGAGACTTTGTCATTTTGTAATTCTCAGTGTAGTACCTAATATGGACTTGAAACATAGTTTCTTGATACAAGAAAAATTGCTCTGAGAGTTGAAAAGTTGTCTAAGAGCCAGAAAGACTGTCAGTTCATGACCAAGTTTGAGTAACTTGTCTGGAACACAAAACACTCTCATGGGGGAAGCCCGCAGAATAACTTTAATTTTTCCTCCCAAAATGCTATCATTGAAGGGGGGGGGACATTTTTGGAACTATTTTAATATTCTAGTTTCCAACAGGTTCTTAAATTACACTTTCTATGTAGAAAAAACTGAAGAGGAGAGAAAATTAAGAGAATGGAGTCTATGGAACCAGAAGCTAAGGACACTGGGAAATGTTATAAGTGTTAAAATGTGTAACTTTCTCCTCGCTCCCTAGGTTTACATTCAGTTAATGTAGCTTGACCTGTTGAACTCAGCTCAGGTTTCCTTGTGGAGTATATGTCTTTCAGGCCAAATTTTCTACCATAGCAAATAGAGAAATGATCATATATCCCCAAACAGCTAGTAAATTAATACAATAATTTCTGTAATAAATTTAGGCTTGCTAGTGCAATTATGTAGTAATCAGTGCCATGAATCTTTTCATGAATGAATACTCTGTCAATAACTTTGTCAATATTAACTCAGCCTTCTTCTGATCATTTTGGCCTTGGTGCTGGATCTGATCAGAGACAGGTACAGATCCATCATATCTTACAGATCAATCAAGGTATAACTGTGAGAGAATTAGACAGTAGAGACACACTCAAGGTATAATAAAAGCCCTCTTATACTAGCTGAAAAGTTAGCTGATCAGTGTACCTAAAGCCGCTCTAGCTGCTGTATCCAATCAATCCCCAGTCACAATGGTGTAACAAGAAACAAATATTTTTCTGAGCAGTTACCTTCACATGGTGATTCAGGGATAATGATTTCCTTTTTTCTTATTTATAGTTTCTCCCACCTATGGCTCTGGCACATTCAACATACAACTCCCAAGATTATTCCATAGGTTGTCTCCATCCCAGGCAGTGTCAAGGAAAAAGAGCACAAAGACTGTTGGATGGGAGGCTTTTAATGGCCAAATTTGAAGAGGATGCTTATTTCCTCTGCGTTTGTTCCATTGATGAAAAGCCAATCATATGACCATGGCTAAATCCAAGGAAAACTGGAAATATAGTCAAGCTATTGCAAGGAGAAAGAAAGTGGTATGGTAGACAATGATAACATAAACATGATTTAAAAGGGAAATGAAATGTATAGTAAATCTTCATTATTCATGGATTCCATATTTGTAAATGTGCCTACTCACTAAAAAAATTTTTGTGTACTCAAAATCAATACTTGCAGCACATTCACAGTCATCCATGGATATGCCCAAAGCAGTAAAATATTTGAGTCATGTACATGTCTCCAGCTGAGGTTAAACAGATGATATTCCTTATTTTAGCCTTCATACTCTAAATGTGCCCTTTTCACAGTCAGCCAATTTAGTGCCATGTTTTTCACATATTTTTGCTTTTTTGTTAGTGATTTCTCTGTTTAACCCTCAAGTCTGGGATGGAAGTACTGATGTTCCTAACCACAAAAAGGCTGCAAGGTGCCTTACAGAGAAAATATGTGCATTAGATAAGCTTTGTTTAAGCAGCAGTTATAGTGCTATTGTCTATGAGTTCAATATCAATGAATCATATAAGTATGTTTGTGTGTATATATTCAGCCTAATTTTCCTATTTTTAAAACAAACCTTTCGTGAAAAATAATTAACACACCATAAAATTCATCCCAGGGTTGTGCAGAGCATACTGATAAAGTTGTGCAGCCATGTAACCACACTCTAGTCTACAAAATTTATATCACCCCTGAAAGAAAACTCATATCCACTGCAAGTCAGCCCACACTTCCCTCCTAAATTCCCTCATTCAGTTCTAATCAGCCATTAATTTGCTTTGTCTGTATAGATTTGGCTATTCTGACATTCGATATAAATGAAAACTTTCAGTATATGGTTGGGTAACTAGATTCTTTTACTCAACATAATGTCTTCAAGTATTTTACTTTTTTTATTGACCAAATTCCCTTGTGTGTATATGCCTCATTTAATTTTTCTATCTGTTGTGTATTTGAGATAATTTCACTTTGGGAAATATTATGAATGTTGTTTCTATGCATAGTTATGTTTATGTTTTTATTAAGACATATATGTTTCAATTCCTCCTGAGTATACCCCTAGGAATAGAATTTTGGGGTCATAATTATATGTTTAACTTTTTGAAAGCTACTGGACTGTTTTCCAAAAAAGAAACCTGCACCATTTTATTGTCCCATTCAATAGTGTATGAGGACTCCAACTTTTCCACATGCACATAAACACTTATCATTAGTCTTCTCAATCCTTCTCAAGGATTATAGTCATTTTAGTAGATATGATGTAGTATCTCATTGTGGTTTTGATTCGCATTTCCCTAATGACTGATACTCAGCACCTTTTCACATACATATTTTACATTCATGTATCAACTTTGGAAACTTCTCTATTTAGATCCTTTACCCATTTTAATTATTAAAAGCTTTCCTTAGATTATCTTTATACAAGTCCCTTACCAGATATATGATTTACAAAAAAATTTTCTCACATTTGTGGGTTGTCTTTTCATCTTCTTTATCATGTACTTTGATCCTTTAATAAGGTTTGAAAGCCAGGGATTTAGCTCAGTGGTGCCGCCCCCTGCCCCACAAGCGCAAGGACCCGAGTTCTATCCCAGGTACAAAAAAAAAAAGGTTTGAAAAAAACTGTGGAGAGCAGACCTGATTGTGCTTGATCTTCAGGGGAAAGTATTCACCTTTTTACTACTTACTTAGTGTACTTACTTTACTTAGTGTAAAGTCAAAAATGGATTTTTCATAGATCTCCTTTATCAATAGAAGTTCCCTTCTATTTCTACTATATTGAGTATTTTATCCTGAAGAAATATTGAATTTTGGTAAGTACTTTTTCCAACTATGGAAATGATCCTGCAGTTTTTGTCCCTTATTAATATGATAGATTATAATCATTGATTTTTACATATTTCACAGATTGCTCATTCCTGGGATAACTCCCACTCGTCATGATGTATAAACCTTTTTACAGATTACTGGATTTGTTTTGCTAGTATTTCATTTAGGACTTTTGTATAATACTTGAAAGCAGTATTGATTAGAAATTTTTTCATCTGTGATGTCTTTCATTACAGTTATTACCAGAGTAATAGTGGGCTTATAGAGTGAACTGAAAAATGCTCCTCCTCTTTTTAATTTTTGCAAGAATTTATATAAAATTGTTGTTAATTGTAATTAAATATTGGTAGAACTCACCAGTGAAGCCATCTGAGCTTGTGCTTTTTCTCTGTGGTAGTTTTCTGTAACACTAGTTCAGTCTGTTTACTTTTTATAAGAGCAATTAGAGTTATTCTTCTTGAGTCAAGTACACTAATTTATTTTTTCAGAATTTACTCATTTTATCTATTTCATCCAATTTGTTGTCATACAGTAATCTTTTTTTCTCTGTATAGTAGTTGTAATCTCCTGATTTTGCAATTTAATTCTTTTTCCATTAACTTACATATATATTTCTAAAAATTTATTTTTCAAAGTTTAAACTTTTAACTTTTTACTTTTTCTATTACATTTGTATTGCTTTTATTTATTTTCACTCTAATCTTTTTTTATTTCCTTCCTTCTGTTTGTTTAGATTTAGTTTCCTTTTCTTTTCCATTGCCTTAGGTGGACTGTTATAAATATAATTCGCACATTTTAAATATATTTACCACCAAAATTTTTTCTTTTTTTTTTTTTTGGTGCTTTAAACAATTTATTTAACTGAAGCGCCATATACTGACTTCCATTTATTTTGATACATCTTGTCCCCAAGGTGATTTAGAGGATCTTCAAGCCAATATAAATGTTCCATAAATATTTGGCCATTTGGGTATACATCTGCACAATACCTCACATCTTTCAGCAAGAAAAACACTGAAGAGTAAAGACCTGACACAACTGACTGGGTATAATGAGAATCTGCTCCAAATATTTGTTTCTCTGAGATAAAGGCTCCACACACCTGGTCAATTAAGAAAACCATCCTTACAACACAGGATGATTTTCTATTTTGAAGTAGGGATTGGGGCCTTCAGCTGCTAATTAGATGGTGTGTGGCAGAGCTACATCCTCAGCTTATGGAATGAATTCGTAGGGAATAGGTTCCAACAACTCAGGCTCCTTCCCATTGGTTCTCACAAAGTGTGCTTCTCTGGGTGGGGCAGGCTGGTGCTTCAGTTGAACCCAGGTACCTTTCTCTTTGGCTTCCTTCTTTTTCTGATCATTTTCCTTGACCCGTTTCAGGAAGCTGTCTAGACTCTTTGAGTGTTTAATATGCTCAATATGCACATTAATCCTCTTGGCAAGTATCTTAACTTGCTTGTTTACAACAATGCCAACAGCATGCTGGGTAACACTGTAGCCTCTTCCAGTTTTGCCATGGTAACATTTGTGTGGCATTCCTTTTTGAACAGTACCCATTACCCTGATGTCTGCAATAGCACCCTTTTTGTAGATTCGCATGTATGTGGCCAAAGGAACAATTCCTTGTTTTCTAAAAGGCCTAGAGAACATGTACCGGGTTCCCCTCCTCTTTCCCTTTGTGTTCGTCATTTTGACAAATTATTGGAAGATGGCGGTTCTGGCTGAAAGCCCCAAATTTTTTCTTGAAACATAGTTTAGCTATATCTCCTGAGTTTTGATATATATTTCCATTTTCATTTACCTCTAAGCATTTTCTCATTTTCATCGTGATTTCATTTTTAACTCATTGGTTAATTAGGAATATATTGTTCAATTTCCACATATTTACAAATTTCTAAAATTTCTTTCTGTTACCCTTTTTTAATTACATTCTTCATGGTCAGAGAACATTCTTAGTACAAGTTCAACTATTTTCAATGTATTTGTGTTTGTTTTATGGGCTACTTGTATGGTCTATTTTCTTGTTCTTCATCTATCCATTATTAAAAGTAGAGTATTAAAATATCAAACATTATTGTTGAAATTTCTAGTTCTTCCTCCAATTCTGTTTTTGCTTTATGTATTTTGGAGTTCTGGTGTGCATGTATGGTGCACACCCATGCACACATGTTTATAATTAGAATCTATTAATGGTTGACTCATTATGTCACTATAAAATGTTATATTCTCTAGTAACATTTTTGTTTTAAAGTCTACATTTTCTGATGTTAATATCTATGTTCTCCAGCTTTCTCATGGGTACTGGTTATAAGATACATCTTTTCCATTCTTTTACTTTAAACCTGTTTTTATCTTTGACATAAAGTGGGTTGCTGTAGATAACAAATGGTTGGATATTGATTGTTGCTCAAATCTGACCATTTTGACTGAAGTACTCCATGTGTTCAAATTTAATACTATAGATGATATAGCTCCATTTATGTCTGGTGCTTTACTTTTAAAAATATGTCAAATGTACTTTTTGTTCTTCTGTTCCTTCTTTGTTAGTTTCCTTGAATTAAAGAATGATTTCTTTTCTTTTCTTTTCTTTTCTTTTGGTACTGGGGATTGAACTCAGGACCTTGTGCTTGCGAGGCAGGTGACAGCCCCACTGAGCTAAATCCCTGGCCCAAAGAACTATTTCTATTATAAAATGTTTAATTCCTTTAAATATCTTTTACACCACATTTTCTTCTCCTTTTTTAATTAGAATATGTTTTCAATACATAATGAAAATAATCATCATGGGGGATTGGTACATTTGACACATTTTACTTCCCAATCCCCTTTCCTCTCTCCCATAGCCTTCCATCCCCAGATATCTTTCTGATCTCCGTAAAGTCTATCTCTCTGTTTCAAATCATCTAAATTTATTTTTCTCCTAAATTATTTATACTTTGGGTTTCACATATAAAAGAAGGCATGTAATATTTAACCTATGTCTGAATTATTTCACTTAGTTTTATGGTCTCAAAGTGCATACATTTTTCCTATGAGTGACTGAAATATATCCTTCTTTACAGCTGATTAGTACTGCATTGTGTTTGTATATATACGACAATTTCTTTATCCATTCACCTGTTAATGAGCATGTGGGCTGCTGACAAGATTTAGGTATTATGAGTTGTGCTGCTATAAAACATGAATATACATGTATCTCTACAATAAAATGTTTTTATCTCTTTTGGAAAGATACCCAGAAAATGTATAGCTGGATCAAATGGAATCTCTATTTTTAGTTTTATGAGGAATCTGCGTGCTGATTTCCATAGTGATTACAATAGTTTACATTCCCACCAACAATGTAGAGGAGTTCCTTTATCCCCAAAACCTTGCCAGTATATGTTGTTTTATGTGTTCTTGGTGATAATCATTCTTACTGAACTAACATGCTATTTTGATGTTACTTTGATTTGTATTTCTCTAGTGGCCAAATATGCTGATCACTTTTTCATGTAAGCTTTGGCCATTTGTACTTCCTTTTTTGAGAAGTGTCTATTTATTTCAATTGCCTATTGTTAACCAAGCCTTTTATTTTGGGTATTTTAATTTATTTTTTTTAGCTCTTCATATTGTCTAGATATTAGTTCTCTGTCTAAAGAGTATCTGACAAAAATCTTTCTCCATTCTGTAGGTTGTCTCTTTACTTTGTTGGGTGTTCCCTTTACTGTACAGAAGCTTTTGTAAATTTGATTTAGTCCCATTTTTTGATTGTTGGTATTATCTTGTACAATTGGGATTCTGGTCAGAAAGTCTTTGCTTATGCTAGGTCTTCAACAGTTTTATCATTTTATTTACCCAGCAGATTCATGTTTCTTTTTTTATATATGTTTTTGATCCATTTTGATTTGATTTTAGTGTACGGTGAGAGACATTGAATTAGCTTAATTTTTCTGCAGGTGTGTAAACAGTTTTCCCAGCACCATTTGTTAAGAGGCTATGTTTGCTCCAGCACATGTTTTTGCCCCTTTTGTCGAAGATCAGATGGTGAGGGTGCCTAGGGTTGTTTCTTCAACCTCAATTCCGTTTCATTGATCAATATGTCAGTTTCTGTGCCAGTACCATACAGTTTTTATCACTGTAGCTTTGTAATATAACTTGAAATCCAATATTGTGATGTTTCCTGCTGTGCTCTAGTTACCAGGATTGTTTTTGCTATTCTGGGTCTCTCTGGTTCCATCTAAATTTTAGGATTTTTTTTCTGGTCAGGTGAAGAATTATGTTGACATTTTGATTGGAATTGCATTATATCTATATATCATTTTTTATAATATGGATAATTTTGACAACATTTGTGCTGCCTATCCACAAACAGGCATATATTTCCATGCTTTGATGTCCTCTTTGATCTCCTTTCCAGAGGAATTAGTTTTTGTTATAAAGATGTTCACCTCCTTGGTGAGGTGAATTGCTAGGTATTTAATTTTTTAAGATGCTTTGAGATTATTTTCCTGATTTCTTTCTTATTGGATTCATTGTTAGTGTACAGGAATCCTATTCATTTTTGTGTATTTATTTATACCCTGCTTCTTTGCTGTTGCCATGATTTAGCTGTTTAGGACTTGTTCATTAGTTCTAAGAGTCTTCTGGTGGAATTTTGGGGTCTTCTGTTTAAAGGACCCTGTCATCTGCAAGAATATTTGGACTTCTTTCTTTCCTTTATGTATGCTTTTTTTTGCCTTTCTCTTTCCTGGTTCCTCCAGCTAAAATTTCAAGCACTATATTAAACAGTGTTGAGAGTGGACACACTTGAATTGCTCCTGATTTTAGAAGAAACACATTCAGCTTTTCCTCCTTTAATGCTGTGTTGGCAGTGAGTTTGTCATAAATGGTGTTTTTCAGTTTGATGTGAAGTCCTTTTTATATATTTTCTTTGAGCTTATTTTTATCATGAATAGATGTTGGATTTTGTCAAAACCTTTTTCTGCATAAATTGTAATGATCGTGTAATTTTTGTCAATCCATTTATGTGATGCATTACATATATTAATTTACATATGTTAAGCCATCCTTGCATCCCTGGAATGAAGCCAACTGGGTCATGATGTCTGATCTTTTCATAGAAAAATTTGAGGACTATTGACATTATATCTGTCCTGACACTCTGGTAGAACTCTGTGTTGAATACATAAGGTGTTGGGCTTTTCTTAGTTGGTAAGATTTTATTACACCTATACTTCATTGGCTCTTATGGTCTATTCAGGGTTTTTATATATTCTTGGTTCAATTTTGATAATTCACAAGTGTCCAGGAATTTCTTTATTTCTTCTAGATTTTCCATTTATTAGAACACAAGTTTCTGAAATAGTTTCTTCCTTTGATGTCAGTTGTGATTCCACCTTTATAATTTATAATTGCATTGATGTGGAGTTTTTCTTTGTTTGAAAAGTTTGACTAAAGACTTATCAATCTTGTTTATTCCTTAAAAAAAACCAACTCTGATTCGTTGACTCTGGTTTTATTTTTGGTATCAGTGATTGAACTCAGGAGCTTGCATTTGTGAGGAAGGTGACGGGACCACTGAGCTAAATCCCTGGCCCTGACTCTGAATTATTTTTTCCATTAACTTTATTGGTACATTTTAGGTATACAATACAGTTACATTGATCATTGGGATCTTGTAAATTTATATGATGTATCTTGGTTCTTATTTTTTCCCTATTCCCTTGCCCTCCCTTCATCCCATCTACCTTTCCCTATTTACAAAGACTTTGTTTCCATTTTTTTTCTCATATTTTTTCTTTTCTCTTCTTTCCTTTCCCCTACCCCTCCCAATTCCTCTACTCCTTTAGACCTTTTCTTCCTATTTCAAAATATCAATTATACATTTTGATCCTTTTTACACTTTCAGTTTCTCACACCAGAGAAACTATTCAGTATTTACATGTGGTCCTATTAATTTCACTTAAGA
>NW_004624759.1:21462118-21481151 GCF_000247695.1 Heterocephalus glaber
TGAAAGATAGGGGTCTAGTCTTAATCTTTGGCAAGTTTAAATGCAGTTTTTCCAACACCATTTATTAAAGAGGCTATCTTTCCTCCAGTGAGTGTGGTTGGCTCCTTTGTCAAAGATGAGGAAGCTGAGTATGTCTGCAGTTTTTTCTGTATCTTCTAGCCTATTCCACTGATCCTTCGGTCTGTTTCTTTGCCAGTACCTTGCTGTTTTTAATCACAGTGACTTTGTAGTATAGATTCAAGTTGGGGATTGTGGAACCCCCTGCCATGTCTCTGTTGCCTAGAATTGCTTTTGCTATTCTAGGTCTCTTCTGGTTCCAAATGAATTTTTGGATTATTTTCTCTAGCTCTGTGAAATATACTGTTGGGATTTCATTTGAGATTGCACTGAATCTGTATAGCAATTTTGGAAGTATGGCCATTTTCACTATATTGGTTCTTCCTACCCAGGAACAAGTGATGTCTTTCCATTTTCTCATATCCTCTTTGGTCTCTTTTTTTCAGAGTGTTGTAGTTCTCAATGTAGAGGTCTTTTGCTTCCTTCATTAGATTTATTCCTAGATATTTCATTTTTTTGCATGCTATTATAAAAGGGATTGTTTCCCTACTTTCTCTCTCAGTGCTGACTCTGTTTTTTTAAATCTCAACTTCATTAATTTCTACTTTGATCTTTGTCATATCTTTCCTTCTCTAAGTTTGGGGTTTGAATTTCTCATTTTTTCTAAGAGCTTGAGATGCATCATTAGGCTTATTTGTTTGGGTTTACTCATTCTTTTAATGTATGCATTCACAGGTGTAAACTTCTATAGGGAAAGGGTAATGGGTGTTGCCAGAGACCCCTGCAGTGGTCCTGGCCTCCTCCAAGACAATACAATATTCATGAGATAGGAAAGTGGGAATTAAAAGAAACACAGATACAGACACTTGAGAGAAACTGAGTCTTCGACTGATCTAAGCTTCTCAGGGCAGCAAAGACAAAGACCCCAAGGACATGAGAGTTTTATTTGTTACAAGCATGGGAAGGAGGGAACTGGGGAGCCATTGGGACACCTGCTGATAACAATCATCAAGCAGGCAGGACTGTAGAGTGAGGGCACAAGCATATCTTTGCCAAAGAGAACAAATGGTTAACTTAGAAGGGGAGAATTTAGTTGGAGTAAGTTGACCTTGGCTGGAAGTGAACTCACCGGAGCCCTGCTACTTCATGGTCTAGGACTTAAATCTCGATAGCAGCCATTAGCAAAGGAGCAATACTAGCCCAACTCTGCTATCTGACATGCCCATTTGAGTCATGTAAGCTTCGGTCAGACTCCTGAAATAATACACAGCCAAATTACAGAGGGGAAAAAAGCTTATGCCACTATAGCCTGCTAACACCATTGGGTAGAGATGTCTGCTACAAACTTTCCTCTTAGAACTGTTCTCCTTCTGTACCACTGGTTTTGTTATATCGTGCTTCCATTTTCATTTGATACTAGAAACTTTTGAGTCATCTTCTGATTTTTGTCTTTATTTCTATAATTCTGAGGTTGGATTTGCCACTGTTAACAATAGAAAAAAATTCACCAGGGATAGCATAGAATCAACTAAATATCAAAAAATTAATGAAACTTCCCAGACACAATAATAATAATTATTATTCTCCCTGAATCCATGCACATCTTCATGTCTTAATTACTTTTGCATTGGTTGGGACAAAATACCCAACACTCACAAGCTAAAGGAGTAAGAGTTTATTTTAGCTCACAGTTTGTAGTGGTTTCAGTCCATAGTCAGCTGGTTCCAAGGCAGGGCAGCTTAGTAGAGAGGTGTGGCAGAGGAAAAACAGTTTAAGGTATGGCTGGCAGAAGTCAGCAGCAATCAAGGCAGGGGGGATATATACTCTTCCAGGCCACACCCACAGAGACCCACCTCTTCCCACAAGGCTTCACCTCCTAACATCACACCCAGCTATAAACTCAGAAGTGGACTAATTCAGTATCACACACCTACGATCCAGGATTACACACTCCTGATACAGTCACGCACCCCCCAAAAAAGCCCCACCTATGGGTTCATGAGGCTTTGGGGGGACAACTAGATACAAGACATTACACATGGCATTCAATTTATAGGGACATCACCGTACTGAATTAGAAATCCCTATTACTCCAATATGACCTCATCTTAACTAATTACATTTACAATAGCCCTATTGCCAAATAAGGTCACATTCTGAGGTACTGGAGTTTAGAACTTTGGCAACTACACCTTCTCAGCCCACAAGTCCATCATAGCAGTGCACTAGCCAAGATATTTCCATTGACCTCAGTTACTGTGTTCAAGTTTCAGCTCTTTCTTACTTCTACATCTGTAGCTTTGCCCTTGGAGTCATTCTTCCTTCATTTCTCTCATTCTTTCCCTATCAGTCCATGCTATTGTGTTTCTGTGGTATAAAACTCATAATATCTTTGTCATCCCACGGATGACAAGGGTGTTCATATCAGTAGATAAACAGGCTCTCTACAAATTCTTCCTGGTTAACCACATCTGTATTCTGGCTTCTGCTAAGATGGATGATCTGATCTATAAGTCAGACGCCTACTTAATCTCTCTAGCACATATTTGTCCAGACATATCATAGACTTTTTTCACATCATGCTTTCTGGATAAGCTGAGAACTTTACAAATGGTTAAATACTGATTCTTTTTTTCTTAGTGTTTCCTTTTTAAATTTTCTCTTTCCTCTTACATTTACGTATAATAAGCAAGGAGAAAACACTCTGTATACTCTATATTTGGGTTGAAAGTCTCTCAGCTAATATTCAATTTCATCACTTATAAGTTCTACTTTCCTACAAATAGCAGAACATTATAACAAGACAACTTTTTTCCTAGTATTCTACATTCATATCTGTTATCTCATTAGAGCATCTTTGATATTTATATTTGTTGAAAAATCAGCTTGTGGCTATATATGTTTTCTCTAAGACAAAAGAAGCTTTCTCTGCATCTTTTATCTCTTATTTCTAGGCCCTCACTAGATTCATGTTGAACATCCATATTTCTACCAATAATCTCTTCAAGACAGCCTGGGACTGTCCAACAAGTGCCTCAGAATTCTTCTAACCTCTTTTCATTGTCCACTGTCAAAACCATGTCCATAATTTTGGAATCTGATAACAGATACTGTTATGGATTTTATCTAGATGTTCCTCCAAAGCCTCATGTACTCATAGGGGGTGCTTTTCAAAGGTGGCTGGATCTAGTGCGTGTGATATTAAGAGTAATGGTATATGGTCACTAAATTAGTCCACTGAATGAAATTAGCATAGTTCTGGATGTAGCTCAATGATTTACTGAAGACAGAAGCCCCACCCTAGATGTGGGTGTCACCACCCAAAAGGCTTGTAGCCTGGATGGGATAAAAGGAAGATGAGGGTTTGCTGTTTGAGGCATTGCTTCCTCCCACCTGCTCTGCCATTTACTATTTCTCGTCTATGATGCCCCTTTTCCATGCCACCCTGTCTTGGATCCAGCCAGCTATGGACTGAAACTTCTAAAAACTGTGAGCTGATATAAACCTCTCCTCCTTAACTTCTTTAACTTTGAGTGTTGGGTATTTTGTCTCAGCAATGTGAAAAGTAACTAAGATAGATACACTCCTCTTTCAAATACAAAGTCTGTTTGTTTCCTCTGACTTCCTCAACAAAGTACCGAAAAATGGGTGGTGTTAAACAGCAGGATATTTTTCTATCACAGTTCTAGAGGCCAGAAGTATGAAATCCGGGTGTCAACAAGGTCCTGCTCTTTCAGAGGGCTCTAAGAGACAATCTGCCCAGTGCTCCATAGCTTTCTCTCAGCTTAGCTGCTGGGAATCTTAGATGTTCCTTGGCTTGCCTTTATATTACTTCACTTTCTGCCTCTACTGTCCTTTCTATATGTCTCTGTCTTTGTGTCTTTTATTTTAATATGAAGACACCAGACATATTAGATTAAACCTCAGCCTAATGATCTCATTTTAACTTCATTATATTCCCAGAAAGGTTACCTTCATAAGTACCAGGGGTTAGGACTTCAACATGTCTTTTAGGGGGACACAAAATCCATAAAAGCAAGAGAGTCTAGACAATGTGATATATAGGGATCAATATTTCTGGGCACAAAGCAGAAAGAGAAAGGTAGAGTAGACCTGGGAGAGTGCAAGGCAATGGAGACAAATCAGACTAAACACTTTCTCAAGGATAGCTGACATGTGGAAAGCACTGTAAACAAAAAAGTGGAATCCAAAGATAATAATTTGTCTGAATGTCTTCTTCAAAATTATGCAGGACATGGGATACTATGATCAATGGCTTGAAAATTCTCTTCTCCTTTCAAGTGGAAAGCTCTGATACATTCCACCAGGTGGAATGTATCAGAGCTTATTGTCATATGCATTATAATTGCTAAATAAGTTTCTGAAATTCATGTTCAGCAAATTATAATGTAGTTTTTCATAAGTTTTTTGCATAGGGAAATAATGTGCTGACTACTTCATTTGAATGTTTTTGTCTGAGAAATTATTCTCACTTCTATTATAGATTGATATTCATGTACTGATCTGTATAAAATATATTGACTTTTCTGCTGTGAACAACTAAAGACTATATTAGATCCTTAACCAGATTTCTACTCTGTAAGTCACTGCCAGAGCAGCCAGTCTACCTCTAATAAAGTATATTGGGTCTGACCCCATAAGTATAAGTGGCAAAGCAAAAATAGATAAATGGGATTGCATCTAAGTAAAAAGCTTCTTGGTGTTAAAAAGCAAAAAGAAGAGACAACCTATTGGTTAAATGAGAATATTTGTGAGTTATGTACCTGATAAGGGGCCAATATCCAAATTTATAAGGAACTCAAAATGACTCAATAGTAAGAAAACAAACTGACTTAAAATAGACAAGAACTGATAAACATTTCTCAAAAGAAGATATATAAATGGTCAATAGATGTCCTGATTTATATCTAGGTGTCCTCTCAAAACCTCATGCACTCATGCATGGGGATTAGTCCACTGATGAGTCTACAGGTAAATGTGATTTGGGAGATGAAACCTGGCTGAAGAAGGTGAGTCACTGGAGGTGGGTCACTGAAGAACTCCCCACCCCAGTCACTCCCTCCCTGCATCTTGCTCTACTCCCTGTTGCCATGACATGAGCTCTTTTTCCTCCAAAATGCCGCTCTTCCATGCCACCCTGCTTTGGAGCCAGCTGACTATGGAATGATTCTACAAACTGAACCAGAAAAACTATTTCTTTAACTCGTCAGTGCCGAGTATTTTGTCCCAGAAACAAGAAAATAATTAAAACAACAGATATATAAAAAATTCTCAACATCATTAATAATCAGGGAAATGCAGGGCTTGGGATTTATCTCAGTGGTTCCTCTGCCTGCCTCGAAATAACAAGATCCCGAGTTCGATCCCCGGTACCAATAAATAAATAAATAATCAGGGAAATGCAAATTAAAATTACCATAAGATATCACCTTACATCTTGTGGAATAGCTATTATCAAAAACATGAAAGATAACAAGAGTAAAAGAACCTTTTCACACTATTATCACAAATGTAAAATAGCACAGCCATTATGTAAAATTGAGTGGCATTTCCTTAAAAACTAAAAATAGAACTTTCATGTCACCTAGTGATCCCATTTCTGAATATTTACCTGAAAGATATGAAACCTATATGTCAAAAAGATGTCTGCACTGTCTATTCATTGTCACTATTGACAATAGCCAAGTTATGAAATCAATTTAAGTATATCTATCAACAGGTAAATGGATAAAAAGGTGACACATAAACATATGTGATTAAAAGGTGATATATAGAAAGATCTCTCATATAACATGCATATATACTATTTAGCAAAAAAGGAAATTCTCTCATTTTTGCAACCATGTATAGAATTAGAGAGCAACATGCTAAGTGAAATAAGCCAAGCACATAAAAGACAGATACTGAATATTCTTACTTATATATTCAACTTGAAACAATTGAACTCATAGAAGGAGAGACTAGAATGGTGGTCTGGGAAGTGAAGGGAATGAAGAAGATAATAATCAAAAGATATAAAGTCTAAGGAGGAATAGTTATTTGAGATCTGTTGCATAGCATAGTGAATATAGTTAATGATGTATTACAAATTTAAAAATTGCTAAGAGTAAATTTCAAATGTTTTTACCATACCTCAAAAATTTTGAGATATGTTAGTTTTATTTAATTATTCTATCTATTCATAAGTCATAATATCACTTTGTACTCCATAAGTGTACATAATTATAAATTATCAATTCACAACAACACTCTTTTGAAAGATAGGAGTTCATTTCTTTGGGCCAGAGATGTCAGCCAAAAGTTAATGGGATTTGTTCCCAGTTACAACACAGCAGTGGAGACCTCAAGGACAGCACTTACCACAGGCAGCCTTTCTGCTGCAGCTCTTGAGTTGGAGATATTTTGCCTCAGGCCACTTACTGGAACTGGGGCACTACCCAGTGAAAGCCATAATAAGGGAAGTAGAAAGTTTACAGATTCATTTGTTCAAGGATTTTATCCCTCTTAAGCAAGTAGTTTGTTTAGTGAGTTTTGGCATGGCCCTGTTGTGAAGAGCCAGGCTCTTTAGACTTAGAGTATTTTGGAGGATAAGGTACTATGCAAATTGAGTTGATGCCATTTATAAATGACTGCTTTGGTTTTCCTCTAAGTGTCTGGAATGTCTGCTCAGAGATTACCAACTTGAAGGTTCAAACAGCATGCCCAGGAGGCCTTGCCACAGTGACAACTATATCAATAACAAATTGTGCAAAACAGAACTGGATTCTGTGCCTATTTGGAGAGCTTGTGCTATTTATATCATACGAAAAGGTGGTCCAAGGTCATAACTCTAATGGTAGCCTTGAAAAATTCACTGTGACATGTGGTCTTCCTTAACTGTTGATGAGATGTCTTCTTTGGAGACATCAGCAAAGAATAAAATTCAAACTCTTAAAGTGGTATTGCTTGTCCTCTACAACCCTTCTTTTGACTCATTTTTACCAGTTTCCTGCAAGAACCTCCTGGTCTGATTAAATAGCACTAGTCACCATTGCTCAAACAAAATTTACACTTTCTCATCAGTATGTTTTGTTCACTCCACCTAGAATACCTCCATAACTATTGTCCCTACTCCTTCCTCCTTGGCCAGGTCAAAACTTAATATTCTCTATTCGAATTCTACATGTCCTTCAGGGGGCAGTATAAATTCTGGTTCTCTGCAGGACAGCTTCAGAGAGACTGTGGATGGTCTCTGTTTATTGATGTGGCTGTTGTCAATTTAGATTCTGTTTTTAATTTTTTAAAATGTTTTCAGATTTGAAACTCATAAAGGACAGGAACTGACTCCATACCATTGCACACAACCCAGGGTCCTATGTAAATAGGAATTGAAAAACTAATACTTTTAATGCTGGTAATGTTATAAAGATAAATAGGGGTGTTCAACAGAGAAAGCACTTGATTGTTTACTCCTAGGAATTTGCTCTGTAGTTTATAAGAAAAATCCATGATGATCTTAATTTCCCTGAAAAATTTTTATAAATGTGTATGCAAACTTTATGTCATTGGTGTGCCTCATCAAAGATGCTTGGCATGGTTGTGAGGGAGTAAAGCTCAATTAAGCCAGCCAAATGGGATCCTCAAGCTGAACTGTTATGATCTTTCCCTTGGCCATAGAAAAATGAGCTTCTCCAAGTAAAGATTTTATTTCAATAAATGCTTAGTCTTCTGGAAGGCTGGGGCATTTTAACAATGTGTTCTTGTTTATCTGTTTGATGTTATAGTTTGAAACTTATATAAATAACCATGTACACATTACCATTGCCATTATCACCATTCCTAATGATCCAGATTTCTTTCAGCAGGAATAGCAGTTGTTCCCACCATCACCAAGAGTGATAAGAATGATATGTGAAAATATAAGGCCAATAAAAACTAGAACTTCCATCAATCATTAAGTCATTGATGATAACTTAAAAGTATATTCAACATTCCTTTTTTCTTATCTTTTTCTACTGATGCCTTATTAATAGTTTACCCACTTTTTCCAACAGTGACTCAGAATTGACCAATGCACCCCACCTCCAAAAAAAAATGCTACCAATTTTATGAGTGCTTCTATCTAAGTCAGGCTGAAACATATGTATCTTGCCACTTGATATTATAGATGACTGCTTCTGAGACAAAAATTCTTATACTCTGTTTTCTATGACCTCTTCTTTGAAATATAACATATGTGGAAAATATATATAGAAAACTTGGAAGATCATCTAAAGCCATGTGGAATGCTATGTGGCCCTATCATTACCAATTAGTATGCTAAAAGGTAGATATAATTTTTAAAGTTCTTTTTTATTAACCATTTTGTTCTGCCTTGTAGTAGTATATTATAAAGATGTTAGAAAAACATGCATTATTTAATTCTAAACCACCAGTGAGCTTTGATATTTAGCTTTGGAGGGGAAAAGTGAATGAATTTTTCTTTCTTGCCACTGTTGATGACTTTGATCAAACAATCACCAGCAACTCATAATGTACTATGAAACATCAGGCAAGGCAGGTCCTGGGAAAACTCTTGAGGAGGTTAGACTATACATAAATATTTGTTAGCCTGTGGGGGTATTTTCCCAATTGTAAAAATGTAAGAGAAAATATGCAGAAAATGTGTCCCATTTGCTTAGAGAAAGAATGCTTTATATTCTATGCCAGTGTCTCTTTTCTTTTGCTTTCTTACTTTTTTAAGGATTAGGAATTAAAAATATTTGGTCCAGTTTTAGGTAAAATATGATCCAGTGACAAAATATAATTGCAAATTTGTCTAGCTTCTAATCTGTTTTAACTACTTTCTTTACCTCAGTGAAAAACTGGCTTTTGAGTAAAGAACTTCATTTGTTACCACCCACCTTCTTGATTGGTATAGGCTAAATCAATATGAGCCCATCTGAAGTATCTTCCGTTAAGTAAAGTTATTTCCTTTACTGGATCCTTCCCAGTATTGTGTCTGTAAAACATTCTGAATTTTTTGGTTGTTATCAAAACAGTCTCCTAAGCCCACGGTCTGAGTTCAGATTTGGATTGGAGAGTTGCAGTTTCATAAGGATCAAATGAATGTGCAGTTCTGGAATGAAGAGACATTTTTTGTGGTCATGGCAAATGCCACTGGACATCATCAATGTTAGACTTAGGAGCATCTGAGAAGAATGTGATATTTTTCCATATTTTAGTTTCTTGCTTTTTGAAGCTATGTTCTTTGATCCAGTGGCATACTCTCATACTAAAATAATTTTTCCTTATTGTGATTACAGATATACTTAGTCATACTTCAACCCCCAATATTTGGAAGCTCCCTAGATTAAAAACATATAATGAATCTGGCTTATGTAATTGAGAATAAGAAATCAAATGCATGTGTATTGCAGTTTCTACTCAGATTCAGGCACTGCTTAAAGTTAAGGGGAAGGAATGTATAATTTACAAAGGCTGCATCTTTGTTTCTTTTTAATAAATCTCAGGATTTTTTTGAAAGGAATATGTGGAAACTGTAGATAAAAGCATGAATGGTTTATTGGTGGTACAAGGAACAAGATAAGAAGATTTAAAAAGACACAGATTAATTGGGTAATGGATCAGGAAATTTTGGTAGGAAATATATAGTTCTATAAACCTCCTTTCATATAATTTATTTTGAAAGAATTCCAAACTGATAGAAAAATTACAATAACAATACCAAAAAGTAGCCCTCACCCAAGTGCTCCAACTGTTAACATTAAATTATATTTGTTCACTCTTTGACTAGCCTAAATCTTCCAGTGTATATTTCCCAAAATTAGAACATAGTTCTACACCACAAAATGTACCCATCCAAAGAAATTAATAATCATCCAACTATCCAATATACAGACTTTATCAGATTTTATCAACTGTACCAATTTTGTCTCTTTTTACTTTCTGTTCCAATATCAAATGCAGCTCATGAGTTACATTTTACAGGCTCATCTCTTTTGTCATAGGTACAGTGATCATATCTGTTCTCAAACCAGAGCAGTTTCTTAATTATTGTCTGGCTTCCATGGACTTGACAGTTTATAACAATAAAACCCTTAATTTTGAAGTGTGCTCCCTTAACCTAAGTCCATATTCCATTTCCTTCAGATTACTCTGATTTTTTTATTTCTTGGCAGTAACAATAAAGAAGTGACATTATAATTTTTTCAGAGCATGACATTACATGATTTTCATGTCTACTCCTCACACTCCCAGCAAAGCTAACTTTGATTGCCAGGCCCATCAGATTTCTGCGTTGTAAAATCACCATTTTCCTTTTTGGTAATTCTAAGTACTTGGGAGGAGGGTATGTTAATATATTTTTCTGTACCACAGCTCCAACAACATGCCTTAACATTGTCTAAGGAGTCTCTTCTGAATAAACTGCTATCTATTATAAGTACTGCCAAACCTGTATTTATTATTTGGCATTCTATGGTAAGAAAATTTTCCCTTTGTATTAGTCTGGGTTGGTGATGGCAAACATTTAGAGATCAAGTGCTCACATTGCAACCCAAAATCCACACATTTATCACAAAGTGCCAACACGGCAATTAAACCTGAATACTGAGGTTTTAGTTTGGAAATGACAACTCATATATTAACTTATTTTGTCTTAAAGTAAAATTACTTTTTAATTATTTATTATTATTGTTATTGAGCTTTCAATGACACAAAAAGCTTTTTAATTGAAAGGTGAAATTTTGCGTTTGGCATGCTTTTGCAAAATTAATGTGATCTCTGTTGTGTGCATGCTGATAATTTGTCAAACCTTGGCTCAGAATTTTTTAGTTGAGAAATGCGGCACTCAGGTTATCTGTTAGTCTGTTTCTTGTATCGGATTTGGTATAATTCAGGGCTGAAAACAGCTGCTCATGAGCATAAGATGATTTAAACAATGTAAGAAAAGCAATCCCAAGTGCATTTAGTGGCTTAAAAATTATTTAGCAGAGAATTCTATACTTTAAGGATATCATTCTCAGAACTATCAACAGTGTGTCCTTTGTCATCCATTCATACTCTATCTTCTCAAATGTTGTGCCCAAGTCATAGAATTTATTTTTCCAGATAGAGCTTTTTTGAAATTCCAATAGCTGTTTCCAGATTTCCAAAGTTTAACTAGTGTACAGAGGAAAGATCAAGTTCTTCAAATTTGGCTTTATCTGGAGAGGAAAACACAGGGTTGTCTCCATCCTATGGGGCTGTAAAACTCTGTAACTAAAATTCTCTTTGGAGCTGCTACAATGTGAGAAAATTCCTTGTAGATCTCCTAATGGCATGTAGGATTGTATGGAAATGTTGTAGAATTTTCTAAATGTCTTTTTAGATCTCAAAAATATTTCAGCTGCCCATTTTCAAGGTCTCTTTCCAAAGTCTGCCGTTTTCTCTCAAATGATTTGATATGACAAAACATCCTTTCTGTTGTTTTCCCAACACCATGCACTTTTTTTGTTCAGTTCATTGAAATGTAGTGTAAAATCTGTAAAAACAAACAAACATGAAGTTGTTAAGCCAGGCCATATCAGTGAGCTGTGGATATTCCTGCCTTTTTCATTGATAAGCAGGCTAATTTCATCTAAGAAAACTATAGATCTCTCCAGGACTCATCCCCTGCCCAGCCACTGGACATTATTGCACATAAGTAAAGCATTATACTGTGCCTGAACCTCATCAAGAAGTGCTTGAAACTGTCAAAAATTAAGAGCATGAGCCATGATGTAATTCATTGTTTTTGTGACATCTTTGAATATATCGTCTAATTTTTTTCTACTTTCTCTTGTACAAGGAGCTTCTTGGTATATAATACAATGAAACTGAATGTCTGGATGTTTTGGTTATTTAACAAAGAACTGTATGACACCAGATGTTGCCCCTACCATGCAAGGTGCCCAAGCTCTAAAATTGAAACAACTTTTTCTGATCTTATGTCTTCTGACAAAAAAGCCTCCATCACACTTTTGTAGATATCTATCCCTTGTGTTCTTCCAGGCAAAGACACCAGTTTTATCAGCTCTGCTCTCATCATGTCACCAACAGCATAATGCAAAATTATTTCTAGCCCTGCGTGATTATTTATATCTGTCCTTTCAAGCAAGCACATGGAGTCACAGGTTGCCTTTTGTAAGTCACTGATGAGCTGCTCACTACCATCACTTGCCATGTACAGGACTTGATCCTTAACAGTATTTCTGCTAAGTGGCACCTCAGAGATGTGTTTCATTATTTATCCTTGTTTGAGAAAATCATAAAAAGGGAATTACTGCTAGATAACATGGTCATTTTGATCAAATCCCCGTCAGACAAGGCTTACCATGTTTTGCTATACATAGTGAAATTTGAAAGCTGCCAGCTGTCTGATGATTTTAGAAAGATAGTTGCAAAAACTAAGATAATAGGAATAATATCTCCTCAATTTCCCTTCAAGAAACTCCTTCCTTTCAATTTCATCAAGTTCAGCACAGTTTTGTGGTTGGTGTCAAGGTTTCACCTGCCACTTGATGTGCCACACACAGCACTGTCACTACACAGAATACATAAAACTTTCCTGTTGCGTTCAATCACTCCAAATGACTCTGTCCAGCCCTCTTGGAGTGATCGATCTTCCACTATCTGTTTTCAGTTTTGCATTTTTTTTTTTTGCCATAGTCATTTTTTGGTGTTCAAGACTTGGAGTCTATAAAAATGCAAAATTTTTAAAAAATGAAACACCTAATACAAATCTATCCCCTTTACCAAAAATAGCTAACACTATTAGTTAACACTAAAGAATTGGATATTCACTGAATCAACACTCTACAGCAGCGATTTTTCAGCTGGGGTTGCTCTTGAATTTACTGACCACCAGTGCAAGGGAGTAAAGTTCCACTGACCACCATGTGCTTTTGGCCTGCTCTGAATCAGCCATCCAATTTCATTTCCTACCTTGTGGAGGCTTCTGCTAAAAGCACAGCCAGTACAACCAGATATCTATATACTTGCTCTTGTGTTCATAAGTTCTTCACAAACAACTAAATGTGATGCTTCAAATTCAAATATACCTGGGGACAGCACAACTTTAAAAGAAATCTCAGTCTCTTAATTAGAACATGCCTTTGCTAAATCTTAGATATTAAATTTCAATTTTTCATAAGTAAACTCAAAGCTAAAATCTTGTTTTAATAAAAACAAATGTATTAAATGTATTAAAACTCATATCCAGTCCAAGCATATACATATATATATATATATATATATATATATATCCATGGCAGCACACTAACTCGTCATACAAAAGCTCAGACAAGTCTTGGCTGATGAATCATGGATTGTGATGTCATTGCCTGGGCCCACTACCCCTTTCTGAGCATGTATATGGCCCCATGTGCCCTATATTCGATGCTTGGCTGCTGTAGTGATGCTGGGATGACTTGGTTCACATGCCAGGAGGGCTCTGTGTGCCCACTCTGGCACCTGTACTATAGGCTCATCACCACTAGTCTGGGTTCTCTCGAAAATAGAACCAATAGAATCTATCTATTTTGTGTCTCTACTCATCTATTTATCTAGATTTAGATATGATTAGATCTATCTTTAGGTATATGTATATCTATTGGATACAAATAAATATATAGATATAATTCTATTGATATAAATCCATAGATATAGATATAGAGAAAGAGAATTATTATAAGAAATTGGCTCATGCATATATGGGGGCTAAAGATTCCTAGCTAGAGACCCAGAAGAGCCAACAGTATAGTTCCAGCCTAATCTGAAGGCCTGAGAACAAGGAGAGCTGATGGTGTAAATTCTAGTCAGAATCCAAAGGCCTAAGGCCAGATGAATCAGTCACGTATGTATCAATTCAAATCTGAGTCTGAAGGCAAAGTCAGATGTCTCAGCTTATAGACAGTATGGCAAAGAAAGTGAAATCCTTCTTTGCTATATTTTGTTCTGTTCAGGCCTTCAAAAACAGGATGAAGCCTACCCACATTGAAGAGTGAAATGTTAGTCTAAAATATCTTCACAGACACATCCAGAATAATGTTTAAATAAATATCTGGACACTTCACAGCTCTGTCAAGTTGACACATAAAATTATCTATCACAAATTTACTCTTGATTCTATATCCAAATCTTTATTTTTTGAAGAATGTGAGTCACTGGAAATCTTGCCTGGATTGGATTGTAGTAGTTTTCCAGAAAGGGCATAGTAATTCTAAGAGAGCCTCAAGAAATCTTATTCTATTTCATAAATAATATTCCTTACTCCACTGTGGAGTACTAGTCAAATTTCTTCTTTGTAGTCAGCACTGATCACCCCAGTCAACATAGTAACTCTCTTCTTTGTCTCTTGATCCAGAGACATAAAAAGTCCAAAGTGATCAGGAGCAGTTGTAACTTCCATTTCTATGTCATTGAGCCTATGCATAACCTTTATCCCTGTCACCACAGGTACACTGTTCCTGGGTCCATGGGTAATTGATAGGAGTGACTGAAGAAAGGGGCTGACTGGTACTCACAAAATGAGTTCATTTAATAATGAATGAGTCTGTCCATTGAATAAGTAAAATCCTCCACTGCTGGAGTCCACTTAAAGTGAACATGAATATGGGATATGAATCTCTTTACATTTTTACTTTTTTAGGGAGGTCTTTCATGTAGATTTTGCTCAAATTTCCATTTTCATTCTTTCATAATCAGTGACATCATTTAACAGTAGGCACCCTGCAAGGGTGGGAGCACAAAATACTCTGTACAACCAGCTGCAGAATGAGATTCTACATTTGATTTTCACCAGTCTCTGACCTGTGGCCCCAGGTGATTAGGATGTTTTTCAGAGTGCAAGTAAAATTTTCAGATCATTTATGTGATGCTAAAGCTGAGATTGTGAATTCCTGACATCCTTTCTTCTTTCATTACTTTGTTCAGCAACATTGAGTGCAATGAAACAACCTCATTATTTCTTTGGTTTTACAAAAATCTTCAAAAGTATAATATACATCATCAACAAGTTCCTTGCTTCATATAAGTGTTAGATTAAGTGTAGTCAATGGAAATTGCATAATTTGCATATCTATTTCCAGATCATGCCATAGATTATCAGTGCTCTTACTTACTGGAAATAAATCTATTAACATCTTTAAATATAGTCAGTTAGACAAATAAATCCAAAAACTTCAAGAATAATTCTGAAACCTCAGCGAGCTGGAGATTCAGGGAGCTGATGTTTTAAGTTTAAGTTCAAGTTTGAGTCTAAAGGCAATCCAATGTGCCAGCTCAAAGACAGATAGAGGGAAAATATTCTTCCTTATTTTACCTTTTAAATTCTATTTATGCCTCCAACAAATTGCATGAGGCACATCCACATTGGAGAGGACAGTCTCCTTTACTTACTGTACTATTTCAGTTGTCGGTCTCATCCAGAAACAACCTCACAGACACACCCAGAATTATGTTTAAATAAATAACTGGGTACCTTCCAACCCAGTCAAGTTATATAAAACTAACCATCACATCTTTTCTCTTTTATTCAGTCAGTTATTCATACCAGTGTGATCTCAAGGATGCTTGTTTTATTCAGTGGTCTATATCCATTATAATAATTCAATTGGTGATCAAAATGTCCAACTTTTGGTTGATGACAGCCACTTCAAGTGAGTTTCTCTGTCGCTTTAACATTCTTGCATTTGTAAAGGATTTTCTTACTTTTTGGTATAAGAAGGTATTCCAGCTCTCTTTCCACTTTTCCTCCCCAGCTCTGAAATTGAGCTGTTTCTTTAAGAAATCCTACTTCTGTTTTATAGAAGATGAAGTTCATAAATGAAGATTTGTGGGTTTAATGTGCTCATTGTTATTGAGGTGTTGCTAGTTCTAGAGCCACTCAGCAGACATAGTTGAGAAAGATATATGTATATACACACATATACATCTGCATTTTTTTTATTTACATGTGTATGTGTGTGTGTTTTAAGAACTATTAATTTCCACAAGCACATTGATACTATCAATTACAATCCAGCACCTAATACCAACATTTACCTAAGAGTGAGTTTTTCAAACAACCCCCCTTGGCATGTTTGTAAATACTTTTCCTAATAGTACAAAGGATAGCTTTAGTTACCTAAAATTATTTTCTAACATGCTTACTTTGCCCTGTATTTAACAAGTCCTCCAACCATGCTGTCAACTTTCTCAATCCCCAGCTTCTTGCTGCTTTTTCAGCTTAACTGCCACATTCTTGGCCTTGGAACATGTTGCCATCTCACTTCTCATAGTGTTACTGCCTCCTCCAAGGAGAGGACAAGTCAGAGAATAGACATAAAGAAGAAGAGAACTCGAGAGACTTCCTAAACATGGTAAACTCTTAGACTATACATATTTAATACTCACAGATATAGATATTCACAAAAAGTCCCTAAGCTTTTTTTAGATTAAACAATGTTGCTGAGGTGTGATTTTACATTTAACCATGCAGGACTGCCCTCAAGAGAAAGTCACTGTAGTTATTTTAAACATATCCATAAATTATTTGCCACTCTTCCTATCAAGATATAGAGTCTAATTTTTCTCCCCTGAATAACAGCTGGTGATGATGCTTGCTTATAAAAAGAAAATATAATAGAAATGACACTAAGACACTTCACAGAGGAAGTCGTACAAATGGCTAACTAATATACAAAAGAAGCTCACCATCTCTGGCCATTAAAGAAATACAAATTAAAACTATTCTAAGATTCCATCTTGCTCCATAATGAGTGGAAAGCATCAAGAAATCCAAAAATAACAAATGCTTATGTAGCTATGGTGAAAAAGGAACCTTCCTACATTAATGGTGGGAATGCAAACTGGTACAACCATTATGGAAATCAGTATAAAGATTTCTCAAAGAACTAAAATTAGATATTCCATTTGCCCCTATCCTCCATTTAGATATCACCCCCAAAGAGCTTAAGATATCACATTGCATCAATACATGCATACCAATGTTTATACCAGAACAATTCATGACTGCTAAATCCTGGAAGCAGCCTGTATACTGATCAACAGACAACTGGATAAAGAAAATATGGTATGTATAATAATAGAATAGTACTTGGCTATAAAGAAGAACAAATTTGAGACATTTTAGGAAAACAGATGCACCTGGAAAATATAATGTTGAGTGAAATAATCTAGACACACAAGCTTAAATACCATATCATAGCTCTTATTTGAGTAAGGCAAAGTACAAACAAATAGAATAATAATGGATAGAGACTGAAAGAGACAAGGGGATGGGTCTCTGACATATGGGGAAGGGTATAGGAGACCAACAGCAAGGGCTGAGAGGAAATAAGTAAAATAAAGATGTACCATGTACATAAGCCTAATAATCTCAATGAATTTAATCATTATAAGCCATAATCATGAGCTAGATTAATATATATCAATAAGAATGAAAACAGGGAAAGAGGAATTACAAGAGGGAAAGAGGGAGGGATGGGGTAAGAGGAAGAGATTTAAAAAAGAAACAAAGATGTATTATGTACACGTACCTACTCCCCAAGATGATTGTAATTGCACGTACTGTAAACATGTACTAATACAAAATTTTTAAAAAAGAAATGACACCATGTCATATCTGAAGACAGATTATATAAGATGATATAACTTCTACTTGGTTTTCATTTGGAACATTTGCCTTAGAATCCAAAAACTATACTTGGAGGAGTCTCAGGTCACATGGAGAAGCCACGTGTTGGTGTTCTAGCTAACATGTTCACTGAGATTTCACCCAAAATCCAACATTAGCTAACAGACATGTAAGATGACTCCCAGTTCCTGATACTAACTTACTATAACCACATAATAGACCTTGACCAAAAATTGCCTGGGTAAATTCAATCCCTAGACCTGTGAGAGGATAATAATAAAGAAACAACTATGGTAATTTAGGGTATTGAGTTTGGGGGTAATTATTACACAGCAATAGATAATCGGAGTGCTTACTAAGTGTATCTAATCACCTGTTAAAATATTATTAATCAGATGTTATTATATTAAAATGGCAGAGTGATTTGTCATTTACCATAATAATTTATTCAATTCCTTCTAATAACATTGCTATGCAAAGATTAAAATCCTCAAGTTTTAGAGCTGAGGAATAATATGTTATCACAAACTTGCAAACCTGGTGTCTGACTATATTAAAGGCCTACTACAATGATTTTTGTGAGAACTAAAAATCTCAATTCCCCAAACAAAACTTTTTCTAGTAATTCACTTTGATTTTTATGCAGCATTTGAAACCATGTAGTATCACTTTACTTAAGGAATTCTTCATTTGTTCTGGTTTTCATAACATTACAATGGTCTATTTGTCCATTCATTTTTTCAATAATTTCTTCACTTTTTTCGTGATTTCTTCCCAAAAATTTCTAGATGTAAATATCCAATGAAGGTGCTATCTGAAGTATTCTGCTCTCTGTAGTTTTTCTCAGAGGTCCTGCTCTTTCACTATAATTTCTAAACAAATTTCTCTTCTGTATTTATAATCTCATTTGTTCTGAATTTCTATGTCCTAGCTAATCATTTACTTTGAAAAACAAACCCCTTAATGACATCACAGAATACACTTAACACCAGACTCACATCTTCAACTTTTTCCTTAAAAAAAAAAGATAAAAATCAAGTCTTCTTAGATCTATAAGAAAAATGAAGTCACAAAGAAAACTTCTAAAATTGACCACACAGAATACAGAGGATCACAACATAAGAAAGCAGAAAACTAGAAGCGTCAGGGTGAGAAAACCTGAGCTATGCTGCATCACTGGAGGCTACATGTTGATAAATCAGAAAGTTAAAAGCTCCAAGTGAGCCCAATCTCTCTCTCTCTCTCTCTCTCTCTCACACACACACACACACACACACACACACACTTTTGTTTTACCCATAAAAGGATACACAGTAT
>NW_004624759.1:21495676-21534237 GCF_000247695.1 Heterocephalus glaber
CTCCTTCAGGGTATGTCTCTGCTGTCACAACAGACAATATGGGCAGTAGTGTGCAGATACAAGTCAATGAATCTCAGCAAGCCAGTAACAGACCCTTGAAATTCAGGCAAATTTCTGGCTGCAAGTCCCAAGTTGAGCTCCCTGTCCTCCTGCAGGGTTTAACTCTTCATAGCTCTACTGCAGGTTCCAGCTGCCCTTCCCTTGATGAAGATAGTCTAGGTTCCAATGGGATGTGATGATCTCTCCAACTTACCAAGTACAGTGATCTGGTGTGCCTTCATTGCAGAGATTCTCTTCACTTTTCCAGTGGGCTTCAGTTTTCATCAAGTAGGCTGAGAGAGGGCCTCTACCTTTGTTCACTTCTGCAGCTCAGGACAATGGCCTTATGCCACCCTGTGCCTCTGCAGTTTGGAAACAGGTAGCAGCACAGCCAGGAGGTCGGAGTGGGGGGATGGGGTTGCAGGCGCCCTTGTGGTTAAACTGCTTGCCTGTGGGTATGCCAAAGGGTCCTCACTATCTGGCTGGTCATAGGCAGTCATGGCGATCTGGATGGAGTGGGGCTCAAGATGGTCAGGGACCTCTCAGCCATGTGCCTAAACTGCTTGCTGGTGGGCGTCTCCATGAGGTTTCTTATAGCTATGTGTTTAAAATACTATGTACTATTACCATAGTAGCAAAGAGTAATTAAATGGCTACTTGTAATATAAAAGGTAGGGCATGGCAAAGCTGGCTAGGGAAACAAGCCAGACATATCAATTACACGATCCCAGGATAGTGCCAAATAATTCCCAAGTCCCTATATGTGGGACCTCTCATGAGCTCCCATGAAATGTGGATGACATATAAAACCCCATGAGAAACCTACTAACATGACTCTTCAGGATAGCTAATGCTTTGTCTCCCACACATAGGGTGTGTAGAGTTCCTTGCTACACCCAATGGGTCGACATCTACTCAAGCTGACTTGGGAGGTGGAAGACTGCTAATTCTGAGGAGCAGGAACAAGATGTTTAGCCAAGTTGTGTAGAGATGGACCTCATGGGAAAACAAGGAAGCTCCCAAGGGGACAGTCAGATAAAAGTTAATTATTCAGCCAAACTGTCACTGTCCCTTACTTGCCTGCCTTGCTACATAAAACAAACATCTGTGCTTAGCAAAACTCTATTGCCTTTATTGTTCCTCAATAAATTTGGGAATTTGAGTCATTTCTGAGCTTCACTCCACGCCACTGAAGACCCCTGGCCCTTTGACAAAGATATTCTCTGTCTCTTCTTGTATCTTCATTCATTTTTCTAACAGGATTTGCTGGGCCGAGACTGGCAAGGGTGTACTTTTATTTTTACTCTTTTTATCATTTTCTCTCTTGTTCAGCCCAAGTTCACTTTACAGAGTCACCTTTTCCCTCACCCCTTCACCCCTCATTTTTTAAATGAAATTTTGCCACCATTGTTAGCTTGTCTCATTCTATTCTTTGTTTGAGGCAAAACAGATCTGGAACACTTTTAACTGGTGAGCCCTTTCTAAAGAAACAACCCCAAAACACTTGGACTATGCAATAGTGTATCTATATTCCCTAAAAAGATGAAAAGTTATCAGAAATGAGGGCTTAAAACAGCAGAGATCTACTCTCATAGTTGTACAGTTCAGAAATCAGAAATCAAAGTATCTGGGGCCAGGGATTTAGCTCAGTGGTTCTGCCACTTGCCTCACAAGCACAAGGTCCTGAGTTCAATCCCTGGTCCCCCCCACCCAACAAAAAGAAATCAAAGTATCTGAAGAAAGTGTTCATGCTAAAAGCTCTAAAAGAGAATCTTTCCTACTTCTTCCAGCTTCTGGTGGCTCTAGATATTTCTTGCCTGTGGTTGAATAATTGCAATCTGCCTCCTTCTTCACATGGCTTTCTCTTCTTCTCCCTATGCATCTCCTCTATATACTTCTTGTGGAGACACTTGTCACTGGATTTAGAACCCACTCACACAATCCAGAATTATTATTCTCAAAATCTTAACTTGGTTACATCTGCAAAGACTCTTTTTCCAAAAAAATGTATATTCACAGTTTCTCACATTTAGGATGTTCACATATCGGGGCCACCATTCAACCCATGACAGTCATTTAAGCTCATTTTGTGGGTGAAGAAACCAAGATCAGAAAATTCATACAACTTGGCCAAAACTAAATGGGCAGAATTTGAAACCAGACCAATTGCCCATCAAAACTTTTGCTATTTTTATCACAGCCTCTTGCACAAAACTCTCTGATTGCATGTTTACCGTTAGCAGAGTTGGAAATTTATGGAGTTGATGAATCTTAATCTCTTTTTATACTAGCCTATGCTGCTATCTTCCTAGTGCCCCTCTGCATAATCCTACCCTCAAAAGAAGAGTTACCTCTGGAACTCTTTTTGAAAATATGCCTCAAGCACCACTGTCTCAGCTATACATGTTCAAATGCTGATAAAGAACAATAACCTCCCAGCCAACCAACTCACTGGCATAAACAACATTTACATCATTCCTTTTAACATCAGTAAAAGAGACAGATGGTTTAAGTCATCCATTTGGGTTATCAGGAGGACAGAATTTTCCAGAGATAAATGTAAACAGTACTTTTTAAAAGATGATATTTATGGCATGTTTTAATCTGAGTGGTTATCACCAAAATTCAGAAGACATCCTTCATTTGATACACATGACGTATTGACCTAGACCCACATGCACTGAGCTCACAACTATCTGAGTATTTTTATTTTAGGCTGAGTAACCATTTTTTCTGACCTCTGAAGTCAGTTTATTTCATAAGAAGAGATATGTTGCTTCATTCATTAAACTAAGAATGGCAATTTTAATTATTTTTTCATATCCTCAGTTTATTATTCTATCTAATTCATTTCAGCTTTTTCCTTCAGCAATTGTACCAGAATATATTTCAGCAGAAAATTTCATGGATATTTTTTAAAAATTAGAATGAATAAATTCAATGCTATATGTTCTTGATTGTTGTAACTCATCTCATTTTAAAGCTGGGAAAGTAAATTCAGAGGCAAATTATCTTCCATAGATTCTAAGGCAAGTTATCATCAGATACTTTCTGACCATTGCCCTCAGGACCATGCTGATTTCATCTTGAAAGATAAAACCCATATAAAAATAGACTATAAACTTATAACTTATACTTATTCTTTCCTGTCTTTGCAATTGTCACTTTTCTTAGTATCTGCTTAAAACTTCAGAATTGCTCAGCAGTATATTTTGCCCAGCAATTACTTTGTCATGATTTTATGTCTTTTTGAGTCTTTTATCCAGATGACAGAAATTGAGAATCTTTTCTGCCTTGAATAACTTTCCTTGTTTATCGAGATGCCTAGATTATTGTCCTAGTCACAGTGGAGCACAGTATGTATGCACTAGTCAGCTTTCTGCTGCTGGAGCAAAATACCTGACACCCCCAACTTAAAGAAGAGGTTTGCTCTGGCCCATTGTTTCAGAGGTTTCAATCAATGGCTAGCTGGCTCCAAGGCAGAAACATTACGGCAGCAGCGTGGGCAGAAGAAAGCTGCCCAGGTTATGACACTGGGGAATCAGAGAGCGAGAACCAGAGAGGAAGGAGAGTCCTTAAGGTCATACTCTTATGATCAACTTCTTCCAACTAGGCCCCATCTCCTAATAGCTCATTCCACTATGAAATCATTAATATTGACGAATTTAGTGTCCTCCAAATTTAGTCACCTCACCAAGAGTCTTTTAACCCATTCAGGTTAATAGTCAAGATTAACTAGCATAGTACATTTGTTGATCATAGTGTCCTAAAAAGGAAATGCATCCTCTTCAGACACATGAAGCAAAGTTTGCTCATTCCACTACTCTAGGATACCATTAACATAGTACATTGCATGATTTTAAAGATAATAGGCTCTGGAGTCAAGCAATTTAAGTTCAATTCCAGCTCTATTTCCTGGTTCAATTCCAGCTCTATTTCCTCTCTGCCCACCAGTTTTTCCAATCCATAAAATATAGATAATAGTGTTTATAGAGATTAATGTTTATAAAGTTAATAATAGAATGAGAAATGGGCTAAATAAATATTTGGTATTTTTCCAGGATAACTGCCACTGCTACTAACACATACTGGCTCTCTGTGCCAGTCTTCTTCCCCACCAATTCACTCATTATTGCAGCCAGAGTGACCCTTCCAAAGTACAAAGGACACTTTACTTGTCTACTTAACAACAGAGTAGAGCAGAATTTCAGCCTCCAGTAATCACGGAATAAATGGTGCCTAGACTTCTTGCCATAAACATCCCAGGCAACTATTTTTTAGGTGAGGGACAAAATATAGCTTAAGCTCATGAAACCTGAGAAGAGGGAAATTCATGAAGCAAACCCCCCAGTTGCCCAGTTATCTATTTGGGAACAATTTTATTATTGTAACTGCCTAGAGTTAAGCAGAATACTGTGGTACCACTGAGCTGAGGAGGCAGAAATCAGAGGGCTGTGTAGTTGAAGGAGCTGGAATACGATAGGTGGGGAATGGTGGGACAGGGAGGTGTTCCAAAAATGTGTGACGGATGAGTCACCTCAAGTCCATAGCTGAGGGTGAGCTGTGTATGCTCAGGGAAAATTGCCAAGGGTTTAACAGCTAGTTGCTATAGAGTTGAGAACTGAACAAAGATTTTGGAGGTTAAGCAATGTCTGTGTGCATTGGAGTCCCAGTCTTGTCAGAGTAAAAATATTTCCTTAAGGGAGAGAGTAAGAGGTGCAGGAAAAGGGAAAGAAATCAGAATTAAGATGTGTTATGTATGTGTACCTACTCCCTGTGATGAATGTAATCAGTATGTACTGCAAATATATACAAAATAAAATTTAAATTTTTTTTTAAAAATTTAAATCTAACACTGCTGACATCTAATCATGACCAGAAAGGCCATGCTATACAGTAAAACCTACCATACTGTCCAAAAAAGCCTAAAATACAGAGTTTAGAGGTTGAGGCGAATCAAGTTACAGTTTTGCAAAATACTGAAGTCTTTTCAGAGTTCCTAACTTACAAAGCATAAAACCAAGCTGCACAAATTCTAGGGGATCAACATGTTATTGCACTTTTATAAGAAAATAATAGAATCCTAATTCTCTACAACATATTGTCCAAAATATCTAGTACTTATCAAAAAAGAAACAGAAAATATAGTTGAGAAAAGACAAAAAGTCAGTAGACACAGAATCTATTTTCTTTATGGAAAATTTTCTATATATGAGACTTGTCAACAAACAGTGCTGAAACAATTATAATCTAAGCTACATGAAAAACAATGAACTGGAAACTTCACCTTACACTGTTACAGTTTAATAGGCCCAAAACAGTCCAGGTTCTTGTGCACAATGAGGAAAGAATTACCAGTTGTATACCAGTACTGAGTAGTAAGTAGTGACGTTTATTGAAGATCATGGGAAGCTGTGCTCAGGGCCAATCTGAGCCAAAAGGATATAACATAGACCAAGAAAGGTGCTGGCATGACAGAAAAGCACTGCACACAAGTCAAAGGTAGCAGGCAGCAACCAAAAAAGGGCTGAAAATTTAGGCTTTCAGAGTTTAAAGGCCAAACACCTGGACTTTAGGTGCCTCTCATTGAATCTCTCGTGGTATCAGCACTCTTTGCATAGAGCATCAGTGATCTCCTAAACTTTTATTATTTTGTTTTCTACGTCAGGACAACAGAAGCAGGAATAACTTTAGAGTGCTGTTTTGGATTAAACAGAGGGAAAAGAGTGACTCACTCAGCTCCTTTGTTTCTAACTGTGCTAATACCACATACAAAAATCAATTGTAAATGAATTATAGAACTACACAAAGATTAAAACTAAAAGCTTCTAGAATCAAACATAGGAAAAAGTAAAAAGCAGTACCAAAAAAAAAGAATCTATTGATAAATTGCACTTCTTAAAAAGTTAAAATTATTGTAGATGATAGAGTGGTGAATAGCAGCAAATCAGCCTCTCTGAGATTCAGAGTCCAGATGCTGGAATATAGCAACATGGAGAAGAGAAGAAGGAGGGAACTGGATTCCATCAAGGATCTGAAACAAGAGTTGAAACCCATGGGGAGAACAAAGAGAGGGATCTCAATGCAGAAGCAGAGGTGGGAAACAGTGCTATCTCCCTGATTCCCAGCTCATGGCTTGAGAGGGTAGCTTGAACCTACAGAGGCATGATGACTATGAGTGACTCTAGAGGCCTCCACAGAAAAATGCACCAGTGAAACAGAGTAGTGGGTGCTGTGGGCTGCAGTGTTTGGTGAGTGATTCCAGTTCAGACCTCCCCAGGAGAGGGAAATTGGCTCGTTGCCATTTTGGAAAGAGGCCAGCTGAACCCTGGACTTGGAGCAACCAGGGTTGGCTTCATCTTGGGGCTTCCAGTGTCAGGGTGAGACACAGCCATGGGAGACACCCAGGGTCAGGAAGCTGAATTCAAGACAGTAAGAAATACGAGGAGTGTTATGGGAAGAACAACCCGGGTCCCAGCCTCACAGCCAGAAACCAGGATCAGCCTGAACTTCAGTAGACTTTTAAAGTGCAAGTTTTCCGGGATCAGGGAACATGGATCTGGACTCTGTCTGCCTCCTTTTGTCTACCAATTACAGCAGAGATAAGCCTTGAAGTGGACTTTTTTTTCTTGCTTTCTTTTTTTCTCGAGTGTTTGTTCTTGTTTTAATATGAATATGAACATTGTTTCTAGTTGTTTTGTTGTTTTGTTCTATTCTTGTTTCATCCTTCTTGCTTTCCCTCCTGTCTTTTTCAACAGATTCCCAAAGCTTGTGTAATCTTCGGCCTAGCTTCTAATCTCTTTCTCTTCTATTTCTTTATTTTTTCCTCTTATGCTTTTTAAATTTTCTCCCCTGAGGATAACCACATGATCATCTCAATTGACACAGAAAAAGCAATGGACAAAGTCCAACACTCATTCCTGATTTTTTAAAAAAAAACCTATAGAAAATTGGAATCGATGGTCTTTATCTTAATCTGAAAAACCCATCTATGACATGCAACAGCCAATGTAACACTAAATGGTTAAAAACTGAAAGCTTTCACTCTAAAATCAAGGACAAGACAAAAATATCCACTATCACCACTCCTATTCAATATAGTTCTGAACACATTAGCCAGAGAAATTAGACAAGAGAAAGAAATAAAAGAAATAAGGATAAGAAAAGAAGTTAAATTATCATTATTTGCTGATGACATGATATTATACATAGAAGACTTCAAAAACTCCACCAAAAGACTTCTAGATTTAATAACCACATTCAGTAGCATAGCTGGATACAAAATCAACACTTAAAAATCAATAGCATCCCTGTACACAACTCACTGAGAAAGAAATTAGGGAAACCATATCTTTCACCATGGCATCAAAAAATGTAATAGGAATCAATCTAACAGGGAAATAAAAGATCTTTGCTTTGAAACCTACAGTACTCTGAAATAGGAGATCAAAGAAGATATCAGAAAATGGAAAGATAGTCCTCGTTTTTGGGTAGGAAGGACCAATGTAGTAAAAATGGGCATAATCATAAAATTGTTATACAAATTCAATGCAATCCTGATCAAAATACCAACACCATACCTCACAGAATTAGAGAAAACAACCCAAAAATTCATTTGGAACCAGAAGAGATCCAGAATAGCAAAAATGGTTCTGGGCAACAAAGGCAAGGCAGGGGCATCACAACCCTGATTGGAACTTGTACTACATAGCTACCATGATTTAAAAAAAAATCTTGAGGGTCAATAGAAGAAAGATAACTTCTTTCATAAATGGTGCCAGAAAAACTGGCTCTCCACATGCCAAAGATTAAATTTAGACCCATATCTCTCACCCTGCACTAAACTAAAATTGAAATGGATCAAAGATCTAAATATTAAATAGAAAGACAAAATCTGTGGAAGACAGAATAGGTTGAACTCTTGTAGACATAGGTATAGGCAAATACTTTATGAACAAAACCCTGACCACACAGGAAATATTACAAGGCATCAACAATTGAAATCTCATCATATTAAAAAGCTTTTTTACAGCAAAAGAAACCGACAACTGAATGGAGACAACCAACAGAGTGGGAAAAAATTTTTGTCAGCTGTTCTCAGACAAAATACTAATATCTAGGATCTATAAAAGAACACAAAAATCAGACCCCCCCCCAAATTTAAAGGACCAATCCAAAAATGGGCATCTGAAATGAATAGATACTTCTAAAATAAAGAAGTACAAATGTGATCTTTCGAGACTGAGATTCCATCTCACTCCAGAAAGAATGGCTATGATCAAGAAACCAACCAATAACAAATATTGATGGGGCTGTGAGGAAAAAGGAATTCTTCTCCACTGTTGGTGACAATATAGACTCATGCAACCACTGTGGAAATCAGTGTGGAGATTTCTCAAAAAACTAAAACTAGAGGTGCCATTTGACCCAGATATTCCCCTTCTTGGTACCTTCCTGAAAGAATTAAAAGCATCATATCATAGCAATGTATACACATCCATGTTTATGATGGCACAGTTTGTAATAGATAAATCTTCCAAACAGTCCAAATGCCCAAGAACCGATGAATGGATGAGGTTTTTTTTAACACCATGGAGTGCTTCTCTGCCATAAAGAAGAACGCACTTGAGACGATTCTAGGTAAAAGGATGCACCTTGAGACCATATGCTTAAGGGAAGTAAATTAGACACAAATGTTTAAATATTGCATTGTTTCTCTGGTGTGAGAAACCAAAAGGGTAACTAAGGACCAAAATTTATAATTTATACTGGGAAATAGGAAGAAAAATGTTCAAATAGAGAAAGGAACAAGGGAGGGAAAGGGGGAAGGAAGGAAGGGAAAAGAAAAAAGAGAATAGAAGGAAAAAATGAAAGCAAAGTTTTTCTAGATAAGGAGGTGAAGAGGAATTGAAGGGAGTGAAGGGGATTGGGGACGGAAGAAGAATCAAGATATATTATGTACAGGTACAAACTCCCTATGATGAATGTGATCATAACGTATACCTAAAATGTACCAATAAAATTAATTTTAAAAATTAAAATTATCTGCTTTTTAAAGGTGATATTAAAGGGAATAAAAAGGTAAGCTTTATATTGAAAGAAAATATTCACAATACATACAACTGACATAGTACTTGAATCAACAATATATAAAGAATTCTTTCACAATAATAAAATAATACAATTTTTTATGGTAAAAATGTAAACAAAATTTTCAAAACACAAATGGGCAATAACCATTTCAAAGTTTAAATCATTGATTATAATAGAAAGAAAAATTAACAATTACAATGAAATACCACTTTGCACCAACTAGAAAGACTAAAATTACAAAAGATTGATAATATAAAGTATTGACAAGGATGTGGATAATTGAGAATTTTCTTACATTAATGATAATATTTAAAACAATGCTTTTACTTTGCCCCAATCTATCTACTTAACTAGCTGAATTTCTATCTATCACTAATCTTGTTTATTTTTGAAGACAGGATGCCTATAAGCCAGAAGTTCCTCTTAGATGAGCTAGCCAAACTGGTTGGATCTAAGACAGCTCCCATGTGACCACTAGACAAACTCTGACTTCATTATAATCCCATCTGCATGCTAAGTGACACTCCCCAGGGCTTTGAGAGTTGAAAATTGCCATGACAACTAGAAAGAATCATAAAAGGAGCAAAAAGAGGTGGCACCCTGATTCCTAGAAAAAACATGACTGTCCCTACCCTTTATTAGACTAATTCTTCTCCCTCATTTCTTTTACCCTGTATCTATAATCCCCTGACCCTCAATAGGTTCAAAAGCTGATTTATGAGTTTTATCTCCAATTTCTCCTATTCTTGGCCAAGAATAAAATTCTCTCTCACTGCTCTATTGGTCCATAGTCTTGTTATTGGTCGATGATTTTTGAGAGGGAAAAAGAACTGAGTTTGGAGTCAGAAATTGTAACAGTGTGACTACTTGTGAAAATAGTTTTCCAGTTTCTTACAGTAAAACTTACTTGTGTGAATTCATACCTTAGTCATATACTCAAGACAAGTGAAAACTCATGCATACAAAGGCTTGCCCATGAAGGTTCATAGTATCATAACTCATACTAGCCAAAAACTAGAATCAACCCAAATAATGATGGTTTCCAGTAAATGTCTAGATAAACAAATTATAGTACATTTAAAACTCAAGTGCTACTCAGTAATAAAAAGGAATAAATGGACACAAAGCAATTTCACACATACAGATTCTCTGCTGAGTCAAATTAAAAAAGTTCATACTGAAACATACCATTCATACGAAATTCTGAAACAAGCAAATACAATCTATAGTGATAGAAAACAGCAATTTTTACCTGTATGTATCAAAGAGGAACACTGGCAATCTTATCTGAGTTGCAGATTACATGTGCATACACTTGTCAAAATGCGTTTGACCTTAAAAGTGTGCATTTTATTTTTTAAACCAGAAAAATATAATTTTATAGATTTTGACATATTTCTGGTATTTTCCCCTGTGATAAAAGTGTGAATTTTATTGCATTTAAATTTACCTCAATTTAGTTCAGTTAAAAAACTTTAGCCAGTGGCTGGGGATTTAGCTCCATGCTGCCGCCGCCTGCCTCATAAGCACAAGGTCCAGAGTTTGATCCTTGGTGCAAAAAAACCACAAAATGTAGCCAGTGTGGTGACACACACCTGTGATCCAGCTCTCTGGGAGAAGGATTGCAAGTTCAAGCCCAGTCTGGGCAACTTAGCAATTTAGCAAGACTCTGTCTCAAAATTTTAAAAAAAGGCTGGAAATGTTGGTCAGTGCGAAGGCTGTGAGTTCAACCCCCAGTACCAAAAGGATTTCTAGACTTTTCATGTGGTTACTTGTGCTCCTCTCTGCAGCCTAATTTCTAGCTCTTTCATCTTCAAGTTTTTCCCATTTTGAACTTTTCATTCCTAACCTTCAAAGTCTTACCTATAATATCCCCATTATCAGATAATCTTTCCTCTTCTTTGCCTTGAGAAAAGTGTTTCCATGAAGGAATCCCAGATTGATTAAGTTCTCTTCCTATCTCTTTCCACAGCATTGTAGTGTGACATTCAATAGAGAAGATATCGCATTTTATTTCTCTTGTCTTGTTTTTCTGTCTTTCCTGTTAAATTGTAAGCTCCCAGAGTGAAAGAATCATGCCTGTTTTGTTACCCCCATATCTATCCTTCCCAGCCCACCCCCAGCTTGTAGTTGACACTTAAAAACATTCACTGAGTGAGTTAATGCATGAACTAATGATGGATAAATAAGCTCGTATGAACCTCCTCTTGAGATATTCAGGTAGATTCTCAGTGATTTCTGAGAAAGTTCTATTTTGCAAGTGAGATCAATTGAGGGCTTCCCCCTGTACATGAATGTTATTTTTGGTATGGTATCACACACTTTATTATAGGTATTTTCTTCTAAATTGTATTTCTCAGAAGCCACAGGTTTTGTAGAAGCCATGAGTCACTGAAATGCAATTCTTGGCTCTGCTTTCTCCCACCCTCCTGTCTCCCAAACTAGCCAAACCAAACATTCCATATTAACCTTGTTTTTGATTGTCTAACGGATTTCTGTCTGATTCTTCATTAAGATGTTTTGTACTCTTCTTCTACTCTGAAAACTGTTGCATGCTCTTCTTATTATATTCCTCATCTCTTTTTTTCAAATATTCTTGAAAAATACCTGCCTGTGTTAAATGTATGAGTCCATGCATTGGATTCTTACACAAATTTCAGGAGAGGAATCTCTTTTACGTGAATATATGTATATATTAAACAAGTTATATAAAATGAAGCCTAATAGCATAAATTCATTTTTTTAGTTCTTTTATTGGTACATTTTAGGTATACAATTCGTTTACATTTATCATTGGGTGTTTGTACCTGTACATGATGTATCTTGGTTCTTATTTTTTTCCCCATTACCTGTGTGCCCTTCACCCGCTCTGCCCTTCCCTATTTACATAGATTTCACTTCCTTTTTTTTTCTTTTCTCATAGTTTTTCCTTTCCCTCTTTTCCTTTCACCTTCCCCTCCCTTCAATCCTTCGTCTTTGGACCTTTTTCCTATTTCAAATTATCAATTATTCATTTTAATCATTTTAACCCTTGTTTACACTCTCAGTTTCTCACACTAGAGAAACTATTTGGTATTTACACATGTGTGTCCTATTTACTTCACAAGAGTATGGCCTCAGTATGCATCCATTTAGCTATAAATGACTCTAGTTTTTCGTTCTTTATGGCTGAGTAGTACTCTATTTTATTAAAAAACCACATTTTCTTTATCCAGTTTCCAGTTGATGGGGACTTGGGTTGTTTCCAAGCTTTAGCTGTTACAAACTGTGCTGCTATGAACATGGGTGCACATATAACACTGTGGTATGATTCTTTTAATTCTTTGGGGAAGATTCCCAGTAGGGGAATAGCTGGGTCAAATGGGACCTCTAGTCCTAGTTCTTTGAGGTATCTCCATACTGATTTCCACAGTGGTTGCACCAGCCTGCACTCCAACCAACAATGGAGAAGGGTTCCTTTCTCCCCACACCTGCGCCAGCATTTGTTATTGGTTGATTTCTTGATAGCAGCCATTCTTTCTGGGGTGAGGTGGAATCTCAGTGTTGTTTTCATCTGTATCTCTTGAATGACGAGTGATGTTGAAATTTTTTTCATATATTTATTTGCTGCTTTTACTTCTTTGTCTGAGAAATGTCTGTTCATTTAAGATGCCCATTTTTGAATTGGGTCTTTGAATTTGGCGGGGTCTGATTTTTTTCAATTATTTATATATTCTAGATAGTAGTCCTTTGTCTGAGGTACAGCTGCTAAAAATATTTTCCCTTATTGTAGGTTCTCTGTTAGCTCTGTTGGTGGTTTCTCTTGCAGTGCAGAAGCTTTTTAATAAGATGAGATCCCAGTTGTTGATTCTTTCTGCTAGTTCCCATGCTGCTGAGGTTTTGTTCATGAAGTCTTTTCCTATGCCAATATCTTCAAGAGTTCTACCTAACTTATCTTCCAACAAGTTTAGTGTTTCTGTCTTAATATTTATATCTTTAATCCACTTCGATCTTAGTTTAGTGCATGGTGATAGGTATGGGTCTAGTTTTAATTTTTGGCGGGTTGAAATCCAGTTTTTCCAACACCATTTATTAAATAGGCTATCTTTCCTCCAGTGATGGTGGTTGGCTCCTTTGTCAAAGATGAGGTGGCTGAGCATGTCTGGAGTTGTTTCTGCATCTTCTAATCTATTGCACTGATCCTCAGGTCTGTTCCTTTAATAGCATAAATTATTATTTGCCTTGTCACTTTTTCTTGTGTCTTTTATTCTATTTCCTTTTTACCATATTTTCAAAGCTTTGGGAGGAAAATTATGGTATTCATTAAATTCTAAGTATCAGGGAAAAATAATAGCATCCCCTTCTCACTTTGCTTAGAGCCGGATGGGAGCTTAAAAATAAACCAATCATTAAATGTTCTATGACACAGTAAAACCATGTTTGGGTCACTGAATGGAATTTGGAGTCTGCAACACTATATGCATTATATCTAATTGGTAGACATCCTTTTAAGAAATATTGATAGTTCTATTTTATGAATAAAGTTATCAAGGTCACACAACTAAATGGCAATGCCAAAATCCAAGTCTTTTCAGACTTTTAAACTGATGCTCTCTTTTATGTCCCACATTGTTTTCCTTTTGTCTATGCTGAGGAAGGAAGGAATAAAGGAATTCAGAATAACCCGCAGATTTCCAGTTAGTCTGACTGGGCAACAAGAGGTGGTACCCATATTCAGAGACCAAGAATATAGGTGGATGGGTAAATATGGAGGATAGCATGACATCTGAGATGTAGACGATTGCTTCTACCCACTGAGGACAATGAGAATGAGAATCTGAAGCTCCAACTACAGGCCAGGTTGGAGGTGAAGGTCTGAACATCATCAGCACCTAAGTAGGGCTTGAAATTTGGGATATATGGTAAATCACCCCAAAAGAGTATATCCATTAAGAGGGTAAAACTTGTATCTTTAATTCATTAGCTTCCAGATTCTTTTTCTATACTTTACATAAGAATCAATGCATGGATTCTTTCATATGTGTAAATTGAAAATATTAAGAAAACGTATTTATCACTGAACATGTATAAGTTTATGGGAGGTTGTACATAGATTATATAAGTTTCTACCACTTTGCTACTTCTTTCTCTGTTCTCTTTTGAAGCTGTTTTTCATTTGACAAATCATAAAGACTTCTCTCTATTATACATTTTATACTTCAAGCCCATTTATGACAAAAGATGCAGTGAGACCTTGAGAAACTTAGTACTGTGAATTTATAGGGAGATCTATGCACAACCTCACTCCCTCTCCCATTCCTGTTTCTCACTATATGTCTCATACTTCTATATGTTCATTCTTCATTCATTTTTCATTCATTCACTATATGTTCATTCTTCTCTTCAGAAGCTCTCTTCTAAAAGCTGTCTGAACAAATGTGGCCCCCTCAGTGTTGTTTATGGCAACTCTGTTTTCTTGGTCTTGAATCCCTCTTGGTTTTCCTCTCTCCTTGGCACTGTGTATATATATCTTTTAAATCTTTAAAACAATCCTTCAGGACTGAAATTATTCTTCCTGCATTACACCTGACAATACTGAGACAGAGAGAGATTGTGGCCCCCTAAGTTACTGTCATCTATTCAAAATTCAAAGACAAAAAGACATCCCTGCCCACATGGAGTCCAACAACAAAGGAGCAACTTTTTGTTATAAACAGGAATTTAAGACGAGCATAACAAAATTCTATGAAAAATGCTATAATGGGATGTGTGAACACAGAAATGTAGTAACACAAAGAATAATGCCTGGAAAAGCAAAAGAATCACTGTGGAAAGGATATTTGAATGAAACTTGGAAGGATGTGTCACTCTCCACTTTGTTAAAGGGAAAGAAAAGGAACCCGTCAATGGAGTCTTAGCAGTAGTGACAGACATGCAGAGCAGAAAACAAGAACAGAGCTTCTTCTTAAACTCATAGCACACCTTCAAAGCTGGCAACCCCACCACATTTGCAGTGTAACCGTGATCCTGGCTGTAGACCCTGCTGAAATGTTTCAGAATATGCTGATTCCAAGTGATCTAGGGAAGAGAACACTGGAGAGCAGCAATAATATAAAACTTTAGTCTCTCTCTTGGTTTCTAGTTTTCTGTCTTTCTCCTCTTCTTTGTACCCTCACTGTGACCACAATATAAATCAGTATGGAAAACAATGTAGGCCTTGGCGGTAATCACTGTTAGTTTTGAATGATGAATACATACCAGACTTGGGCATTACAAAAGCTGCTTGTGTGGTACATTATACTTTTTTTCAGGATATCCCCAAGTCTATCTCCCTTTTATGGCCTATATGATACAGCTTTTCATAGAACTTTTGGGCCATCCCACTAAATAGTATCACCATGGATTCAATACATCCCTATTTAGCAAGATAGGAGTTACAGAATCTTGCATGTGTTTCTTTAGAAATGAGTCTGAAATGTAGGTGCTATTTCCAGACCAGCATAAAATTCTCTCTAACATTCTGTAAACAGAGAAAAGTACTAACAGTTTCACTATTATAAGATACATTCCCCTGTAACTAAGTATACCCTCAGAGATGTTTAAATCAAGCTTTTTTTCTTAAACCCTAAGAACTTCTATTAAACAAGAAAAAGTTACTTAAAACATTTTATTTAAGTTTCGGTAAACTTAAACCTGAACATTTATAAACTCATTCTATCTCCTAAGTGCTAAAGAAGGTGGACTTATATTTCTATAGAATGTTCTCTTGGCTCAGGATTTGTCAGCAAGACAATTCAAACTGAGGGTCTTTTCCAAATGCCACTGTTATCACAAAGAGCCCAATTTTATTTTCTGACCCTCAAATTAAGGTTTTACTGGCTCAGGGCATACTAAAAAGTTGCATATATAAACACAAAAATATTTGAATGTGAGTCACTGATTCAGTCTGCCCACTTGTCCCAACTGCTTTGGGGACAGTATAAAATGACAGATAAATTTATATTTATGTAATCCTATACAGTAAAAATATATAATATATATGCTCCAATAAATCTTTCTTTTTGACTACTACCTCTAGCTATTGCCCTACCTCCAGAGATAATTATGATATTCAAAATTTATCCTTTTATTGATATATTTATATATGTATCTATCCATATATGTGTAACACTATATTGTTTTAAATATACAAAATAGTGCCACACAATATACACTTTTGCATCTTGCTTTTACATTTAATATATTTTAGAGTTATTGCATATTAGTCCATGTACATCTGCCTCATTCCATTTGATTGCTGCTTAGTAATCTATTATTTCATTCTGATGTAATTTATTCCCCAGATCTATATTGATGAAAATTCATGTTATCTCCTGTTTCTATTGTTGTAACTTTGTTTTGTTTCTATGGAGCTGAGGATAGAACCCAGAACCTCATGCAGGAAAGCGTTCTATCACTGAGCTGCATCTCCAGCCCCATATTTTGCCCATATAGACAGCCCTGCAGTGATACATTTTGCCTCTGGATGGGACTATACTTTGAATCTGGATTGTCAGATAAACTGCTGAAAGCAGAATTGCTGGATGAAAGAGATGGTGAGTAAAGAAAGGCATTTTTGAGAAAAAGTTCAGAAATAATTAGAGGTTAGTGTCTTTCTCTTAGTTCTGTCTCTTTCAAGTGCATTTGTTAGCTAAGACTATTCAGACACTATAATATATCTCCTCTCTATTCAGGGTATTCTTACCAGTACTTTGAATACCTTTGCTTTTTTTTTTTTTTTAACCCTTCCTCCTCTGTCAGTCCTCAAACCTGCATCAAATAAAACATCTTCCTTTTTCAGTACTACATCTAGACTACCAAGTGTTTGGAGGGAAATGTTTATGTCAGATCACTGCAATTTTATATTTTCTGCAATCATCTAGAACTCTCTGTTACACAAATCCTTCTGCCTACAACTAACACTTTGGAGCCTCAGTTTGAACACTAGCCATTCCACTGCCTGATCTGGATTCACAAACTTCTTACCCTACTTGCACTACCCTCACTCTCAGGTAATAATTCCCTTACCTTCTACCTCTTCTTACCTGGAAAATTTCTACATGAAATTCTCAACATTCCTTTTCTTTCTATCTCTAGATTGTTGATTATGCCATATGTGACTCTTCGCATTCTTTCCTCTAGAGAATATTTGTTGTTCTTCCAAACTCAGATCAAGTGTTTTCTCCACCATGGCTCTGTAGATAATTTTTTATGGCTGTACTTTTTTAAAAAGTAATTTGTATATATTTTCCATCAGTCTATAACACTTTCCTTGGACATGTCCATGTTTTACTCATCTTTGTAAATGCTATATTTTTTTACAGTTCTTTGTACAGAATAGGCACTCAAAAATGTATTCATTGAAATAATATCCATGTCTGGTTCTTGACCAACTCTCTTAACTTAACTTCACCCTATCAAATGAGACTCTCTAAAATAATGCTCTAATGTCTAATTCTTTTTCATTCTACATCTTCCCAAGGCTCTGATCACCTAAAAAAATAATGCCCACAGTCCTTGGTATGGTGCCTAGGTTCCTCACAATCTTTTTCCTCATGTATCTTTCAATATCACTCTCAGTATCTCTACATGTTTTTTTTGTTTTGGTTTTTGGTTGTTTTGTTCGTTTGTTTGTTACTTTTTAACAAGAGTTGTCTACTTGCTATTCTCAAAATGCTCCGTGTGAATTTTCACTTCCTTTTAATTGCTTGAATCTTCATCCTCTGGGCAAATGACCTTTCTCTTCTCTATTTTCTGTAACTTAATTCATCCCTTATGGTTAAGTCTAAATTGACAAACTCTATAAAATTTCCTCTGATAATTCCTTCAATATAATTCTTTTTCTCCTAACTGCCATGACACTTGTTTTTATTACTTATAATAGTTTTTTTATGTTCAGTATTTCTTCTATTGTTTCTATTACAGGTTATTTCTACTATTGGTTGATTTTTAAATATTTTATAGTGCAACTGTATGAATAATTCATAAATAATTCATAAGGCTTCAAGAATAGTACAGTAACTAGAGTGTCAAAAATATTTGCTGAGGGCTGAGGCTATAGCTCACTGGCACTGTGCCTGCCTGGCAAGTGCAAGGTCTTGAGTTCAATTTCTGGTACCAAACAAAAAATTTGTTGAATAAATGCTTTTATTTTCCTTTGCATCGTTGATCAGGACTATAGTCATTCTCCTTTTTTCTCACATCTGATATGACAATTTTTTAAATTCTTTTATTGGTACATTTTAGGTATACAATATGTTTACATTTATCATTGGATGCTTGTACCTGTTCTTATTTTTTCCCCATTACCTGTATATATGATTTTAGTCTTTTCCAAGTCTTAATGATATTTTTGCTTATTCTGGCAATTTCTTATGATATTATTTTTCATTGATTTCTGATTTTCTGCCTTCATAATGGAATTTATTTTTTTTTTAAAAACATGTTTCTTACTTTTTAGCTTACTGACCTAATCGCCTTTCATTGTATTAAGCCAGTGACTAAGATCATGATGAGGATTTTTTTAAAAAAGGAGTGGAAGGGGGGAAAAGGAGCAGAAGGCATAAACCTTTAACATGTTTCAAGGTACAAGGGCTCTTGTTTTCTTTTGTTTTCTTTTGGACATGTCATGTGAATTTTAGAAACACTGAACACACTCCATAAGTAAAGATAAAGAAAAGCTGTTGGTTCCATATCACAAAGTATGAAGGGAACATGTGGCCACCAGATGTGATAAAATAGAACCTCATGATCTCACTGTCCTTCAACATGAGGTCCTTTGACACAACACCCCCACTCAGAAATTGAAGAGTGACTGAGAAATATATTCCCACCCCTGCCCCTTTGCCATGCTCATATCCCTAGACTCATGACTGTATATTTTTGTTTTGCTTTTAGCCCTAGACCCTTGAAGCAGGACTCCAATTTATAATAGCAGTGAGGTATTTGTGTGCTAATAGCATTAGTCATTATTTATATGTTCAGCTTTCTTGAATATGTAGAAAATAGATCATTTCATAAAACTATACATTACCTTTACCAGCCTTTAGCCATTCTGGACTTCAAGGCCATGCAGGCTCCTTGCTTCTAAGCCCATGCCTATCCCCAGCTTCTGTTCTCATATGTTGTGCTTCTGTGCTCAGTTCTGCTGTTCTCTTTGCCAGATTCAGACAGTTTTACAAATGAAATTATACATTTGAACCAGATGAGTTTGGCTTGGTGATTGGCCCTGTGCAGAATCTACAATTTGGGTCAGATGTATGAAGAGTTTGGTGAATTTGGCAAGTCTCTGAGGAGTGTGGACTGTCTTAAAACTCCAGAGGGAAATCTGCAGGATCTCAGACATTCCATCTTCTGTGGGCTTCCAGAAAAGGCCGCCCTCAGCTGACATAGAGAGAGAGCTCATTTTCAAACTATTTAAGTCATGTTGTGACTAGAAGTTGAAGTCTGGTGCAAAAGTATGAGAACTGAAGAGATAATTTGCAATGATGCCACAATAAGCTACTTTACTGCAGTGTATAGAGACTCTGGTTTACAGCCTGGGAGGATTATACTTCTACTGCCCAAGTATAATTCTGTAGAAGAGTTTATTCAAATCACTTGTGTGCTTTAGAACAATTACCATTTTCCAATTGTGAGGGGAAAAAAGTAGAGCTAAGTTAGTTTGTTGGAGGAGAGTCAATGACCTGCTCCTATGTACCAATAAAAAGGAATTTGTAGGTTTCAACATGACATTCCTCTATACTTCTTCCTCTCGTTGGTTTTGGTGGGAATGAGACTTCAGTTAGGATCTAAGTAACAAGGTCTGAGAATTTTTTCCATCCCGGATTTTTAAAGAACGATAAAACAGCTTGAAAGAAAGCCTCACTCACTCACCCTGAAACCTTCACAGAAAAATAAATAATCGAAACCATAGTTGAACATGATTGATGAAGATACATTATAATAATTTATTAAACTGTTTTTGGAAGGCTGTTTTTCCTCTATTTTTTCTCATCTGTCTCCTCTATTACCTCTCCTACCACACTGGAGACTGAGCAAAATGCAGATGTTAAGAACATAAAGACATCAGAGAGTTAGTTTTGGGAGAGTTGGCAGTGACCACATAACACATCTCAGATTTTCCTTTCTTTCATATGACTTTTTTGTGGGTTGGACAATAAATCGCCTATATAAAGTTAGTATATACTTGATCCAAACATGTTACAGTGAATAAAAAGGGATCACTATGTATAGGTCTGCTGGAAATGTTCAGAACAAACCTAGGTATAGCTACAAAACCCAAGAATTTAGAAGAAACTCTTTCAAATTGGAGAAATATATTGTTTAAGACATTTGGAATGTTCTGAAGACAAATAATAGGCAGCTCTTCTTTTGTCAAGTGACTATATGCATTTTCCTAAAGAAAGCCATATAAAGTGATGAAAATTAGTTTTTTTAATTCACCTAGATGTATCTCGACCTTTAGGTAGTGACATTACCTTTTTAATATCACAGAGTCATGCTTATATTGCATTTGCAAATCCTTGATGATGAAGAGAATTAATTATATGTAAGTCATCTAGATCAACCCTGAAAGACTGTGCTAAAATGGAATATTTCTTGTTTCAACTGCCAAAGTTCTTGTCTGGAAAACAAGAGTGCTTGCATTATCTCAAAATCTTTTAGAGCTTTTACTGCACATTAAAATCAGCTAAGGGACTTTTAAAACTGCCCAGTTTATAACCCCCAGACCACTTAAATCAGAATATAAAGGCATGGTGTGTAGATGTCAGTACCTCTGGTGACTCACTAGATTATCTCTATGTACAGACAAGGTTAAGAGCACTAATGTAAAAAGCAGAATGTTCTGGTGAAAGGAACAAGGATTTGGGAATCAGCCAGTTTCTTAGTTGTCCATTCCATTTTCAGCACTTCATTCATTTATTCAAAAACTGTTGATCATCTTGTAAAAAATAAAATGCCTAATTATTATTAGAGTGTTAAGGTCTACTAATGAAAGTATTTTATGAATGCTGTTATATACATCTACAAAAATATTGCTGTTAGTTCAGCAAGATTGTATTTTAATGTCTTGCTGTCTTTAAAAGTTAAGTTATATGCTACATTCCTAAGGGTAACAGAGCCAAATAGACATCTCCCATATACCTTTGAGTCTTTTTAACACTCTCTGCTTACTTTACAGTTATTATATCAATTCTGCTTTGAATTATATACAAGGAGTGACAAATATACAAGAATGTTTAAATTTTAAATTTTTATTACAGTAAAACACATTGCCATTGATCTCCCTCAAAAATACTTATCTCGATGTTCTTGCCATTTTCTCAATGCAGTTATGAAAGTTCTCTTTTATGAGTGTCTTTTTTAAAGTATTATAAAAAAATACAGTGAATGCCCTTGCCTAGTGCTATCCGAGGGAAAGGCAGGGTCATAAAAACATTACATGAATATAAACATTATATGTCATAAACACTAGCTAAGAATAATAAAACAACAAGAATGTAATTAAGAAAAAGGGAATTTAGAAATGGAGGGAGGGAGGTGGTAGAAAGGGTGTGACAGCTTACATAGATTTCCCCCCAGTGCCTCATGTGTTCATAAGTGGGCTTTTGGGAGTGAGTGACTGGCTCATGGGTTTTTGTTACTGGATTGGTCCACTGATTGATTTAGTATAGTTCTTGGTGTGGATGATGGACTTACTGAATAGGGAAGACCCACCCTGGCTGTGTGTGACACCAACCAACAGGCTTGTAGCCTGGATGGAATAAAAAGGCAAAGAAGAAGGAAGGCTTGCTGCTTCCATGCCATGAACTGTTTCTTCTCTACCATGCCACCATGCCTTGAAACCAGTTGAATAAGAACTGAAACTTCTATAAACTGTGAGATAAAAAATAAATCTTTCCTCCTTTGACTTTTGGGGCTCCTATATTTTGTCCCAGCAGTGTGAAAGTAACTAAGAAAGGGAAGGAGTTTTGTTTTTAAGACACAAGCTGTGTTATGTACATGTATCTACTTCCTGGGATGAATGTAAACTTTATATATTGCAAACATGTCCTAACAAAATTAAAAATTCTTTAAATGATGATGTCTCCTCATCTACCTTATTCACCAGATCTTTTGCTGTGTGACTTCTGGCCCCTCCCCAAAGTCAAAAATGACCCTGAAAGGTAAACCTTGTAATATTTCAGGAAACTAAGGCAACCCCAACAGCACAGTTAAAGACCGTAATGAAAAAGGACTTCCAGAACTGATTCAGAAAGTAGCAAGAATGATGGAGTAAGTGTATTCATAGGGAGAAGGAATATTTTGAGTGGTCTTGATGGCAATATGTCTTTTACTGTAAAGTCTTTTTAATTTAAATATGTTCCATGTTTTTCTATCACATCTCATACATATTATCTTTCTCAGTGCATGAAAATGTTACCTATGTCAGTTCATGCTAAGCTTCTTGAGAACAGAACGTCTTTCTTAACTCATTCTGGCATCCTTCTCTTACAATGGCACTTTTCTCCATTATGCTATGTGCAGCTTGTTTTCTGAAAACAATGTTATAATTAGGTCATGTTGTATTCGTTTTTGATATTTGGAATCAAAGAGATGCTATTGAAGGAATTGTAGGTTGTATATTCACATGAGGGTGTGTGTGTGGATGTGGGTGTGGGTGTGGGTGTGACTGTGTGCTTGGATCAAGGGAAAAAGATTTTCTATTAAAGAAAAATGTGCTTAGTTGATTTTATTTCCTGGATCGTGGTATCTTGCATTAGACATTTTCTGGAGGTTGTCAGAAGACTGGTCTTGTGGGTGGTCTGCCATACTGAATACTGGATCTTAGATCTCAGCTCCAAAGACCCTCATCCTCTATAATGTCAGCAGACAGTACAGTTCATCAATGCCTAATTACTTCCTAGTAGTTTGAACCCACAATCGTCTTTGGTTTGGTACCAGAATCAACTTCAGAAAACATTGAAGAAAGAATGTCTGGAATTGGGAACCTAAATATGTGGCCTTCTTTGGGTAAGTGATTGATCAGAAGAACATTTGTCATACACAGTTTACTTACAGATGACAACTTTGAGAGGGTGAGGCTTTCTAGCCTCGTGGCACCAGTTCTTGCTGAAACTTCTGACCTAATTGCTTTTTTCTTTACAAACTAAAAAAATTTGAAGTAGAAATTAGTTAACAAACTATCAACTTACTGTACTTCTAACTTCTGTCCTAAACTGTACTTACACCTGAAGCTTCCACAGAGGTGAACTATGACACATACTAAACAAACCAATAGCAGAAAACTCAAACTAAGGAGATGTTTCTGCAAGTCTTTTAAAGTAGAGGACATATTATTTTAAAAGTGATGAAATAACAACATCTGTAGCTTTTGCCTTGCTCCAATAAATTTATGTTCATGTCGAACATGACATAAAAATGACTAGTTGAGATTAGGGACTGTAAATGGGCTTAAATTATTTCATTAAAAAGAAATTGATCTTAATAAATGTAACATCTTAATTAATCATCACTCCTCTTACAACATCCATAAAAACAAATGCTATGTAAATATGTTTTGTAGGCAGAAGCAGATGGCAAAAGCAGATGGCAACTTTCTCTTTCTACATTCTGGTTTCCTGTAGAGGAACTGACCGACTTTCTTCTAACATGTATTATTTTTTTTCATTCTTCTTAACAACAATTTTGGTATAGAAATTATGATGAAGATATTTTGCCACCGCCAGAAGACCTGAGCCCTAACCAATATCAGCCCTAAGTACATTTAAGCATATTCCAGAAAAGCTAAGTTGAATTGTTCATTTTTAATGGAAAAAATATGTTTAACTATGAATCATAGAGCTAATTTAAAAAACATGAATCTTGTGGATTTGTGTTAACACTGATTATCCACAAATATTGTTAATTTTGAGATTTTAAACAGAGTAGGAGACATTGAAAACAGAAGCCATCTGAAACATCCATATCACAGATAGCATTCAATATGTAATACTTAGAATGCACTCAAAATCAAAAATCATTCCTCTACTAACAGTTTTTGGTATATAACCTTACCTGAGGATAGAAGAAATAAAAGCCTATTAAAGAAAGAAAGAATGTAAATGGAAACTGTACTATTTCCCACCCCCATATCAATACTTCTTTGAAGACCCATTCCTTCACAATGGCTATCAGTCAGACATTCCCAAATTATAAACATTTTCACATTCTCATAATGAATTCATCCCACCTTAACTATTTTTTCCACCTTAACTTTAGAGTTTGGAATATATATATATCTCTGTTCTTGGCTACTTCTAATTTTCTGTTGTTAATCAACTGTTGGATCATTAATCCACTACAGTAAAAATGTAGTACATTTTTCAATAAAAGTTCATTGGATCAAAAAGGTCTTAGTTCATCTCTGTGTAATGGAGAAACACCTGGCCTTTGGAGGGTCATTCTAACCGAGTAAGTTGAAGAACATCCAGTATGATTTTAATACAAAATATCTTTTGAAAAACCACAGTTTTTCAAAACAAAATACAATTAATGCTGTAATTGATGAGTTACAAAACAAAATATAAGCCAATAAAGACATCATTTTCTCAAAAATAGTTGGAAAATTTATGATTACATTTTTAACAGTGGCATTTTAATTTTAGCCTGTGGTCTTCCTCTAGATTTTACAGCATATTTTGTAAAATCTCCTCTGCTTATCTCCAGCTTCACTCACACTTAGCAATGATTTAGATAATTAGAAACGAAAAGGCTCCCCTTTCTCTAAACTGATCTTTGCAGTAGCCCAGAAATTTCCTTAGCCTCCAACCCTAATCAATAAGACATGCTCTATATTTCTCAGCATTCCATGCCAGAAACTTTACCAGTATGATTGATCCATTTGGCATTCCTCTTCCCTTTTATCTACTCTGTGACATAGGTTATTATGAGGCAGTGGGCTATAGCACCAATGAGCTGGATCCTACTTTCCATTGTAAAATTTCTTTTCCTAATGGAGGTTTCAAGCTAAGCCTCTTACCATTTACATGAGGGCAAAATGTGGCTGATCCAAAGATATTCTAATAACATTCTGGGAAAGCCAACCAGCCAAAAACACCACTGGATGTTCATTTTGTTCCTTCATTTAAAAAGAAAAAAGCAAATCACATCTTATATGTAATGCCATAAATGTGATTTCTTTGGTCAATTATGAGGTGTGTGCACTGGATTTAAATTTGTTGATATTTGACTTTGGTGAACGAGATAGTTTACAATCATCCGATCATCTGATTTCCTTCCAGTGTAATCATTTAATTAAGATATAAAAACTTAATGAAGGTAACATGGAAAGTATTAATATTAATATATAACATTTATTGAATGCCAGCTCTGCTCTAGGATTTATACAAAGCACAAAATTAAAGTTTCTGCCAGTTAGCTTAGTATACACCAGCCAAATTTTTAAGAAGTTTTAATAATAAAAAAGACCCAGTATGTACTTTATAATCACTGCAGAATGAAATACAGCCAAAAGGTTCGATTACTCTTTCACCAAAACCCATTATCAGTTATCTGTTTTATTAGTGTCTGCTTAGAAATACTATTTGGACTTGTGCCAAGCTGGACTGTCTTTTAGAACATCTGAATAAATAACCCTAGCTGAGTAGAAACTAATTTTATCTTAAGAACTGACTAAAGGCAAGATTATGTCTCATTCCAATAAGTCTTTTGATGTGAACAGTAAGATACTATATGTTCCCTAGCCAAAACAGAGTGTGAGCAACAGGTTGATTCTGAGTTCTCCAATGATTATTTATCCACAAAGAGGGAAAGCCAATAGCTGTTCTTGAAATACCTTCTATACTTTCAAAGTATCAGCCTATCCCTTTTTTTTTTTACCTTGTGGCTAAATGTATCCTAAATCCACACAAGCAGCAACAACCAGAGCAGTCTACATGTTCTATCTGCTTTTCTTCACTAGACACTTTTAACTAATATCTTCCCCCACCATGCAGGGGAAACTCTCCTTTCAAAGATTTCTCTAATAATAATTACCAAAGAAACTGAAAGGCCTGATTCAGTCTTTGCCTTCCTGTGGAATATGAAAGAGGTGACACTATGCAGCAGTGGGTACTGTTGAACACCTCCTCTTTTATTAATATCTCTTTCCGAGGCTCTGTGACACTGTTCTCTTGGAATCTTCCTTGTCATATTCTTTCAGTCTTAACTTCCTCCTTCTCCTTGTTGACCTCCTACATGGAGGCATTTCCATAGATTCTATTCTTGCTGTCATATTTCTTTCTCTTCACAAGGTCCCTGAATTCTTGCCTTCCCTCATAAATTTAACTGTGAGGTTTGGTCCATTCCCTCCATCATTCCCATCCTTGTTGATTCCCGCCTTACTGCCATTACTCCAGCTCTGGTAGACCTCTCACCATTCCCTTTATTTGCCAAGCCTACTAATACCTCAGAGGTTTGGAATTTGGTCTGCTTAGTGCTTGGACTGCTCTTCCTCAGGTAGCTGAGTGGCTTCATCTATTCATCCTCATTTTTTCAGTTTTCTGTCAAATGTTACCTTTTTCATGAAACTTTCCCAGACCACTCCATGTAAAATAACCCTGTCCTCTACACTTACCCTGTTTCATGTTTCTCTATCCTAGTTCACATAATCAGATACATTATGTATTTTATTTTATTTATCATCTGCTTCTTCATCCTATAATGAGTGTTCTATAAAGGCAAAGATCTTTATCTGTTTTTCACTGATATATTCTTTTTTTTTTTTTTTTTTGGTACTGGGTATCAAACTTGGGATGTTGAGCTTGCAAGGCAGGTGGCAGAACCACTGAACTAAATCCCTGTTCCTTCACTGATGTATTCTCTGTGCTTGGAATTATGCCTGGCACATAATAAGCACTCAGTGCTTTATTGAATAAATAAAAATGAGTGGTAGCAGAGTTATAAAGAAGTTGAGGACTCTCTCACAAAATTTCTAAATGAGATTTTCTTTCACCCCTCCTATGGGATGTTGTCAGTGAGGTGTTTTGATGGGTCACCTTTCAAACTATGGTATGAGGGCTTATTACAGCATTTCTCCCTGTTTCCCTTGTGGAAATAGTTCTGAAGAAGATGGAAAAACCATGCAGGTTATAACCTGAATCTGACCTTAGGACTTTTCCTAGAAAATTATTATCAGGCACAGTAAACTGGCTATACTCAGTTACATAATAATCTTGAATTCAACTGAATTAGTTACTCCATGTCATCAAAATTTGTTTGTATCATATTAACATGGTCAAACACAGCTCTTTGAGAAAGTAGAGTATGGAAGCCAAATAAGATTTTAAAATTCCATGGTTTTGGCAGGTCATTTTGCCTAAAACCAAATAATATACCACTACAAATCACAAGTGTTATTATTTTTATTTTTTAGTATATTCATGTTATACTCATTTTCAGACCAAAGGTAGCTGCTTCATTTTTTATGTGCATGGGTCCACAAATCCTATTAAATTTTTAAAAGATCCTCAAAAATGTTCTAAAAAAGCCTCTCTGCTAACAAAACTCCAGTTTTTCATACCTCAGAAAATTTGTTCTTTACAAAAATCAGAACTCTCTGAAATCTGGTTAATTTATAGAACACTAGCTTGCTTTTAATAAAGCAAATGTCTCATTGAGTTCAAAGCAAACTCCTAGGGCCCAATAGTGTATAGCCATTTCAGAAAAGGCTTTATTTCAAACATTTTTCTTAAGGAACATTTGTCTAGACATGGCTTCCTTGCCTTGTATAAAATTAATAGCTTTAAAAAATCTGTGAGCAGTTTCAAATGAAAACTTCAGAATTGTTGAATAACTTAATAAAGATACATTTCATTCCTGGTTTACCAACTATGATTTTGACAATATTTCCAACAGTCAAGATGATTTCTAGAATGGAGAATGCTACATTGTTAGAATGGTGTCTTAATCAAAGACTGTAAATGCTCTTTAAGATACTCACTGTAAAAGTCATCTACTTAGTATTGGGGAAATAATATCCTCTAAGATAATTAATGAAGTGGAAAAATATTTTCTAATAGATCTAAATTTTTTGTTTTGTTTTGTTTTTACTCTTGAGTTAAATCTTTCCAGAGCTTGGATTCTTTATGGCGAAACTGTGTCTTGGTTCATCTACATGGCTAACTATTGGAGATGTCAATGAATACATCATATAATCATCATAGAAATCCCATACCTTAATGTTAGAAAACCATAAATCATTCTCATGTAAGGTGGCAAGGTAGACAGATATAAGAAGTCCAATACCAATGGCAGTGGTTCCACTGTAAATGACAGGATCTTCCAAAATCTTGTGTTGGTACAACCTTGTTTTCAGCTCTTATAAGTTTTTAATGGGAAGTTAGAAAATAAATTGCCATCTGCAAACTTCATAAAGTCTAGTTGTTCAGTTATTCCTGGATATTAAAGGTTAATATGACAATTTACTTGTCCTTGAGGAGTTCACATTCTGGTTGTCATAATGAACAAATGAAGTGTTAGGAACATTGGAATAAAATCTTAGATCCAATTTTTTAAGTCAAGAAAAATGTCTGAACCTCTCCCCTATTAGAAACAATTGAATGAAATAACATTCTTCTATGTGAAGTGGGGACACACCTGATGAAGAAAGTACAATCCTTGCTGAAACTCTTCACACTCTCTCAGATACTCTTAATATTTTATCTTATTTAGTCCTGAAAAACAACTCTGTCAGACATAATTATCTCTATATAACCAATTAGAAAACTCATTATGAGACATTCAAGGACTTGTGGTCAAGCCAGAATTTGAATCCAGGTCTTATAACTCCATTGCTAATATTTTTTCCACTAAATTACACTACCCAATGAGTGCATCTAGGCATCTCTGATACGCAAATGATACTTACAATACTTTCATCAAAAAACATCACTAGTAACTGTCAGAGATGCCAAGGCTCCACCTATATTCCTTCAGAAACTTCCACATAAATTCTTAAATTGTTCATACCTATTCCAGAGCCTGTGGCTATGTAACAAATTACCCATATATCAATTTCATACAGAATTGCATAAAACAATCTTTCATTATCCTTATGGACTCTTCTGGTTAAGAGTTTAAACCAGGCAGAACAGGGGCAAAGTGACCTCTGTATATGATTTCTGAGGTATCAATTGGAAGGCAGGAGGATGGAATCTTTGGAAGTCTCCGTCATTCATGTCTAAGATTGATGCTGACTATTGGCTTAGACCTCAGTTGGGGCTATCAGCCAGGCATCTGCCTGGGACCTGAGCTTCCTCATTACATATTGTCTGAGTTCTGCAGGCAAGACCAGCCTAAGAGAAACAGCCAGAATTGGAGTGTAACTCCTTTACAAACCTAGCCCTGGAATTCATGCAATGTCACTTCTGCCACATTCTATTCATTAGAGATGAAACATTAAGTCAAGCCATATTTAAGGGAAGGAGAATTAGACTCCCTGTAGTGGAAAGAATGTTGAAGAATCCACAGAGATGTTTTAAAATTACCACAGTGTTACTCCTTGCCTTTGAAGTGCTTTTGTTTTTAAGAGTCTGGCTTGAAGACTGACCTCTTAGGGGACTTTCTATTTTGAAGGACAGCCCTTAAGGAGAGCCATCTTTCTCCTATGTGCAAGCATAGGAATCCAGAATTGTCTAGGAGTTGATGTGGGAAAGCCTTTTTCACAGGATCAGACAAACTGACACTCCAATGCTACAGAATTAGAGTGATACTTCATTCCACTGAGCTTTATTTAAATACGCACCTTGCTTGGTTTCTTTTCCTTCTTTGTCTTCTGGGAGAACTTTCTTCAGAAATCTTTGTACATTGATTTTCATCTCATAGTCCTCTTCTGAGGCACCAGACCTATGACAAGGATGACCACATGTCTGCAAGATGATTGTGATTTGTAAGAGAAAATCCAGATGAAACCATCCTTGCTGTCCTTGGGCTGCCCTAACACAAGCATATGGTGACTTATTCTAATGTGTTTCAACAAGATTTAGTATTACTTCATAGATTTTGACAATCGCAAAATATTTGGAAGTACTTTAAATTTTAAAGGATCTGATATTCTTTTAACTGTTGAAAGTATCACTTTTATTAAGCCTCATTCTCTAATTATTTCCTAAAGACATATTCTATTTGTAGCAGATCTTCAGGTTTCTCTTAAGGAATTAATTGGGCATTTTCCAAGTAATAGCATTTTCATAAGTTATTTGTGCATGAAAGCAGTGAAAAAATGTATTCACTAGAATTCCCTTACAGAAAAGCAATATACAAGACAACATAAATTACAGATACCATCACGGAAAGCAGAGATGTGATCATAAACAGTGAACAAGGATTTAAAGAAACGACAGTATGAAGACAGAGAAGGATCAAGAGAAAAAGAAGAAGAAAAAAGGAGAAAAAGTGATGAAGAAAAGTTTTGTGTTAAAAGCAAGATTCTAAATCTAACTGACTGCCATGGATTCTGGAATGAAAACAAAAGATCCCCTAGATATTTGCCAAACATGTGCACAATTCTCAAGCATTTCAGGTTCTGAATTGGGGACACTGACACCCACTGCAAAGGTCAGGCAAGGAGTGGCATCTGGGTCACATTTTCCTTTTCACAGTGAAGGAATGAGGACCAAATGCCTCATCGTCACTGGAACTTTCACTGGGGAAATAGTAAACTTTCTAGTCTGCCTTATGAAGGTGGCTTAGTCTGGCTGTCTTTCATTATAGATGTCTTGTACTATTCCACAGAACACTGAAGCCCCAATTATTTTTGGTCTTTTTCTCTCTTTTGATATCTTTAAAATTTTTTTCTTTTATCTCATGTGAATAAAATAACAATTATTGTAGGTTCCTGGTTTATATCCTTTGTTCAGTATCTACTTGAGCTGTCATCTATCCTTTTACATTTAAGAAATTTGTCCTTGGCCACATTTATACAAAATATTGTCTATTTGTTTTGTATCTCTTTATTGCACTTATAAAATATGTATGTACATTTCCCTAAAGAAATGTACTTTTCTCAAGTGTTCAAATTCATTAATTTCCTTTATGAATTGTAAGTTCTCATCCTACTTAGAAAGGCTGATCTTACTCCAAGAAATGAAATCTTCTCCAATTCTTTCTAATGTTTGTTTTTAATTTTTAAGTGTGACATATCAAGACTCTTCCATATAGACAGCTTTTATTTACTGAATAATTAATCTTTCTACTCACTGGTCATAATTAGCATCTGTATTAGGACTAGGTTTACTGGCGAGTTAAGTATAAAAAAATTTCAATGACTTAAATTTTTAAAAGAATATATTTCTTTCCTATAATGGAGGCTTATAAAGTAGGCCCTATACAGTGACTACTCTTTAAATCCTCACAGACTAAAGACTGGCTCACTGATCCAATAATTCTAAATTATGTTCTCTTTGGTTCAAAGCAAATGTGAACAAAATGGGATGCCATTTATTCCAAGTCATTCATTTCTATTCCAAGTCACTCATTTCTATTCCAAGAAGCAGACTAAAGGATAGGTTGGAAAAGAAGACATTGAAAGGGCATTGTATTGGTTAAGATTCTCTAGAGCAACAGAATCAGTAGAAAATATATGTATAATTGTGCACAGGCATTTATTAGTGGGCTTACAGGATTAGAAGCTGAAGAGTCCACAGTAGCCATCTATACACTGAAGAGCCAAAGCATCCAATAGCTGCTCAGTCCAAGATGGAAGCTGCAGGGTCAGAAGGGTCAAAGGTGCAGCACCAGTCCAAGGTCAAAGCCTGGAAGCTCAGCGTAAAGTCATTGGTGCAAGTCTGCATTGGAAAGCTGAAGAAACCAGATACTGATATTCTAAAACAATGGCAGCAAAAGATGCACCTGATCAAGTAGACTGGAGCTCTTAAAAATGCACATACTTTCTTCTTTCCTCTTTTTATCCCATCCACACAATGGGGTGACTTTTCTCCCAAAGTGGGGTTATTTTTCTCCCCTCGGTTTGCAGGCCGACATGCCAATCATCTCTGGTAACACCCAACAAACATAGAGTTGTTCTTTACTAATCTAAGCTTTTCTTACTCCAGTCAAGCTGACATATTATAATTAATGCTCACAATCCTCCCCTTGTCAGCATGACAACCAGACACATCTCCTTAAACCATACCTAGTCTCCAAATATACGTTCACAATTACACCTAGCATGATACAACCATCCTGTGTAAAAATGGAAATTCACTAATTTCTTCTCAAGAAGGGTAGGAAGGGCCTGGGGATTTAGCTTATTGGCACCATGTGCCTGCCTTGTAAGTGCAAGGTCCTGAGTTCAATCCCTGGTACAAAAAAAAAAAAAAAAAAGAAGACGAAGACGAAGACGAAGACGAAGAAGAAGAAGAAGAAGAAAAAAAAAAAAAAAAAGAAGAAGAAGAAGAAGGGGAGGAAAGCTATTTCTTTGGGTAATGCCTACTCTTCTAAAATTCTGTAACTTGTATATTATGATGTTGATTTAACGATACTTAAATGCCAATACTAATCAATTTATGTCACAAATAAACAAATATGTCTGCTTAATATATGTGTATATATGCAAAAGCATATTAACAAAAGAGGAAAGGAATACTCATGAGAACTACACTCCTTCTTTCTGTAGCTAGTTTTACCTGGTATTTGTAACTACATTTTTCTACAACCCATTCTGCATTCCCTTGGCCTTCAGCATGCACTTCAGTGGGTCTTGATTCTGTACCTGGTGGAGTAAGCCATACTTTCATTCCTGAAGGTTCTAGGCCATTTGTCATCCTGCTGAGATCGGATTGTTGTAAATTCCTTTTGACTTTAATAACAAGGCATGATAATACTAGGAGACACCCTAAGGGAACTCCTGTATCCCCAAACTTATTCTTCTTTACCTCCATTATGGAATAGTAGTCTACTTTCTCCTTAGTAGTTTGGACAAATCTCCTTAAACCCCCACCAATACTAACTCCTTATTCGGCTTATTGACTCAGAAGTATTCAGGGACCAAAATGACCAGGGGGAAGTCCTAACTTCCAGATCAGTGGGATAATTATTGTGCCTACTGGCAGAAATGTTCCCCTCTCTGGAACTATGACTGTTAGTCTAGCAGAACATAAGTTCTAGGCTAGCAGAGAATATGGTCAAGAAAACAGGAAGCAAAAATTTTGTTAGTGCATTACTAGGTGTAACAGTGGGTCATACCATTCCCATTTCAAGTCTCAGCTCCTGATAATGTGAATCTTGGCTATGGGAGAAACAGTATCATATATTTAACACTGATTCAGAGCACATACAGCCTTCTGAAGTACTTCACCCCAGCCTTGCAAAGTATTGCTACCTACCTAGTGCTGTAACTGCATCTTCAAAAGGGTACCCCATAGTTCTCTCAATTCAGCTGCTTCTGGATGGTGAAGAAAATGGCAAGACCTGTGAACACTAGCCCATTGTCACACTTCTTTGGCTGTGAGCATATTTGTTGATTAGAAGCATTGCTGTATGGGATACCATGACAGAGGCATTCTGTAAGTTCATGAACGATACTTTAGTCAGAAGCATTATGTATGGGAAAGTATATTTCAATTCCATTATAGGTAAAACGCCCCTTCTATAATGGAAATGACATAATATAATCAAATTGACATCCAGTTACAGGCTGATCACCCCAGGCAATGGTGCAATATCAGGGATTCAGTGTTGGTCTCTGTTGCTGGGAGACTGGCACTCATCAGTGGTTGTAGCCAGGTCAGCCTTGGGAAGACGTCTGTGTTTATGAGACCATCCGTAACTTGCTCCAACAGTCCGCTTTCAAGTGCACACAATGTGCAGAACCATCTGTAAACCAGGCCTCGTCTTTTCTTCCTCTGTCAACTGACCATAATTTATATCCCATGAGGCTATGGGTGTATGCTAGATGACAAAAGGCAGTATAGCAGCACCAGGAACCCTGGGCGTTTGGGCCACTAGACCCAATGGTTAACACCTGTAGCAGGCCAAAGAGAGTAGTTGTCTGCAGATGATAAGGAGTATTGTCCCAAAATTCGAAGGGCCTCTGCTGTGATTCACCTCTGGGGGCCTGCTAGAGGCTTTAAACAGCACATATATTCCTACTGACATATCAAGTACTATTGCATCTGCTGAATCATATGGCCTAAGTGATAGATAATCTTGCACAGCAGCTTGGACCTGTTTCAGGGCCTTGTCAAAATTGGCAGCTTTCTGAGTCACTCAGTGACTGGGCCAGAGTAACTTACCCAAGTGAGGGACATGTTGCCCTCAAATACTACATAGCCCTACTGGGTATTATGCCTATTTCTTGGTTGTAGAAGGTGCCAGATTGAACAACTTATCCTTTACCTTAGAAGGAATATATCCATATGCCCCATACCACTGGACTTCAAGAAACTTCACTGAGATAGAAGACCTTTAAATTTTTATTTGGATTTATTTTCCATCTTCTGACACACAAATGCTTTACCAAAGATTTCAGAGTTCTACTTCTTCCTCACTTGCTCCAATCAGTACAATGTTATCAATGTAATGGACAAGTGTGATGCCTTCTGGAGGAAAATGATGATGAAGATCCCTGGGAACAAGTTGTAACAGGGCTGGAGAGTTGATATACCCCTGATGTAAGATAGTGAAGATCTATTGTAGGCTTTACCAGCTGAAAGCAAATTGTTCCTGTTGGACAGTTATGGAGAAAAAACCACCAATAGCTACATGTAAGATATCAGGAGATGTGTTGATCTACTTAAGCAAGAAAACCATATCTGGTACAGCAGCTACAGTTGGAGTCACCACTCGATTAATCTTATCATAATTTACATCATGTACTATGATCCACCGTCTTCTGCTCAGGTCAAATAGGAGAGTTAAATGGGGATGTGGTGGGAACCACCACTCGTGCATCTTTCAAGTTCTTGATGGTGATATCAGTCTATGCAATCCCCGCAGGAATATGATATTATTTTTCACTTGCTGCTTTCCTGGATGAATACAACTCCAATAGCTTCCAATTGTCCTTTAATAACCATTTGTCCATAATAACCCTCATTCCACAGGTTAGGAAACCAATGTGGTGATTCTATCAAATACTGGGTATATCTACCCTAATGCATTCTGGAATAGGAAAATTACCACAGGAGGGATTCAAAACTAAACTGGACCTACTTTGAGGCAGGCCTTGGCTAAAACTCAACTGATCATTTGACCACCATATGCCCCTACTCTTACTGGAGGGTCATAGTGATATTTTGAATCTCTGGAGACAGCATTAGTCCAGAAGCAGTGTTCAGTAGTTCCCCAAATGTTTGACCATTTCCTTTTCTCCAATGTATGGTAACCCAGACAAAAGGCCATAGGTCCTTCTGGGGAAGGAGTGTAGAAAGAATAACAGTAAACTTTTTGGTTATAGTGCATGAAAGGGGGCCTGGTCCCCCCTTTATTCAAAGGGTTCTGGATCTGTAAATTTCCTCAAGTCTGTAAATAGGTTGAGAGACCATGATTCCCCGTTGTTAAAATTTGAGACAGATTCTGTTCATTTGCCCTGAAATTTTTCTGCTTATATAAATCCAGTAAAAATGTAATAAGCTTCCTATCTATTTCATTTCTGGGAACACAGTGACTAATTAGCCAATACAATAGATCTACACAAGTCAGACTATTCTGATGATTGTTTTGCTTCTGCTGTCCATTATGGTAAGTACACCCACCTTGCCTTTGACAGTTGTGGGTTGCCACTTCATCACATTTAAGTTTCCCAATTGAGTGACTGTGCTCCCCACTGCAAGGTCTGGCATACAAAGAAGAGCAATAATGAAGCTCTTCAAAAACGCTGGTGCTCCCCTCAGAAATGTCTTTCTTAAGGTATTGGTGAAGGGTACCTATTCTGGACCCTCTCCATGTGAAACAGTAGGCTTTATTGGCAAATTCACTCCAGCATTCCCATTTCCCCAGCTATAGTGAACCAAGAAATATCAGGCATCTCCACCACATTCATAGTGGGCCATCGTTTGATCAATATTTAAGCCATCCAACCAAATAAACTATTAGCACCTTTTTATTTTTTTTAAATTCTTTTATTGGTACATTTTAGGTATACAATATGTTTACATTTATTATTGGGTGGTTGTACCTGTACATGATGTGTCTTTGTTCTCATTTTTTCCCCATTACCTGTGTGCCCTTCACCCCCTGTGCCCTTCCCCATTTACATAGATTTCATTTTCATTTTTTTTCTTTTCTCATAATATTTCCTTTCCCTTTTCTTTCCTTTCCCCTTCGCCTCCCACCACCCGTACAACTTTGGACCTTTTCCTTTTTCAAATTATCATTTTAATCATTTTAATCCTTATTTACACTTTCAGTTTCTCACACCAGAAAAACTATTTGGTATTTACACATGTGTGTCCTCTTTATTTCACTTAGGCATATGGCCTCTGTATGCACCCATTTAGCTATAAACGTCTCTAGTTTCTTGTTCTTTATAGCTGAGTAGTACACCATTTTATAAAAACAACCACATCTTCTCTATCCAGTTTGCAGTTGATGGGCACTTGGGCTGTTTCCAAGCTTTAGTTATTATGAACTGTGCTGCTATAAACATGGATGCACATATATCACTGTGGTATGATTCTTTAAATTCTTTTGGGAAGATACTCAGCAAGGGAATAGCTGGGTCAAGTGGGACCTCAAGCCCTAGTTCTTTGCGGTATCTCCATACTGATTTCCACAGTGGTTGCACCAGTCTACACTCCCACCAGCAGTGAAGCAGTGTTCCTCTTTCCTCATGCCCCTGTCAGCATTTGTTATTGGTTGATTTCTTGATAACAGCCATTCTTTCTGGGGTAAGGTGGAATCTCAGTGTTGTTTTAATCTACATCTCTTGAATGACCAGTGATGTTGAACATTTTTTCATAAGTTTATTTGCTGCTTTTACTTCTTTGTCTGAGAAATGTCTGCTCATTTCAGATGCCCACTTTTGAATTGGGTCTTTGAATTTGGAGGATCTGATTTTTTTCAGTTCTTTATAGATTCTAGATAGTAGACCTTTGTCTGAGCTATAGCTGCTAAAAAATTTCTTCCCACATTGTAGGTTGTCTCTTAGCTCTGTTGGTGGTTTCTCTTGCAGTGAAGAAACTTTTTAATAAGATGAGATCCCAGTTGTTGATTCTTTGCTGTAGCTCCCGTGCTACTGAAGACTTCATAAAGTCTTTTCCTATGCCAATGTCATCAAGAGTTCTACCTAACTTATCTTCCAGCAAGTTTCTGTCTTAATATTTTGATCTTCAATCCATTTTGATTTTAGTTTAGTGCGTGCTGATAGGTATGAGTGTAGTTTTAATCTTTGGCAGGTTGAAATCCAGTTTTTCCAACACCAATTATTAAATAGGCTATCTTTCTTCCAGTGAGGGTGGATGGCTCCTCTGTCAAAGAAGAGGTGGCTGAGTATGTCTGAAGTTGTTTCTGCATCTTCTAATCCACTCCACTGATCCTTGGGTCTGTTTCTTTGCCAGTACCATGCTCTGTTTTATCACAGTGGCTTTGTAGTATAGTTTCAAGTTGGGGATAGTGATACCCCTTGCCATGTCTCTGTTACCTAGAATTGCTTTTGCTATTCTGGGTCTCTTCTTGCTCCAAATGAATTTTTGGATTGTTTTCTCTAGTTCTATGAAGCATATTGTTGGAATTTCAATTGACATTGCATTAAATCTGTATAGTAGTTTTGGAAGTATGGCCATTTTCACTATATTGGTTCTTCCTACCCAGGAACAAGGGATGTCTTACCATTTTCTTATATCTCCCTCGATGTCATTTTTCAGAGTGCTGTAGTTTTCAGTGTAGAGGTCTTTTGCTTCCTTTGTTAGGTTGATTCCTAGATATTTCACTTTTTTGGGTGCTATTGTGAAAGGAATTGTTTCCCGAATTTCTCTTTCAGGGAGTCTGCTATTTGTGTATAAAAAGGCTATTGTTTTTTGAGTTTTGACCTTATACCTGGCTATTTTACTGAATCTGTCAATTAGGTCTAGAAGTCTTTTGGCAGACTATTTTCAGTCTTCTATGTAAAGTATCATACCATCAGCAAATAATGACCATTTAAATTCTTCCTTTCCTATCTTTATTCCTTTTATTTCTTTCTCTTTTCTAATTGGTGTGGCCAATGTTTCCAAAACTATACTGAACAGGAGTGGTGAGAGTGGCCATCCTTGCCTTGTTTCTGATTTTAGCATGAAAGTTTTCAGTTTTTGACCATTTAGTATGATGTTGGCTGTCAGTTTTTCATAGATAGCCTTAATCAGGGTTGAGATAAAGACTTTCTATTCCAATTTTCTGTAGGGTTTTTATCATGAATGGTTGTTGGATTTTGTCAAATGCTTTTTCTGCAT
>NW_004624759.1:21554924-21571358 GCF_000247695.1 Heterocephalus glaber
CAATGTACCGATAATAGAATTTAATAAAAATTAAAAGAAAATTTAAAAAAATTTTTTAAAAATTTAAGATTCATGGTTCCATCCTGTTTATGAGTGTCATTTTTCTGTCTTTTTCTTTTACTTCTTACTTTCATTAGTTTAGATTCATAGAAGTTACTTCTATAATAATACATTACTTTGTCTTGTTTCCTCATGTCTTTTAATGTAATTCATTTTCTGGTGGTGATCAGTGTTTCTTAGAGGAGGACTGCTGGGAATATAAGAGTAATGAGCACACACCTTAAAGTAAGTTATTTTCTAGGGTGAGAATCTGAATAATTGAAAAAGAGACTAATTGAAATCCACTCATGCATAGAAGGTACCACCTGGATTTTAACATCTACTATCAATTTCTTCTTTGATTACATTTATTACCAGTTTCAGTGATTGTGCTAATTTATTATAAAGACAGAATGAGACATGTGATGGTCAGGCAAAGACTACAGGGAAGACTGTCTAAGTCACACATTTGCAGGCACCTCTTCTGTCCCTGTCTGACCCTATATCCACATATGAAAGCTGACCTGGGTCTCTGAAATGACAATTTTCCCCAAAAGATACATCTTGACCATGAAGAATCTTTACAACAGAAGTACTGAAGTTGAATCAAAGCAAAACTATGAGAGAGAGTTTATGGTCTGAGCCTCTTTAATCCTTGGATTGCAAGCCATTCAGGGTCCTTACAGACAACTATGTACCCCTTGGCAAAACTATTCTCAAATTCTTTTATCACACTGAGGAATAATTATCTGATGGGGGACCTCAACCACGAAAAAATCCTTGAGTAAAAGAGTTGAATGGTGGAATGTGGAATGTTTGGTTTCATCAAGCTTATAACGAAAGATTTCTTTTTAGTTTGGGGCCCCTTGAACACCTAAAATCCCATTATTTGATTAATGTTTATTTTATTCTTTTGTTAAAAAAATTCCTAAGTGGATTTTTCACTCTTCTGAAATTGGACAAACTTTTTGATCCCTTTCAGTATATAGCTTATTGATATTTGTTTAATATACTAGGGGGAAAGATCAGAAAGATTTTTCAACAACTTTACTATTTTACCAGTTTTGGCCTCCAGGTTATGCAAAGCTTTACATACTTTACTATTTTTTAAGGTCTTATACATTAAAATCTTAATGCTTAGGGTGGGAAATACAGCCAATGACTTTCTTTGAAAACTTGCCAGGAATACATAAAACATGCAGAATTCTCCCATAGCTCAACTTCTGGAAAACTTTTCTCATTTTCTTACAGTTCTTGAATGCTAAACTTCCAACCCTGCCTCTGATTTCAGCAGAGCTGTCATGTATGGTTTTGAGACAGTCAGGGACTTAAAAGCTGCTTTTGCTATAAAGCACTGACTCTTCATTTAGACCTACAGGTATTCAACTGGTGACTGAAAGCAGAATAAAGCTTGTCATCTCTGCATTTATTTTATATCTGTCTCTTTTATTACCTTAAACTTTGGATCAAATTCTTGCTCAGCTTTGCATGTAAACACATTAGTCACTTAAGGAGTGTCTACTAAATGCTGGTTTATTAGTTCTAAATTTATCTAACACATTTTATTCTCCTTTCAGACTGAGGAAATCAAATCAAGAGTATGCTGTTTCAGAAATATTCAACTGCCAGTTTTTACAAAGTCCTGTTCCAGATCCTTCCAAGCCATCACCTAACAACCTCCAGCCATTGCCCTAAAAGCATAGTCACCTTAAATGCCAGCAAAACATCTTCGGACAGATCACCCCATGATGAGATCACCCCTCTACATGGAACAATTACCGAGACAGAAACTGAGGCTCTCCTGGAACAGAAAATACCATTTTGTGGGAGCCACATTATTCCCTCCAATGATAAGAACTGCTCCTGAGCCACCTTGCAAAGCCAGATCAGAGATGATGATCTACCAGATCCTAGCCCACACTGGCAACTCCATAAAAGCTGGCCCATTCCCTTTGTAAATGGCCAGTCTAATTTTCTCCACCAGTGCTCTGACTCCTTCAGCTCTTCTGCTCTCAAGCTGAAGTATCATTCCCATCTTCTCTTCCATTTCTATTAAAACTTTTGGTTGTGAGTTTGTGCCCTTGAATTTCTATTACCATTGAGATAAAAAGTTTCCTCATGTCCACTGTCCATTTGTTCTCAGGATAAACTCTGGCCCTGAATGATTTCAGATGATCTACTGATGATGATTTTATGAAAAAGACCTCTTTTCTCTGGTTCTAACTTCCAAGGAGGTCTCTAGAATCCAATAAACATGTTTCTAACAAAAGAGTTCAAACACTGCCACATTTCAGACTTAAAGCCCCTTTATGCTATGGATGCATAAAGAAATCTTCTGATTCAAACTAGGAAGCATTTATGCATCCCTGTGTCAAGAACTGTGAATTAGTATTATGAGGAAGAGAAAAGCAGACTTCTTGCATGCAGTGGAATTTTGCTAATTGCTTATGTCCTGTAACTGTCCTTCAAGTATGTCAAGATCGTAAATATGTCATTTTCCTGAGTATGGAGGTGCAAGCAGGGAAAAGCAGATAATAAACAAATAAAATGTATCAGGTGATGTCAAATACTTAGTTACTTTCTCATTGCTGGGACAAAATACCTGACACCTACAATTTAAGGAAGGAGAGGTTTATTTTGGCTCAGAGTTTGTAGAAGTTTCAGTCCATAGTTGACTGGCTCCAAGGTAGAGCAGCATGGGGGGGCTTGGCAGAGGAGAAACTGCTCATGGTATTACAACAGGAAAAAAAAAAAAGAGGCTATCATTCCTCCAGTGAGGGTGTTTGGCTCCTTTGTTGAAGATGAGGTGGCTGAGTGTGTCTGTAGTTGTTTCTGCATCTTCTAATCTATTCCACTGATCCTCAGGTCTGTTTCTTTGCCAGTACCATGCTGTTTTTATCACAACAGCTTTGTAGTATAGTTTCAAGTTGGTGATTGTGATACCTCCTGCCATGTCTCGGTTGCCTGGAATTGCTTTTGCTGTTCTAGGTCTCTTCTTGTTCCAAATAAATTTTTGGATTGTTTTCTCAAGGTCCATGAAGTATGCTGCTGGAATTTCAATTGGGATTGCATTGACTATATAACAGTTTTGGAAGTATGGCCATTTGAGTGCATGAGGGTTCGAGGGAACATCTAGATAAAAACCGTAACAAGTACTATAGGAAAAAATGAAATAGAAAAATATGTTCATTTTGGGGGTGAAGGATATTTATATTTCAATATGAAATACAGCAGGCCTCATATGAGAAGATGACATCTGAGCAAAAATTTTAAGTAGATTTAGGACTGAAGCCTGCAGCTATCTATGGAAAAGTATACCAAGTAGAGTGAATAGCAAAAATAGCAGAATGTTTTAAACACAGAAAATAATGTAGAGTGAGAAAAGATAAGAGAGGCAGAAATAATAGTTAATGATGCCAGATAGCTGAGAGGATGTTTGAGCACATCTTGTAGTTTCTTATAGGTCCTTGTAAGGACTTGATTTTCTCTAGGTACCACTGGGTACCTTCTAGGCATGAAATGGTGGGTTATTAAACATTCTGAAAAGAAGCTCAACATGATCTAACTTGGGTTTTTTTCAAAGGATCATTTTAGTTTTTGTGTCGAGATTAAACCACAAGGAGGTGAGGGTGAAAGCAGAACTATCTAGCATAATATTCCAGAAAATGATGGTTTGGATGAATACTGTGGTAGTAGTGTTGAAAACAGGGAGATATGATAGGATAACAGGTATATTTTGAAGGAGGTTTGATGAAAAGGAGGGTGCTAGTTATGAAGGGGAAGAGGAGTTAGGGATGTCTATAAGATTTCTGTCCTACAACTAGTCAGAGATGGCTAACAACTGAGATGGGGAATATTAGGGGAAGAACTAAACTTGGAGAATGATCAGGGGCCCAATTAGGAGATACCTAGTAGGGAATTTAAATTTAAGCCTGGGTATAAAAACCTAGCAGTCATCAGCATATAGTATTTTCAGAGAAGAATTCTAGGCCCTCTGGATATCATCATGCAGGGTTCTTTACCCTCTGGCTTATTGTTAGTTTTGCCCATGGAGCACTTACAGGAGAGCAGAGAGGTGAAAAAAGTAGGGCTAGGGTCATCTCCCTGGGTTCTGGTCACTGCTTAATAGGAGTGAGGAAGGGGCAACTGTTTTCAACTGTGACCAGGCCTGGGTGCTTCATCGTCTCACATTGGCTCTCTTGACCTTGTCCACTCTGTCAAATTCTCCTTACTTGCTCCTTCAGGGTTTTCCACCTGCCTCCTGCTGAAGCCTTATGATATAATAGTAGAGCTGGTAAAAATTGCTAGAATGTAATGAACTTGAACTCTGAGGCCAAATCTATTGTCAGTTAGTGATTAGTTGATAATTGGTAATTACAATAATTTTTATACAGTTATTGAAATTATTATTTTACCATAAGTGAATTTGTCACATTTTATTCTGTCTTACAGTCAAATAAGTTAAAAAATACTAACTAGCAGGAAGCAATTTAGACTTTTTACATGATCTTGGGAAAGTCATGTCTCCTTCCTGAACTTCAGTTTCTGGAGAAGTCAAGAGGACACTAGCTGCTGTCTCTTAAATAATAAAATCGTAAATGATGAGTTACACTCTCTTCAAGGTCTTTGAAGAAAGGAATTAGAGAAACCCAAAGGCTGGTTGCCTGCTTTGAAACTATTCTAAAGGTACAAACTGGTACCTAAATGCCACAATTGCTAGCTAGGGTTAGAAGAGGCAGGAATGAATAAGAGAGTTGTCAGTACCTGCAATGCCAATGTGCACGTCATTTCAAGCTGTTTACAGTAATTTTCTTCTATTAGGATAGATTCTTTTCGCTGAAGTCACATGACTAGAGGCAGAAAAGAATCTAAAGACTTAGGAATGACAGTCTAAATATTGACAGTTACCAGTGTGTTTCCCCCAGGTCTCGCTGCTGAAAGCTACATCTAGGAATGATACACAGTCACGCAGCCCAGAGTTTGGCAGCTAAGCATCTCTGGATCTCTGGCCTTCAGCACCAGGAGGATAATTCTTAAATCTACAAACTGTCTCATGCAGCACTTTTCCCCTCCTCCTCAAATAATATCCAATTACTGAGTGCTGTGCTGGGAGAGCCTGGGGAAATGCTAGAAGGAAACGCAGCTGAGAGCCACTGTGGTTTGACAGCTCTCCAGCTACTTTGAAAATATTTTGGCAAAAACAAGATTTTAAGTAAAACTGTTTCTTTTGGTAACATACCCAAAACTTCAGGTTTTACATTTTCAGGACTATGATTTGGGCCAAAGGGAGAAACAGGAAAAAAGAAAAGAAAGGAAAAAATGTAAAAGTTTTTTTGAGAGAAGATAGAATCTAAGGTGAAAGAACACTTCACATGAAATCCAGGAATGAAGGTAAGAGGAAAACATATGGATACCTATTAGCATTCTCTCCGCACTTCTTTACTAAAGAATTTACCCCTGTCAAAACACAGCATTCTCTTTTGCACTGAGATGGCCTGGAAAGGAGTCTCTGGGGATGGCCAGGCTAGAATTTGTGTTATTGCTTATTATAAGATGATCAATAGCAATAGAGGAGGGTCATACCACATGGGTGCTTTATTTCAGGCCCTCCTACATTAACAGACATACCAGGGAAGGAAATAGATAGTATTAATCCCAATCCTCAATTGATCCTTGGAGAATATGCCTATCTTTTTTTGATTTATTTCTTTCCTGATTGTATCCATGCATGAAATCCCTAATTTCTTGAAAATTTTAGATTCTTTCCTATGACATAGCCTTTGTAGAACCTATTTTCTCTGCTTATTCTCCAGATGATATAAGCTTCTTATGTTGTCTTTCTAGCTGTTTCCATATTCCATCATGCTCCAAATTCTACAAGGGCTTGTATGTGGAGCTGGCATACTGTTGGTATTCAATTTAAAAGTATCAGCCAAATGTCTAGCTGAATCTACCTCCCTTATTTTCTATTTTTCATTGTACTCCTAATAATCTGTTCCTTCTTTTTTTTTGGTACCAGGGATCGAACTCAGGTCCTTCTGCTTGCAAGGCAGGTGGTGGAACCACTGAGCTAAATCCCCGGCCCCAATCTCTTCCTTCTTTTGTTTCCCTTTATATTTCTTTCTTTTTCTCTATTCTTTCTTATTTCTTAAGAGTTAGAGTCCCTGACTAAAGCAAGGTTTGTAGAAAACACACTGTATACTAATACAAGGTGGTTCAGAGGTTATCTACTTAACACCCCCTTTCAATTTTTTCAGTGCAATTAATTGTTCAAGGTCACAGAGCTAGTTGGAAACAGAAATTAGATTAGAACCTGGTAATTTTGACTCCATATTTAGTTTTCTTCTCAATATCATTACTGTGTATAAAGTATTAAAGCAGAGAGAAGGTATCTGAAAATATTAATCATTTTGCTACAACACAAGTGTCCTATCACCCAAGAATTGGAGAAATGATTACTTCCTGGGTCACTCCTAAAAAGTTGCTATCCTAAGAATAAAACTTAGGCTCCAACTCTGCCTTAAACTTCCTTTGGATTTTAAAAATAATCCATCTACTCAAAGTGCTAATGGAAAAATCAAATTTGATATTTAGTTCCTAAAATAAGTACTTTTGTGAAAGTGAATGCAAAGCTTCAAAATACTATTAAAAAGGAGAGAAAATGATAATTTTCACAATAATGGTGATAATAATATACATAGTTAACTAACACTTTTCCATCACTATGTGTCCTGTTCTGATCTAGGAACCTGTATTAAATCACATGTTTTACTCATTTAGTTCCCTAACAACCCTGTAAGTTAAGTAATATTATTCCTACTTTGCCAATGAGAAGATGTATGCATGAAAATATGCAATAACTTCTTCAATGTCTCTAGCTAGTAAATGGAAAGCTGATATTTGAATCTGAACAACTTGCTCCAAAGCCAACACTGTGGAACACCTTTGTATTACTCAGCATTCCTGCAGCTGGGACACAATATCCAACCTCCAGAGCCTAAAGGAGGACAGATATAATTTAGCTCACAATTTCAGGGAATTCAGTACACCATCGGCAAGCTCCAAAGCAGGGACATCATAATAGAATGATGTAGCAGAGAAAAGCTGTCAAAAATAAATTCATTTATGATGTAACTAACATAAAGAATTCTGTCTGATGTCTTGGCTTATAGGGTGAATTGTTTATTTTACTTTTTTAGGGGTTCAACAATGTATGATTTTTATTCTATTGCTCTGAAAGCTTGTATTGGGGGAAGAAGAAAAAAAAGGAAAATAACTCAAGATTTTAAAACAGGGCCTCTCGTGTGCTTTTAAAAAACAAACAAAACCAAGTATCCACTAATTTGCTCAGCCATAGCAGACTTAGTAGTCCTGTATCTCAAAAAAGTTAATGGTTTTTAATGTGGGAGAGAGAAAACATCTACTACCCTTTTCCAGAATTTAAATAGAGGGCAGTAGACATTTCTTTACACCCAAAAACTATGGCAGCAGTTTAAATGTGACCAAAGTAAATGCAGAATGGAGATGTTTTAAACAAAGCTAGGACTCAGCAAATCTAACACACTAAAATCATGATTACGTATTGAAAGAAAATGGACAAAAACCAATAAGAATTTTGAGATTTTTTCATTTGAAAGTAATCTTAATGCTATTAAATTCACAAATATGCTAATTTAAATAACCAATCCTATTTTATCTAAAACACACATTGCAAACACAAAAATATCTATACTTTCCACATGTCAGTACCCATTTGTATCATGGTCTGAAACAGGGAGAATAGATTTATTCCCCTTTATCTGCAAGTCAGTAGGTGTTTCTTTACAGTTAACTTTAGCAAAATTCATACAAAATAGTAATTAACAATGATCTTCTTTACTTGTTAGCTCACAAAGAAACACCTTCAAAACTGCATTTTGTTAAAGTTTCTGTACTAAAGTGTGGAAAAACTGAACTACACAAATATTGAAAAGTTAAAAATTCCTTAATTTTTTACTCTTGGTACCACTACCACAATTTACAGGGCAATATGCCTGACGTAATGAAAAGAAAAAGCTACAACAGATAAAAGACCTCAGGAATGTACATCTAATTGACACTACATTGCATTAATCAATAGGTACACTTTTTGCAAACTGTGGCTATGACAGTCCTGAACCAGAAGGGTTTCCTGTTTAAGCTGCAGTAACTTTTCTGACTATAGATCATTGTTCCTTCTAAGGCAGATTTTTACAGTTCCTCTGATGCATTTGGGACGACTGTCTCAAAGTAATCTGTAGCTTTCCTGACAACTCCTCGCTCTTTCTCCTGCTAAGAACTGTAGCCCTTTTCTGTTGTTTTTTAAAACCTTCTGCTACCATATCCACCACTTCCACCACCAGATCCATAACCACCACCATAAGGACTACCAGAGCTTCTTCCACCAAAACTGCCCCCTTTCATGGGTCCATAATTTGATTGCTGTTGACCACTATAATTTCCAAAGTCATTATAGTTTCCACCACCACCATAGTTACCACTACTGAAATTTCCTCCTTTATTGTAACCATCATATCCTCCTCCTCCACCATATCCACCACCCTGATTTCCATATCCTGGTCCACCACCAGCATAGCCTCCTCTACTAGTGTAACCAGGACCACCGCTATAGTTCCCACCATCACCTCCAAATCCATTATATCCACCATCAGCTGCTCCGTAACTACCTCTGCTTCCACCACCTCCACCACCATAGTCTCCTCTTCCACCAAAGTTTCCACCACGGCCAAAATTCCCTCCACCACCTCCAAAGTTTCCTCCACGATGCATAAAGTTGCCAGATCCACCTCCACAACCTCTTTGTGATCCAGCAGACTGCATCACTTGTTTAGAAAGGGCCTTTTTCACTTCACAATTCTGCCCATTAATAGTGTGGTATTTCTGAACAATTATATCAACTGTGTCGTGATCACCAAAAGTTACAAAAGCAAATTCTCTCTTTTTCCCACTCTGCCTGTCTTCCATAACTTCTATAGTTTCAATCTTGCCACACTTTTCAAAGTAGTCTCTCAACTTATATATTCTTCTGTATCTTCTTTAATGCCGCCAACAAAGATTTTCTTCACTGTTAGATGGGCACCAAGCTTTACTGAATCCTCTCTAGAAATAGCTCTCTTTGATTCCACTACACGCCCATCAACTTTATGTGGTAGAGCACACATTGCTGCATCCACCTCTTCAACACAAGAGCAAGTCACAAAACCAAAGCCCCTGGAGCGTTTTGTTTGGGGATCTCTCGTTACCACACAATCTGTGAGTGTGCCCCATTTCTCAAAATGTTCTCTTAAGCTATCATCTGCAGTTTCGAAGCTCAGACCACCAATAAACAGCTTTCTCAACTGCTCTGGTTCCTTTGAATAATGGCCCTCCTCCCCCCGGCGGCGGAAGCGACGGCCGGAGCCGGGCTGGGGGCGACCGGTCAGCGATTCTACCTCCATTTTGAGGCCAGACTCGCCTTTTCCAACTGGAGTTCAATATGGGACCAAGAGGAAGAGGTGATTTATTTAAGCCAACCCTTGTTCCAAATATTTTTTTTTGAAAGAAATCACATAATTTGTGCATTTTTCTATTCACTGAAAGAGGAGAAATGCATCTAGCTCTTTAAAAGTCAGATAATTTTGAAACAAGTTAGATTGTTAGAAATGAGTGGATACAGGAGAAGTGAAGAACATCTCCGTTTTAACCTAGTACAAAATTTCAGCAAATTATCATTTCTATTTATCCTGGTTCTTTTATGGAGCAATCACTAAGTATTAGTGCTACATAGGAGTCTATGGTCAGCTTGTGTCAGTGAGCTTATAAAGAATTTCTGACCATGAGCCAAAGAAACAGGAATGATACAGTGCTCCATTACATTCTCAGTGAGGAGTAAAGTCTCTAATTATGGCATTTGGTATTGTTCTTCATGTGAAATTTTGGTGCTATTATTAAATGTTTGCCCCTCTAAGACTCACATTGAAATTTAATTCTCTGTAACAGTACTAAGGGGAGGGGCTTTTGAGAGGTGATTAGACATGACAGCTCCACCCTCCTGAGAGGGATTTGTGCCCTCCCTCTCTTTCCCTTCTGTAGACCCTCATCAATGCCAGCCCTTTGATGGCGGACTTTCAAGCCTACAGGACTGTGAGAAGAAATTTCTATTTATGATAAATGACCCAGAATCAGGCATTCTGTTTGTACCAGCACAAAAGGGACTGAAACAGTTGCTCTGCATATCCAGAATTGCTGTTCATCAAGTACTGGATATTATCGCTTCTCGGCCTTTTGGCTAAGATCAAGTGAAGTATTGGATATTAATTTTGGACTGCAGGTTAATAGAGCTATATCTTTTAAGCAGTAATAACTATTTTAAAGCTTCTCCTTTTTGAATATGGAAAAATACATGTTAGATTTATTCAAAGATGATCTTATTGACATAATAAACTTAGAGTTAAAATACATTTCAAAATAGTCATTCATTAAGTTAGAGACTAAATTCTTTCTGGTCACTTTATTCAGATTGACTTCTTAATTAAACTATAAAAGTCTTTTCTTAGATCCAATCAGAAAATAGCCCAGGATCTATAGAAGCCAACTTAGGTGATCTTGATTTACAATGGGATTTCTTTCCTCAACACTACTGAATTTTGAGTTGGCTCAGCTTCATGTGGGGCCCACTCCTGCACATTATTAACAAATCAGCAATATCTTTGGTCTCTATTCCCAAGAGAATAGTGACATCCTTTTACTCAGTTTTGACAAAAAAAAAAAAAAAGGTTTCCAGATGTTGCCAAATGTTCCCTAGAGGAAAAGATTGCCACACATCTGTAGAGTACAGACACAAACTTTCCAGTCACCCAAGAATTTAGGCTCATAACCCCATTCCTGGAGGAATCTGTGTCTCAAGGAAACTGTATCTCAGAATTTGGTTTCTTCACTGCTTCTATAGGTAAGTTCATGTGAGTCCACTGATGTGGTCTGTTGAAACTAAATAGTTAAAGCAATAATAATAAACATACAGTATGCTGTACATGCATTGTGGAAGCTTCACATTCTGTAAGGTCTGTTTTGATTTGGGCTCCATTTAGTGCTTCACAAACTTCATTCTATTTTAGCTGTCTTGTCAAATGATTTTTAGAAGGATGAGAAGTGGTCAACCATATTTTGTAGTTATTTATAATTTTTAATAATAATAATGCTTTAAAGTTATTTATAATTCTATCAAGTTAGACATCTCCCTATCAAGTTACCAGAGGTATATGTTTCAGGTTTAATGAGGTGAAGAACTTTAGCAAGTCTATTTTCTGTATTTAAACTTTATATTGAAGACATATAAAGATAGCCAATAGCTGAGTGACAAGTGAGTGATCTTTTTCAAGTAATTCAAGATGTTCAACGTTTATCTGTTTTTAAAATTATTGGAAGCACAGTAACAGCAATCTAAAAACCATTCATACTCATAGATATCAGAGTAAATTTTCTAGTTTACCAAAAGACATTACTAACAGGGCTCCCTAATGTGTGTGTCAAAAAATTCTTCTCTCTATGTACATATTTATCTTTGAAAGTTATGTTCCACAGAGTACCAATCCTCTCATTTCTTCAGGATTCCAAACATGGCCCCATAAGACCAGCTGCCAATCTCGATTGCCACAAATAATTAACCCCAACATGAAATATTTGAAATATGTAAAGGTTAAAAGATCATAAAAATGAGACCATATGTCCAAACATACCATGTATGCTTTGGCAAGGGAAATACATGTGTTACGACAAATCTTAACCAGTCTGCCAAGGAATTAGATCAAAACCAGTGCAAAAAAGATTTTTTTCATATAAGCTAGGTATTTCCCTAGCGCTTAGCCCAGTATCACCTGTGATAAAAGAAGCCAATCTAACTGGCAAAGTCATCCTCCTGGAAGGAAAAAAAAGGCCTAGAAACCTGCTTGGGGACATAGACTGCCTTGATCCAAATCCTGGCTCCACAACTAATTCTGTCAACATCTTAATATGTTGGCAAGATGGCCAGATCCTTAACATCTCTGGGCCTCCATTTCCCTTTTGTAAATGGAAATGATTATATCTTTCTTCTGGAATGTTTTGAAATTTAAACAAGAGAAACTGAAAGTGTTTAGGACTTTTCCTGGCAAATATTGTGAATTATTGTTCTTAAAATGAACAGCCAATCTCAAGAATGCTAATATTTTGGTGCTCATTCTTGTTTTACATTATGCTTCAAGAAAACACTAATCTGAACAGATGCATACAGTTTTGTCAGCTGGCTTCATTACAAAGGCCAGGCTCCCCCTCTAACTGAAAGAAGGAAAGCATGCATCCCTCAATGTAATCATTTACAAGCCTGTGTGCTTCCTGGGTGGGCCATCTGCACTAGTGTGGGGTTTATCTCACTGATGGGAAGTAGAAAGAAATCTTCTTGAATATCAGCATAGGAAGATCTGTAAAAACTGGAGATGCTGGAGGAAGCACCTTCAACTCATATATTATTTGTGTTCAGTTACTTAGTTTGTTCCCCAACTTATTTTGGTTGCATGAATAGATTATAAAACTGTCAACTAGAAAGAAAATACTTTTAAATACCCAGAGTTTGAGCTTAGCTATTTCACACTTCTCATTCTTCAGAGCCAATCATATAATGTTTGTTATACCACTATGTGTTCAAATCATTAAATTAAAAGGAAAATTGAAAATTTTAAATTGTTAACATAAAAATTCACTCTAATATTTAGCTAAGTGAATGAGTATTAGCTTATGTTTCTCAAACACATAGTTACTTATCCTTTTAATCCCTTAATAAATATCTCATAAAATATTCCAGACATCCAAAAATGTATCAAGAATGTAAACATATGTTTCCAGAGTGTGAAGGCCTTTAGGAATTCCACCTTTACTCTAGGGTCTCAAGTCCAACTTCACATCTTGGTTCCATACACACAAACCTAAGCCTCTGAGTATAAAGATTGTTAAATGCCTTGAATGAATCTAAAGATTTGGAAAAAGTTTCCAACTCTACTTTTTTGTGAGTTTAAGTGAGCCATACATTTTGAAGACCTGTAAATATTTCATTCAGCACATTAAATGCTTTTAGTGGGAGGATTTTTCAGAATATCTATTCCCTTTATTTTTTATTAAAATGTACTCACTATTGTATTAGAATTTTTATATTTTTATTTGATACTGTATACATATTTGTCTCTGTCCCCACTACTAAATAAATACAAAATGAACATAATTGTTATGCATTAATAATTATTATAAGGACACACATGTTTTCATGGTAGAAAGTAATTTATGTATTTGAATGTATTATCAGTAGTTCTACAATAATACTTCAGAGAAAATTAACCATTTTGTTGTTACTAAGTGAATGTGAGCCCTAAACCACACCATTCTATTCTTTCTAAGGGACTTCTATGATATTTCCACTATTTATAACTTCTTTCATTTTGCTGTAAATTTGTCTTAGAGGACACATATGTTTCAGAGACCAGAATGTACAGATGTACAGTCTGGCAGATCCATTTAGCTTTCTTCATCTCACCTGACGTATATTCAGTTAATTTCTCTCTTCTCTTCTCTCTCTCTCTCTCTCTCTCTCTCTCTCTCTCCCTCGTACTAGGGATCAAACTCAGGACTTTGCATTTGCCAGACAGTCATGGCACCACTGAGATACATCCTTGGCCCTCCTCTCTTTCTCTCTCTCTCTCTCTCTCTCTGTGGGTGTGTGTGTGTGTCTGTCACTGTCTGTCTATCTGTCTCCTACACCCCCAAGAATTTCAATTTTTTTTCTACCAAGCTAACAATTAGGCAATCAGAAAATGCTGTGTCAATGATTTTAGTTTCCCAGAATTTGGATGAAGTTTGGGATATTTATCATCAGATGCTATGTGTTGCCTTGGTAACCATCATTGATAGATGCTGACTTACACTTTTCTGTGTGTGCTCCTGGCCAACTAAAGGCTCATTAAGTGATAATGCACCCTGTCAAAGTCTTCCTCTAAAACTTGCACTCCAGCTCTAACACCACTGTCCTTCCCTTCAGACTTGCCTTGGGCCTTCTGCACAGGAGATGTAGGAAGGTGTTACTCGCAGTTTCCCGAGGAGGAAACTGAGGTTCATAGAGATTCAATTTTCTGAGCCTAAATAGTGATAGGACCAAACGGACTCCAGGGTGCATGATACTTAACTATGCTACACTGCACACATAAAGCCCAATTTTGTGAGGTAAATGATTTGGAGATGTTTAAGTGGTTAGAGTTACACAGACTACTTGTGGGAGGCTTAATTATTACATTTGTAGGCCTTCCTGGTAAGTAGTAACTATTAAATATATTTGCCACTATCACAACAATGGTATCCTCAAAACTGACCTACTTAGGTGTCACAAGTATAACATAACTACCATGTGTACAGTTCCTGGATCTAGATTTGATAAGGGGACAATTAACTTAAAATACAAGCAAATCTAAGCCAGAGACAATTTCTATGGTCAAACTGGAGTGGTATTTCTGACATTCAGTGAGACCGTAGTAATTTCAAGAAATGAAAATATTTATGTAACTCTATTCCATATAAAGCAATGCTAAATCTTTGTAGCACTCATTAGCACTGAACTTTTGTTCTTGATGTAAGCTTCTTCACCTCCATATAAAGATACTAAACTATGAGAAAACCATTATTTCAGACACAGACTCCTTATAGAATTTGCATTATTTGGATAAAGACTTGACAGAAATATCCCTCTGTAATGTCTTTTGAAAAAGAATTTCTTGGGCAAATAATAATATAAATAGTGTTAAAAGAAGAATGTTTAAACTCTCCAAGGTAATGCACACTTTTAAATATTTTAGACTCTTCCAGTAATAATAACCACATCTAGAAAGAATTTCTACTGAGAAGTACATTCTATTGGCATGACTCTATTTTCATCTCATTACAGATTTTTAAGTATTTTAAAGACTATTATCATCTCAGGAATATGTCATAGAAAAGTTATATCATTGAATTTTTAGGTGGATTTATGAAATTGTGGAAGAAATTAACAAATATTTGTGGCTCTACAGTGTGTTTGTTTATCTACATGACTACTTCCTATTTAGGAAACTCATAGTATTAAAATCCTGGGAAATCAGGTAAAACTTTTTGGTAGTACTGAATTAGAACATTTTTAATAAATTTTCTTTATACATGAAGCATTTCAAATGTTTCATATATGTGTGTTTATAAATTTGAGCTAAATACAAAGGAATACTAGTATATTTCCATAACATCTCTGTAATTTAAGATTTAAATTTTTCTGGTCTTACTGTATGAGGTTTTCTGATAGCCCAAACTTAAACTTTTTCTACAGGAGTGGAAATGTTCTATATCATCAGTCATAGATCCTCTTTGGTTTTTTGAAATATTCAACAAGCCTCAAACAACATTTATTGCATGTGCAACCTACCTTCTATATTCTTGTTTTGGATATCACCCCTTTGCTTCCCCCCCCCCTTCCTCACTGAAGTAACATGAGATCTAAATGGCATCTTCCATTTTCTTAGGTGATCCCACAGCTTTGGCACAAGAGTCAAGTTGTCCTTCAGAGGAGAGTGCAATCCTGACATTTAGAAAGAAGTCAGGATATGTGAAAGAGAGAGGCAGAGAGAGCAAGATATGGAGAAACTGAAAACTGAGCAAGAGAAATCAAATCCGAGTGAGAAACAGGGAGCTGTAGAAAAGGATGGAGTATCCCAGGCTCCTAGGGCAGAGAAGCTGAGCCAGTCCCAGCACCCAGAAGGAAGCTCTCCCGCTGCCATCCCAAGCTCCTAGGGCAGAGAAGATGAGCTGTGTGGGCACCAGAAGAACCCCTCCTGCCCGTGGAAATGAGAAGACACATGAACAAGCCTGAAAAACAGACTTCTGGATCACCTACAGCAACACCAAAGGGAAGTGAAATGGAACACTCTGATACTCAAATACCGGGACTCTCTGAACTGGCAACAAAAGAGGATCTGGGAAACATGAAATCAGAAATAATTACTCAGATAACAGCAAAGATTTTGCTCATGGTCCAGGACATGATTAATCAATCTAGAGAGGACACAGATAAAAAAAATAGAGGATCTGAGGAATATGATGGAATCCCAACATAGGAAACAAATGGAATCCATAAAACAGTTACAAACAGATTTCCAGGAAATCTGTCGAAACCCCATCGAAAGTTGGCACAGCAGAATGAACCAATGTGAGGACAGAATTTCACATATAGAAAATAAGATTGCAATTAGAGAGGAGGAAAAGAAAAATTGCTTTAAAATTGTAAGGGAACATGAGAAATCAATCCAGCAGCTGCTAGACAATGCAAAGAAGAATAACATA
>NW_004624759.1:21584360-21604638 GCF_000247695.1 Heterocephalus glaber
TGGTGCAGCCACTGTGGAAATCAGTATGGAGATACCTCAAAGAACTAGGACTGGAAGTCCCATTTGACCCTGCTATTCCCCTGGTGTGTATCTTCCCCAAAGAATTAAAAGAATCATACCACAGTGATATATGTGCACCCATGTTCAAAGCAGCACAGTTTGTAATAACCAAAACTTGGAAGCAGCCCAATTGCCCATCAACTGGAGACTGGATCAAGAAAATGTGCTGTTTTTATAAAACAGAGTACTACTCAGCCATAAAACATGAGATACTAAAGACATTTATATCTAAATGAATGCATATAGAGGCAATACTCTTAAGTGAAATAAATAGGATGCACATGTGTAAATACCAAATAGTTTCTCTAGTGTAAGAAACTGAAAGTGTAAATAAAGACTAAAAGGTATAATAGATAATCTGAAATAGGAAGAAAAGGGGCAAAGGGGTAAGGGCAATGGGAGGGGTAGGGGAAAGGAAAGAAGGGAATGGAATTAATATGAGAAAGTGAAAAAATGGAAACAAAATCTTTGTAGATAGGGAGAGATGGAGAAGTTGAAGGGAGGGCAGGAGAATGGGGGGGGAAAGAACTGAGAGAGATTCTGTAAATGTGCAAATTTCCAATGATGAATTTCATTATATTATATACCTAAAATGTACCAATAAAATTAATTTTTTAAAAAGGCAGTACTAAGCCCTTACCCATCAATAATAACCTTGAATGTAAATGGGTTAAATTCTCCCACATACAGTTTGTATATCCCTAATCAGAAAATCCTAAATCCAAAATTATTAGCATTTTAGCATCCAGATGGTAAAGTTCATACAGATATTCCAAAGTCCACCCTGTAAAAAAAAAAAAAAGAAAAAAGAAAACCTCCAAAATCTGAAACACTTCTGGTTCAAGTATCTCTGATTTAGGGAACTCAATTTGTAGAGATATTCTGGGATTTGCTATTTATTAAGAATTCTTTGCACAAAGAACCCTGGCATTCTGGTTTTTGAAGGCTCAAACTCATGATTAAAAAGCCAAGAAAAATGACACCATTTGAGAGAAATGTAGTTCCTTATTGTGTCCTTTACATTTGTTTTTAAGCAATATAATCCATGGTTTTTTGGCAAGACTAGTTCGCCTGCCAGACATTCGGCATGCTGGAGAAAGCCAGACATTCTCAAGAGGTGGAAGAGGTAATGAAAATAAAGGAGCATGCAAAGCCTCGTGTTTTTCTGCATGCTTCTCTTACCATAGACACTTAAAAAAACAAAAACAAAATAAGAAGTAATTACTAAAAGCTATCAAAGCACGATATGCTGAGTCACTGAATTACTTTTTTCTTTTTAATAGACCTGTTTATTTCTAGGGGACTGTTGATTTTTAATAGAGATGTTACTATTTGAATCCAAGCAGGGATTTTTTGTTGTTGTTGTTGTCCACTTACATATCCAAAGCTAAGGCTGTGTCAAACAAAATGCAGTTAGTTTTATGTCAGTCACAAAGAAATTGTAAGAAGCACAAAATGTAAGGAAACTCTGAACTTTATCAGAGCTCCTCAATTGAAGAAATCATGTGCTGAGGATACTGCAAAGGAGTTTTAAACCTGGGAGCATGACACAGATTTCATCACCCCACTTCCCTTAGTAGCTGTGTGATTTGGGTTGGTGACTTAATATTTCTGATCTCCAATTCCCTCATGTGGGAAATGAGGATGAAAATGCATGTCCTTGTATCATTGTTAGTCATTGATGAAAGACAAAATGAGATCATGTCTGGAAAAGTGTTTCTAAATTATCAACTGCTTTTCTGACTAAAAAGAATTCAGTCTTTCTCTGGAATTATGCCAGAGGTCTTAAAACTCTAAGATACCTAAAAAGTGAAATCGGTCCACTTCCTTGTCCTTGGAGACTCAGATTTTCTGCAAGTAACTCATAAAATTAGCACTATGTTGAAAATGAAATCTGATTTAAGGACTATCAGCATTTAGAAGCCCCTTGGAGGCTACAGGTGTATCCTCTTTCATAACACCATGAACAAAATTCACTCCTGGAAATCACTTCAAATGTCTCAATCTCAAGTCTGCAACTTTCTTTTTCTTTTGATTTAGATTTTGCTGTCTCCAACTCCCTGCCAATGAATTCTTTTCTCCTACCCAAGTCACAGGCTTGGTAGTAACTATTGTATTTTTTGCTATTCTCTCACAGGTGATATTCTGAGCCTTCTGAATACAAGCATTTCATTAAACAGAACCATGGTAGTCTAATAACATGACAATGGGTGATGCCTGAAAGATCAAATTCCATCAAAATTCTGAATTATAAAATGACATCAAAACTGACATCAGAAATCATATTCTCTAATGCTTTATAAGATTTTAATACCATGTGCTTTTTGTAAAATGAAATACTTGGTAGAGGACCATATATAAAATAGATTTAATCAGAAATGCAATGGTTGAGGGAAGGGGATTAGCTATAATCTCAGCCTTCTTGTTCCTTTACGGATACTAAGAACCACATGAAAACTACTCTATGTAGTCCAAATACTCCGTCTGTGATGTTTCACCTCTTCTATAATTACCACCAATCAGTCATTCAGCCTTTTAACACTTACAGGGATACCCATCCTCCCAAGGAAGGCCATAGTATTTTTTGACAGCTCTAAGTGTTTATTTAGAAAGTTCATTCTTATTGGACCTAGTGACACACACCTGTAATCCTAGGTACGCGGGGGGTTAAGTCAGGAGGATTGTAAATTTGAGGCCTGCATGTACAACTTTAGCAAGTCTCTGTCTCAAAATTTTAAAATAAAGTCTGGGGGGGATGTAGCTCAGTGGTAGAGTGCTTGGTAGAGTAGTAGAAGCCCTGGGTTCTATCCTCAGTACCAAAAGAAAAAAAAGGAAAGAAAAAAAGTTCATTCTTATATTTTGGTGGTTTCTTTGCTTATTCTATTTGTTGTTACTGGAAAAGAAATAGACTGCACTCTATTACCTGTGAGTCAATCATTGTATTCCTCAGAAAATGTTTATTTTTAATAAACTGAACTTCCTTGATTTTTTTCAACTTTCTCAGAAGGTAAGAATGTTTGGGCCTAGTTTTTTCATTTGGGTTTGTTTCAGTTTGCTGGAATCAGATTTCATTAGTATGCCCAGAACCATAAACAGTAAATCCTATACTGACTGCAACAATCAAATCTCTCATGTTGAAATTGTACCTTTGTTAAATTGACCTACAGTTGCAATTGATTTTGAGGAGACTCGTGGATCTTAGTCAACTAAATCTCCAGTATCATTCTTGAATATGCTACTACATAAAAGTGTTTTTATGGTTTCCTGTGGTCATTTTCCTTCACTGTGATTCAGGAAGTCAGCCACATGTTTCTGTTAGAAAGATTTCCAGGTTCTTGTCGTTTATAAGACTTGGTTGTAGGACTTTGTAAATTAATGTCTATTTGTTCACTCTTTATTCTATCACACAGACACCTTCTGCTTAATAATTTCCTGTAGATCATATTGATATAAATTTTATTAGAAAAAAACTGGTGACTACTTTAGATCAAAATGATGCAATGATGACTACGCATTTATATCTGACATAAAGAACTTTCTCACTACAGAAATTTTGAGGTTCTTAGAGGGTTCTTTAGAAGCCTAAAAGGATAGGAAAGATTCTGAATTGCTCTGGTTTTACTCGAGTAGTTCTGTGAGTCTATAATTTCAGAGGAGTTTTTTTTTTCTATTAAACAAATGAATTTTTAAACTTTGGGAGATTAGTCTGAATTTTCATTCTCCCCTAGAAGTTTTCTCAACTTTGTGGGTTTCAGCCAGATACTTTGCTTTCCTTGAACATATTTTCATGTGGTTTTATAATATTTATTCAACATTATTTTCCATTAGTTCTCTAATTTTAATTGTTGGTAACCATTCAGTGTGTAGCTATTACATGGTGCATAACTGATCTATCCACATTTATGTCTGAGGATACCATGACCCATTTTACTTGCTGCATGGTCAGCCCTGGTATTCATGGCAGGTTTTCTGAATATTTCTGATGAAGTCTTTAAGCACAGATAATTCTGAAAACACATTACCATTCAGTAAGACTTATACAGTATGGTAAGCCCAAAATGGCAAAAGTTTCTTAAAAATTCCATAAACATTAAGTATATTTATGTCATAGCATTAAGTTTGGTCAATTTGAAACTTACTGTATTGTAGTATAAGAGGCATTTTGTTTGCATCTGTTTACTTTCCCAGGAGTAAATGCGTTTTGGTTAACCGCAATGGCAAGCTCAGTCAAGATATTTATGTCAACAAATCCTACTGCTTAACAAAGTCACATTCTTAGTTTCTAGGACAGCAGACTGGATTCTAAGTAATAAGGTGTTTATAAGGCTTGCTGTAAATCTGGGACTATAAACATGTCTAATTTTCTGTTAAACCTGCTCCTGTGCAAGAGGTACAATAAGCTCTCTCTTCAGTTTTATGGTGGCCAGTATGTTGGCTTCCCAGTCTTAATCACTGTTGATTCTACTGTTCCCATAGCCTCCTGCCAAGCTCTTGACCCAAGTCATGCTCCCTGGTGATGTCATAATGCTGCTAAGAATTTACTCATTCACTGTACCTACAGGGATGCCCCAAGAGTTACATACCTTCCCTGTTAGTCACACACTCTTTGGAGAATAACACCTTGAAAAAGGCAAGGCCTCTCCTTCCCTCATTTCAAAGGTAATACATTTTTAGATCTTTCATAATGAACTTATAGATATAGTAAGATGATTATTACCTTTATGGAAATTATTTTTAATATGACTTTTTCTCAAAAGTTAACAGCAGTAATTTTGTTGTTTTAACAAAAAACAAGATTTTCTCTTCATTCATAAACAGAAGTTATTTTTAATTCAACACACATTTATGAAGCACAGTGCCTAGTATTTATTATCACCATGATTACTAATGGCAACCATCTGCATGAAATAGGAGAAACTGGTCATAGATCTGGATATTTAAATTACATGATGTAAGATATAACTACTTGGAAAAAATCTGATCAATTTTAAGTTCTTCATTTTTCACAGAAATATTAGTTATTTATGTAGATTTACCTTGCATCTTGCCTTACTTTATACTTTACTTTCTCCCAAAGTGCTGATAGAATAACATTCCAGAGAATAACATTAATAACCAATTTGAATTAATATTTCGAACACTTCACTCAGTGACAGTAGAATGTGCATTCCTCTAAAGCCACTCAGAATATTTCCAAACATTACCAAGATAGACCATATTCTAGGCCATAAAACACAAGTCTTGGTAATTTTAGAAAGATTAAAATCATACAAAATATGCTTTGTGACCACAATGGAAATAAATTACAAATTAGAAATCAATAAGAGAAAAAAATTGGAAAAATTCCCAATACTTATAACCTAAATAATACTACATTTTTGAAAATAAGAAACACTATTATAAATGTTACTAAAGCATCGATTTAGTGGAGAATTCATAACACTAAATGCCTGTAAGAGAATATAAGGAAAGTCTCAAATAATCAGCAAAGCTTCCACCCTAAAAGAAGAGCATCTAAAGTTAAACACAAAGGAAGAAAATAATAAAGATTAGAGTAGAAATGAATTAAATGAGAAACAATAGATAATATCAATGAAACCTAAAGCTAGATCTTTGAAAAGACCTGTAAAATTGACAAAACCCTATCCAAACTTACGCAGAAAAAAAGAAAGAAGGCACAAATTAGCAGCAGAAAAATTTTGTGACTTTAAATTAGGTAAGATTTTGGAGATAGAGCCAGGTAATACTCACTTATTAGATAGTCAGTTTTATCATTTGATCTAAAATTTTCCTCAAAAGGCTTAAATATTCACAAGTGGGATTTTTGGAAAAGTGATTGGATCATGAAGCACTGACCCTATGGATGAATTAACTTATTGCTGAGTTCATAGCTGAATGGGCTATTAGAAGTGAGTCCTTGTTGGAGGAAAAAGGTCACTGCAGACTTCCTTTGAAGGTTGTATCTTCTCTCTGGCTCTTTTCTTCTCACTCCACCTCCTGGCTGCCATGATGTTTCTGCCTTGGAGCCAGTTGAATCTGGACTGAAACCTCAAACCATGAGCCAAAATAAACTTCTCTTCCTTTAAGTTGTATGTGTCAGGTATTTTTACCCAGCAACAAAATCCTTACCAGTAAATACATCATACTACTGTTTTATAGAAATTTTCATTGAAAGTATAGCATTAAACATTCTTTGTGGAAAACTGGGAGGTACCCCATGCACACCAGTTGGAGAAAGATTGTTATAAATAATGTGTGATTCTGAGAAAATGTTCCCTTTGTATGGCCAAATAAATTGGACAGATAAGAATACCATTTGGCAATCTAGATGCAGAGCTCCCTTCTTTAGGATGCTAAGAAGGGATTATATTTTGATTAATGTAATCAAAATCATTTTGTAATGAACACTGACTCGGCTAAAGCTTTCTGTAATATACCAGTCTTTACCTAGAGCCCCTGCACGTAGAAAAGAGGTCTTCCAAAACTTTAGCCATTATGTTTTCTCCTAAAACAGATTCTATTTGTAGGAATAAAAACCAATAAAGACAAAAAATTTTAGACAACAATCTACAAACCTCATTAAAACACCTCACAGGAACATTTTACAACATTCATTGTATACAACTAGGTATAGTTCATTTCAGCTCTCAACTACTTCAAAAGCAAAGATTTCTGATCATGTCTGACAACAAGCACTGTAGTGGCACTCACTTTGCTTCTCCAGGTTGGTCTGTCTCATCATTGTGACCAACATGCAGTTTGCTTTTCTCCAGTATATTATCTTTTCTTCAAATATTGCTAAAAGAAGCTCTCCAGGCTGAAAAGAAGTATTTTAATTTTAGTGTAGATGCTGGACATGCCTTCACTGCACAGACTATCAGAAAAAGAGTGGAGGATGTGCAGAAACCCAACGAGGCCACATTAACAACAGATATTTCATAGTAACTCATGGCTCTTCAAAGAAGTACAAATGCGGTTCTCTCCTTTCAGTTGCACAGTATTCACTCTCCTTTGTCTCACCCTGGAAATTTTCTGTTCCTTTCAGCAGATCCTGGTGACCCTACAAAAACTTTTAGACTTTAACATGCTTAATTAAAAATCCAAGTACAAAGCCTTTTTAACCAGAGTGTATAAATCCTCTCTTCATCACTTCTAAATATTTTTAAAGGCTGCAGCTTTACTCCACTAATTTGCAGATTTGCCCTCAAAACTTAGGATGTTTCCTCCAGCTTGCCTCTGGGCTTTTTCATTTATTTGCTTGTTTTCTTGTTTTATTTTGGTTTCTATTCCACGCTCATGCTTTGGAAATCAAAATACTAGTGTTATTACAATTAAATATATAATAAAATTGACCCTGATTGCATTTCAGAAGGCTTCTTTGGTGGAGTTAGAGGCCTGAGTTTGTGTTGCTAGAAGGTACTTCAGTATCTAACCAGTTTTTCCCCTTCCTTGTTAGCAAGAGGTAGAGTTAAAGATGATGGACAAGTGGGTCACAGAATTGCTCAGGGAGCAAAATAGGAATAACTACCACCCCAGCTCTAGGTATGGAGAGAGAGAAGTTCAATAGGAGAGAACATTAAGCAATTGCACTTCCTTCATTATTTTGTTAGCCATAACTCTAAATATAAGCATGCTTATTTTATAATCACTTTCAAAAATTTTATGAAAAAGTTATATGTAGTATTTGTAGGTGTTCTTAGAAACAAAAACACTTCTCCTACTCAGCATTTTCCTGAATCTTTATTAGCCTGCTAAACTTATTCAGGTACAATTTAAAACCAAAAATACTTCAAAATATAGATTCCCTTAAGGGAGCTGAGTACCTTATTGAAAAGCTGCTGAGGCAATTCAGTACTTCACCTTCTCTGTAAGACATATTTTTATTCTTGTTTAAATAAATAGAAAAAAATGCTTAGCAGAGACTGACCAGATACTCTCCAAACCTGTTTATTCTTCCTGGTCACATAGCTAATACATTTCCCAGACTCTTGACATACTATACTATACAACCAATTCTTGCTTATGGAATAAATAGAAATGTTTTAAAAAAGCATGTAGCCTTGCCATATTTATTTTCTCTTCTCTCCACCTGCTGACTATATGACACTAATTGCTTTTTCTTAGTATGTTGCTTTAGATATTTTACACATATGAAATTTAAGGCAGGAATTGAGTTACACAAGTGAGGAAAGAGGTGAGAAGCTACACAGAGATGAGTCAACCAACTGAAAGATAATTAGCAACAGCAAGAAAAGTCTATTCAACTTTTTCTACCCTTAGAGGTAAAACGGAATGAACTAGTGTGGTGAAACCCAGGAGCCAAGCAATCAGGGCCACCTGGCAGTAGTCCCAGTTATGGGGAGTGTTTGTGCTGCCAGAGGCGGGACTGCACAGGTGGAGGCCATCAGAGAGAAGTTGGAGCCACAGAGGAGATGCAGCTCATGTCAGAGATGCTGTTTGAGACTGAGAGCTCGGGGAGCGGGGGCAGGGAAGAGCAAGGAGTGATTTCCTTCACCTCCTTACCTACCTTCCTCTAAGCTCCCATTAGAGCTCTCATTGGCTAAACTTACTTGGAAGCCAATTTGTAAGGGATCCCTGGAAACTGTAATTCTCTGTATTGCAAAACAGCCCAAGAAGGATGAAGAATGAATCTGGGGGGAAATAACCACATGACTGGCCCACTTAGTACTATAGATAAATTTCCTTTCATATCTATGTTAAGATAGGATTCGTCTTCAGAATGCTGCTAGCTAATGTTCTGTATTCTGCTCTTCATACATAGTCTACAAAGATGAAATTACCATATCTTCACATGCATGGACAGAAGGACAGATGAGAGATGATGATGATGATAGATAGATAGATAGATAGATAGATAGATAGATAGAGAATAGATAGATGGATACAGAGATAAAATTGGTAGATACTACTCACAATGATTTAGTCATAAACAGTATTTCCAGAACTGTCCTGAGCCAAAGATTGGGTAATACAAAATGTTAGAGATAGTAAGTCCTTTTTTGACAGGGGATGGCTCTGGTGAGAGGCAACTTGCCCCTAAAACATCTCTCTAAATTGGCCTTGTCATTTAAATACAATGGCATGGCACAATTCTTAATGGGTACAGTTGAATTTATCAAATAAGATTTACTTCAAAAGATATTCAAGTAAGCTGATTCTACACTGAATAAAACTTTCAGTGACAGTCAGCAAGCTCATGCTGGTAACAGTTGCTGACTGCTTGGTGTAAACTTTCTTCATTGTAGATTTAGTGATTCTTATCATAAAGGTTTCTTTCCTTAAAATTTTTCACTTATCATCTACTTTTTCTCTACAAATCAAGACATTTAACATGGAGAGTCTATCCAAACCAAGGGATGAATGAGTAAATGGCAACATGTTTACTTCATGTGAACCTTTACCATATATAGGAGGGCAGAGCATGTTCAAAACAGGTCCATTTACAACTTATCTGGACCTTTCACAAAAGAATACATCCATGAAAATAAAACTCCTCTACTGAAAACTGGAGGCAATAATCAAAATAACCTGACGTGTCAGTTTGTAACACAGAAATTAGAATGAGAAAATGAGAACCAAACTTTAAATAACTCTTTAAGTAACTTAAGTCTTTAAAAAAACAAGTTGCTTCACAGCCAAAAGGAGTTTGAGAAGACATGATAATTAATGTAATGTGGTATCCTGAGTAGTGTCTTCAAACAGAATAAAAAGGACATTAGAGAAAAACTAAAATAGTCCAAATTAAATATGAACTTCAATTAACAGCAATGTATCAATATTGGTTCATTAAATGTAACAAATATACCATATTAATATTGGAAGTTGTTTATAGGTGAAACTGGGCACTGGAATATGAAAAGTCTGTACTAACATGACAATCTTTCTGTAAGTCTAAAACAATTCTAAAAATAAATCACGTTTTTAAAATTGAATTAACACTTGAGCCTCTGAGTGAAGAGGCAGCGGACAGGTGAGGACTCAGTGGAGTGGAGCTGGGTTTGCCAACCCCCCACCCCCAGCCAGCCTCTGAGCGAGGAGCAGAGCCTTGTGGGTGACTGCAGCAACACCAACGCCCAACCCCACCCCACCCCCACCTCCTGGCTGTGTTGGCACCTGGTTCCACACTGCAGAGGCAGAGGGGGACATAAAGGTCATTGTCCTGAGCTCCAGAAGATCGAGCAGAAGTGACCAACAGAAAGAGGGCCTTTCACAGGCTCCTTAATGAAAACTGAAGCCCACTGGAAAAGTGAAGAGAATCTCTGCAATAAAAGCACACCAGACCATCTTAGTGGGTAAGTTGGGGTAATCACTACCTCCCATCAGAACTTGCACTGTCTTCAGGGGAAGGGCAGCTGGAATCTGCAATAGAACCTTGCAGAGTTCAACCCTGAAGGAGGGCAGGGAGCTCAACTTGGGAATTGCAGCCAGAAATCAGCCTGAATCTCACTGGTCTACTACTGGCTTACTGAGACTCATTGACATATCTGCACACTGCTGTCCATGTTGTCTATTGTGACAGCAGAGACATACCCTGAAGGAGGCACTTCATTTTTATTCTTTATTTGTTATTCTCAAAATTATTTTTTTCTTATTTTTAATATTTAATTTTTATTTTTTCTGCGCTTTTCAAATTTTTCTTTTTTGTCTCTTTCTTCTTTTTCTTTCTTTTTTTCTTCTCTCTTGCTCTCTCTCTCTTTCTCTCTCTCTCTCCCACATTGTTCTTCATCTCCCTTTTTGTTCCTGTTCTGGCCCTAATTTGGATCTCTTTCTTTTTCTTTTCTTCTCTTTTTCCTTCTCTCGATTGTCATTAGTTTTAAAGGAAAGTAAATACAGTCTCTAGCCTCCCTATTGCTGTTAGGTTGTTCTGTTCACATCTTTGTTCCTTCATTCTGTCTTTTTCACTCGTCTTCAACAGTTTCCTAGAGTTTGCATGATCTTCCTCTGTCCATGGGCCTCAATACTAACCTTTCCCTGTCCTTCTACCTATCTATCCCTCCTTTCCCAACTCCTTCTAAGTCCCCATCCAAAAGGGTAAAGTTGCTATATTGAAGAGTTTATTCACTATACACATATTTTGTGGTGGTCCTTGAGTTTGATTTAATTCACACAGGTAAAGGTGATAGATCAGTAACTATCACAAATTGTTATTTTCTAAGCTGTGCTTCATGCTATTGTGTTGCTGATTGTATCACTTGGGCTAAGGTGTTGTGATTGATCTAATGAGTTGTCCTTCCTGCTATAATTAAAATGAGATAGCTTTAGAGTCATTAAAGACTCAAAACCTAAAGACCAGCTATATCTGGAAGACACCTCTGAGAAGCAATCATTCCATAGAGTTCTAAATACAAGCAACAAAGATACTTACAATAAGCAATATTAAAGTATCAACCCAGGAATTAAACCAAGGACAGTACCAAAAACAAAAATAGAAATGAGAAGACATTTAAGCAAGGCACAAACCCAGACTTCCAGCCCACCAAAGGCAAATTTGGGGGAAACAAGGTGGAAAAGTCTGATAATCAACCACCTGGACACCCTGAACTGATAGCACAGGAAGTAACAAAACAGATGAATGAGGTTCTACAAAAAATCAAAACAAATAATCTCCCAGATAACTACAGAAATGGTGAGCAGAATAAAAGACGTGATTAGAGACTGTAGAACAGAAACAGATAAAAAAAATAGATGCGTTCAGGACCACAATGGCAACCATGAATGCCTAACATAGGAAAGAAATTGAATCCATGAAACAGATTCAAACAGATATCCAGGAGATTGAAAACTCTTTTGAAAGCATACCCAGCAGACTGAGCCAATCTGAAGACAGAATATCAGATATAGAAGACAGGATGGTGGTCAGTGACCATGAAAAGAGAGATCTCTTAAAAATAGTAAGAGAGGGCCAGGGATTTAGCTCGGTGGTGCTGCTGCCTGCCTCACAAGCACAAGGTCCTGAGTTCGATCTCTGATATAAAAAAAAAATAGTAAGGGAACACGAGAAATCAATCCAACAGCTCCTACATGACACAAAGAAGAATAATATAAGACTAATCAGTGTCCATGAAAAAGCAGGAGAAAATACAAATGACATAAGGAAACTGTTCATAGAATTAATGACAGAAAACTTCCCAAACAGAGCAAAAGAATTAGACATACAGATAAGTGAGACATATAGAATTCCAACTAGCCGTGATCAAAAAAAAGAAAATCTACACCTAGACATGAAAATCAAGATACCAGAAAGCCAACAGAAGATCAAAATACTACAAGCAGTTAGAGAAAAGAAACAAATCACATTCAAAGAAAAGTCCATCAGACTCACAGCTGACTTCTCAGCACAAGCCTTCAAGTCAAGGAGAACCTGGAGTGAGGTATTTCAAGCCCTGAAAGAAAACAACCTCCAACCTAGACTGATGTATGCTGCAAAACTATCTTTCAAAATTGATGAGGAAATAAGATACTTCCATGATGAAGAATACATGAGAAACTTCATGAATATGAAACCAGCACTCCAAACAGTTCTAAACAATATCCAAGAAAAAGACAATGAAGGTCACAACTCTATGAGGCCCAACAGAGCAAATCCAAAATATTTCACCAGGCAAGGCAAGAAATTAAAGGGAGAGGGAGAAAAACAAAAAGAGTGAACAACAAGAAAATAGCATGACAATGATAAGTCAATACATGTCAATTATAACCATCAATGTTAATGGCCTCAATTCACCAATCAAAACAAATAGACTGACAGAATGGATTAAGAAGCAAAATCCAACAATATGCTGTATACAAGAAACACACCAATTCAAAAAGAATTATGTAGACTGAAAGTAAAAGGATGGAAAACAGTTCTCTACAGCACAGGAACCCAGAAAAAAGCAGGGGTAGCAATTTTATTTGCAGACAAAGTAGATTTCAAACCAAAATTAATTGAGAGACAAAGATGGTCACTACATCCTTGTGAAGGAAACAGTCCAAGAGGAAGAGATGACAATCCTAAATATATATGCACCAAATACTAATGCCCTCAACTATACAAAACAAGTATTAGGGGACATGAAAAACCAAATAAACACTAAAACAATTGTAGTAGGGGACCTCAATACCCCACTGTTACAAATAGACAGACCATCCAGACAAAAAAAAATCAACAAGGAAATAGTAGAATTGAACCAAGCTTTTGAACACATGGACTTAATAGACATCTACAGAATGCTCCACCCCAAAAAAATCAGAATATACATTCTTTTCAGCTGCACATGAGTCATTCTTCAAAATAGACCACATACTAGCACATAGAATATGTTTAAGTACATGCAAAGAAATTGAAGTTATCCTGTGTATATTATCAGACCATAGTGCAATTAAACTGGAGATCAATAGCATAAGAAACCATAAGAACTTCACAAAAACATGGAAATTAAATAACACTCTCCTGAACAACCAAACCAATGGGTCACAGAGGAAATTAAAGAAGAAATTAGACAGTTTTTACAAATAAATGGTAATGCCAATACAACATACAGGAATCTATGGAACACAATGAAAGCATTTCTACAAGGGAAATTCATGGCAGTGAATGCCCACACTAGGAAAACAGAGCGAGCCAAATAAACAACCTAATACTGAATCTTAAGTTCCTGGAAGAAGAAGAGCAAGACAAACCCAAAGCTTGTACAAGCAAGGAAATTATAAAGATCAGAGCAGAAATCAATGCAATGGAGACTAAGAGAATGATACAAAAAATCAACAAATCAAGAGCTGGCTTTTCTTTTTTTGGAAAAACAATGTATTAATTTATTTTCAAGGGGTAGGGGAACAGAACATCACCAAAACAAAGATGGATATAGTAGTTTCAGGGCATCCCAAAGATGAAATTCTTCCAATGACAGGATTAAAGATACACAGAGATGACGCACAGACATGTAAACATCTTCTGCTCCAGAAAAATTTCTCATGTTACATGAGAAAGATCCAGTGTAAAACATTTTTCTTCCCAGGAGCCACCATTCAAAAAATTAGTGAAAAAGAACAACTGCTCAGACTTCACCCCTGGCCTGCGGCACATTCTCTTACCCTTCATCCTTTTCCTGCTCCGTGCAATTTCACTTTTTTCAGTAGCATGAAAAAAAGTCTTACATCAAAGCCATTCCCTTGGGTTGGGGATTTAGCTCAGGGGTTTTGCTGCCTGCTGCACAAGCTCAAGGACCTGAGTTTGATCCCCGGTACCAAAAAAAGAAAAAAAGTCATTCTCTTTAAATATGATTAACATTCAACGGGTACAATTATAGAAAAAATAAAATTGTGTTAATTAAATGCATCATTGGTTTTGCTATGTGCTTTTCTTTATAATAAATAAATAGGGACTCAGGACTAGAGGAGCACTACAGTAGACTTCACATTTTTCTGAGGTGACAGGACTTTTTCTCAACATTAACACTGAGCCCATTCTTAAAATCTACCTCCTCTGGTATATTAAATATGGCTTTATTTCACCTTCTCTCATACTCCACCTCAGGAAATGAACTGAGAAGACCAGTAAGAGAATCCCAATTCTCAGGCAGAGAGTCAGTTCCCTGATGCACGTCAACCTCTCTCAGACTCAGTGGCTTCATCTGCGAAATGGGTGGATCACGAGAACCCCAGGAGACTGGCGCCAGGTTTGAATGCAAGGAGGAAAAGGAAGCCAGCAGAACAGCTAGAATGTAGCAGGCTGGAGGGAGCTTCTGTCCCATCCCTGCTGCTCCCTTCTGAACAATCTGATGTAGTTCTCAACGGGTAATAACCCATCTCCTTTGTCTGGTATCATAATATATGATCACACTTAGGAATGTGTTCAACACAACCATTTTGTAAGACTCTCCACAGCAGGTTATACAGTGTTAACACGATTCCCAAAAGTTGTGCCGTGTGTGTGTGTGTGTGTGTGTGTGTGTGTGTGTGTGGTCCTGGAGAGCAAACTCAGGGCATCCTCCCATTTCGGCCTCCCAACTAGCAAGGATTACAGGCATGTGTCGCTGCACCCAGCTTTATTTCCACGAGTTTGGGAGTGAAAGCTTCCGTCTCATTTTCCTTCTTGTCTCGGCACATATCTAGAGGATCCGAGGCCCTCACATATGTACTGGATGTAGGCAGGATGAATGAACGGGGGACCAGTGACCTTATAGCACCCACCCATAATGGGAAGCTCTTCGGAGGGGTGGCTTTCTCAGCACCGGGCACCATGAAGCTGCGCCAGCAACCCCGAGCTGCTGTAAACCCTTGCAGGCGGGATCTGGTCTCTGTTTTGCCAGGAGAATAACACTGGGGGAGAAGTCGGAGAAGTTGTTCTCTCTGAGGTGTCCCTGACTCCAGGCTGGCTGTGTGTGGAGCCCACTGACAGGATACCTTCATCCTTGTGAGGATTTCTCAGCTTTTTTGATGGGAAGCGTGGAAGAGAATCAGAGCTCTGTGGCATTCGGCAGAGAACTGTTTTGCACCGCTGGGGTCCTTTCCTTGCAGCAGCAGGCAGTGGCTCCTGTCTCTTGTTAGTGGTTTCCTTGCACACACAGCTTCCGACACAGCACGTGCTGCGTGAGTGCTGAACTTGGGAATGACATCTGCCTTGTGGGAGGGAAATCGGCCTCTGCTATGTCCTCAAAGACTCCTTGTGCAGAGGAACTCAATTCTTATTTTCCCACACAGCGTCATCAACCATTCTTCTCTCAGTGTCTTTCTGTGGGGAGCACCTTGTGCAAGGATCTGGCGACATTTCATTTATCTCCGATCAGCACAACAGCCTAACACAGAGATGGGCAACAGAAACTGGCCAAAGCACCAGGATTGCGCTACGCAGCTATCTTGTTAGTTTAGCATCCTTCACAGTGTCCAGTGGATATTTTGGGTCTAATTATGTCACCAGGTCCTGGAGCCATCACACCACCGCCATGGTCTTGAAACCCTGAGCATCGCCAGGGCAAAAGTCTCCTGCCAAGCCAGGCTCCTCCTGCCAACTGGGGTCTCCCCAGATCAAAAGCACCAGCTGGGCTGGATGGCAGTTTCGCTCTGATTCAGGGCTCTCTCTCAGAGCCTCAGCTCCAGGCACTCCATGGTGAGGGGGTAAGTATTCAGCTCAAACTTGTTAGCAAACAGGCTGGGAGAATCGATCAGCCACTTTAAGTCTCCATTTCCATAGATACAGATGCCGTGTACATAGTGGCTATGGCAGCCTCCATGTTTATCTTCCATGTCAATCCACTTTATGGCTTGAAGGTTTCCGGTCCAGGATGCATTGGGCATAGAACCAGGGACACCAGGAATCCTGTTGAGTGTCACCCAGAAATGCTCATCAGGAGAGTAAGTGTCCTTGGACCAGGAGAGTAAGTCCAGTGCTTGCTGGTCTTGAAGGACAAAGTCAGCAAATTCCCTGGTGAGGGCCACATAGGCAGTGCCAAAGTAGATGGTCATATTGTGAGGAGGAGGGGATTTTAACTGTGCTGTTCTCTGCACGTAGGAACTTCTGTTGTCTAATAATTCTTGATGGATGTACTTAGTCTGACCCATGGCGTGACCTGGGGGCAGCACCCCTGGGGTCAGATTCTTCCCTATAAACTCTTTCAGGTGCTGAATGATCTCCCTGTTGGTCTTCAGAGGAAAATCTTGCCCTCAGGTGTTGATGACGTACTTCCAGGGGACCCCGGAGGCCACCAGGTCTTTCATGCAGTTCAGGTTGACCTGGAGCCTGGAAATCTTGCCGTAGACCATGGGTTCCATCTTGGAAGCCAGAAAAGCATTGGGGAAGCAGCTCAGCAATTGCTCCACCTCGACTTTGAGCGTAGCTGTTGCCTTCTTGTCCGTGCGTACGCAGTAGACATTCTGGGTCATGTAAATTGCCCTGAAGAGCCTCTCAAAAGTGCCAAAGTCTTTGTGAATAGTCATTGTGAAGGCCAGAGGGAAGGCAGTTTCTTCTTCAGAGAGTGTTTCAGTTATGTAATGACTCTGGACCTTGTACTCGGAACAGGTAGATTCACTGAAGGTGGTTTTCAGTGCATTTTCTGTTAGGTGGAAAACCTCCCCCTTAAGCAGCTCAACGCAGGTTTCAGCTAAGAGCAAAGCATTAGTCAGGGCTGCTCTCAGAAATTCCTGTTCTCCTGTAACTTGCTGTTGTAAACAAATACAAAAATCAAGGCACTAAGCAGAGATACAATGAAAAGACAGTACTTCCAGGAGACCATGATGAGAACCAGGAAATGAGCACACCAGCTTCTGAGATACGATCAGTGTCCTGATGCCTTTAATTTACAGTTTCCCCTGGCGCCCACATGGTCCTGTGATGAATGCAGTTCTCATCAGCAGCTGACATCTCTGATCCTTGGTGTTTTTTTTCCCATTTCTCTTCCTCTTTCATTTATAGTTCAGTTGCATTTTCACTTTTCTTTGACAGTTTCTGAAGTAGCTTCTTTACATTTGCCACACCCAGTTAGTTCTCCCACTCTCTGGATCCCTAGAACTACACAGAACCACTCCCAGGTGCCAAGACATCTCCTTACTTTGGCAGCAAAGTCCACAGTCAGTGAGGTGATCATTCTGCAAGTCAGAGCGCTGGGACCTCAAACCCTGCCTCTTCTCCCAGCTCAGCCAGCCAAGGATTGAGTCTGCTCTCAGCTTCCCATTAATCATTGCATTCGACTGAAAGGAATTGTTTGCTTAAACAGCACTGCCAAGTTAAAAGCTGTGGTCCCGAGCATGTGGTCCCACTGCCTGGAGAGATGTTCTGTCAATAAAAAGTATCATGCTTGAAAATAAATTGCTTAACCTCAAGAGTTGGTTTTTCAAAAAACTAAATAAAATTGATAAACCCTTACCCAGCCTTATTGAAAAAGGGAACGAAAAGGCTCAAATACATGCAGTTAAGAATGAAAAAGGTGGGCTGGGGATTTAGCTCAGTGGTTCCGCTGCCTGCCTACAAGTGGAAAGACCCGACTTCGATCCCCAGTACCAAAAAAAAAAAAAAAATGAATGAAAAAGGTGAAGTCACAATGGATCCAGCAGAAATCCAGAGGATCATCAATACCTACTTTGAGAATCTATACTCTAATAAAATGGAAAAAACAGAAGAAATGGACAGATTTCTAGATACATATTGTTGGTGGTCTCTCTAGAGGGAGACCTGAGACCCTGGAAAGCACCGACTTTTAAAGAAAGAAAAGGAGACAGCCTGGGGGATGAAGAGCAGCTTAATTTCTCTGGCACTATTCAACTATCACAAAGGAAGAAGTAAGGCTTTTATACATGTAGGAAAGCAGCTTAGTTATTTTGGCTATTGTCTTTCTGATTTTTACATGTGATGATAACCAGTGACTTTAAGTGACTCATAAAAGCTACAGCAAATTTACAAGTCCCCTGTTTCTGTTCACCAATCCCGAACATCAAAGAGCACACCGCAGCCCTCTTCTTATCAGATGGTACCAAGAGAGCAGGACGACTTCAGCTGAAATCAAGCCCACCGGCCCACCACAACATCATAGATGTGCATAGTGAGTTGTATCTCTCTCACCACCCATAGAGTCATTGGGTCATGGTCCTCTGATCCCGGGCAATGGTAAATAAGAAAACTAGGAAAACCTGTTTTTTTTCCCGTGAAACTTTTACAACATCTCTTAAAGTTTTCTGGCATTCTTTTAACAAACAGACTTGTGGAATTTCCCAGAAAAGACTTAATTTTCTCAGTTAACAAACTTCTCGTGATCAATTCTTACAACTAGATAGCTGAATTCTACAATTTCCCACACATATGAATTGCCAAAGTTGAATGAATAATATATAAAAATTCTAAACACCCCAACGACAATCAGTGAAATTGAACACATAATTTAAAATCTACCAACAAAGAAAAGCCCAATTCTATTTTTTTAAATTATTTTATTGGTAACTGCTGAATTCTAAAAAACATTTAGAGAATTATTGCCACTACTCTCTAAGCTTTTCAATGAAAGTGAAAGGGAAGCAATACTTCCAAATTCATTCCTAGAAGCAAGTATTACTTTGATTCCAAAACCAGGGAAAGACCCAACCAAAAATGAGAAATACAGGTCAATCTCCCTAGTGAACATAGATAAAAACTCCTCAATAAGATACTGGCAAACTATCCTGAATACAGAGGGTCATCAAGTAGATCATACACCATGACCAAGTCAAATTTATCCCAGGGATGCAAGGATGGTTCAACATATTTAAATCAATAAATGCAATGCACTATCAATAGAGCCAAGGACAAAAACCATAGATCATCTCAATAGATGCAGAAAAAGCATCCCATAAAATTCAACACCCGTTCATGATAAAAACCCTGCAGAAGATTGGAATAGATGAGCTTTATCTCAACTTGATAAAGCTATCTATGAAAAACCTACAGCCAACATCATACTAAATCATCAAAAACTGAAAACCTTCACACTAAAATCAGGAACAAGACAAGCATGTCCACTATCACCACTCCTGTTTAATACAGTTCTGGTAACACTCATCATAGCAATTAGAAAAGAGAAAAAATAAAAGGAATAAAGATAGGAAAGGAACAAGTTAAACTGTCATTATTTGATGATGATATGATACTTTACATGGAAGACCCATAAAACTCTGCCAAAAGACTTCTAGATTTAATTGACAGTTTCAATAGAGTACTTGGTAACAAGGTCAATACTCAAAAATCAATAGCTTTCTTGTACACAAATAATAGATTCACTGAAAGAAAAATTAGGGAAACAATCACTTTCACAATAGCATCCCCAAAAATAAAATATTTAGGAATCAATTTAACAAAGGAAGCAAAAGACCTCTACATTGACAACTATGACAGTCTGAAAAAAGAGGATATAACAAAATGGAAAGATATCCCCTGTTCCAGGGTAGGAAGAACCGATATAGTGAAAATATCCTTCCTAAGGAAGCTCCCCACTGCCATCCCAGGCTCCTAGGGCAGAGAAGGTGAGCCAGTCACAGCACCTAGAAGGAAGCTCCCCCACCACCATCCCAGGCTACTAGGGCAGAGAAGCTCAGCCCCTCCCAGCAACTGGAAGGAAGCTCCCCCAATGCCATCCCAGGCTCCTAGGACAGAGAAGTTGAGCTGGTCTCAGCACCTGGAAGGGAGCTCCCCTGCCACCATCCCAGGCTCCTAGGGCCAAGAAGGTGAGCCAGTCCCAGCACCCAGAAGGAAGATCCC
>NW_004624759.1:21608603-21619507 GCF_000247695.1 Heterocephalus glaber
AAAGAAGTAAAAGCATCAAATAAATATATGAAAAAATGTTCAACATCACTGGTCATTCGAGAGATGCAGATGAAAACAATGCTGAGATTTCACCTCACCCCAGAAAGAATAGCTGTTATCATGAAATTAACCAATAACAAGTGCTGGTGGGGTTGTGGGGAGAAAGCAACCCTTCTTCATTGTTGGTGGGAGTGCAGACTGGTTCAACCACTGTGGAAATCAGTATGGAGATAGCTCAAAGAACTAGGACTAGAGGTCCCATTTGACCCAGCTATTCCTCTACTGAGTATCTTCCCAAAAGAATTAAAAGAATCATACCACAGCGATATATGTCCACCTATGTTTATAGCGGCACAGTTTATAGCGGCTAAAGCTTGGAAGCAGCCCAAGTTCCCATCAACTGGAGACTGGATAAAGAAGATGTAGTTTTTTTATAAAATGGCATATACTCAGCCATAAAGAATGAGAAACTAGAGACATTTATAGCTAACTGGATGCACATTGAAGCCATACTCTTAAGTCAAATAAATAGGACACACATGTAAATACTGATTAGTTTCTCCAGTGTGAAAAACTAAAAGTGTGAATAAGAATCAAAATGTATAATTGATATTGTGAAAAAGGAAGAAAATGTTTAAAGCAATAGAGGAAGTGGGAGGGGAAGGTGAAAGGAAAGAAGGGAAATGAAAAATATAAGAAAATGAAAAACATGGAAACAACATCTGTATAAATACAGAAGGATCTAGGGGATGAAGGGAGAGCAGGGGAATGGGGAAAAAATAAGAACCAAGATACATCACGTAAAGGTACAAGATCCCCATGATGAATGTAACTATATTGTATACCTAAAATGTACCAATAAACTAAATGAAAAAAATGAATTAACACTTAATGTAGAGGTAAATCCTGACCTCTTGATTGTCCATAGGTAGAAGTTTCTTTGTCATGGATATCTTTAGCAATCTAGTAAAGCATAGCTGTATATAGGATAGAAGATTACAAAGAAACTACAGTCTATTGAAGAAGACATTCAGATCACACAGAAAATAACTTTTTGGAAAAATGCTGTACTCTTGTGTGTTCCCTTATATCCTTTGCTTGTCATTCCTCCTTGGTCCTTGGTTCTCTTACTGAAAAGTTGGTGCTGAAGCTGACTGTTTATCACCTTTTTTTGTTATTTACAACATGAATCTAAACTTTTCCCTAGCTTGCTTATATTTGCTTCCTACCCTAACTCTTCAAGTAACAAGTTCTACATGTTTGTGGGCTTTATATAGCAGTACTTTCTCTGACTTGTGCCAACTTCTCCACATAGTTTTCTCTGAGAAATCACAAAAATCAGCTCACATTCAAAACATATTTTTAAAGAATTTACTTGTATAAATCCCATTAATCTGTGGTTGGTTTATAACATATCAGTCATGGATACTTAAATATGCTCCTAAATGAGGCTTCCTAAATTTCTATTGCCATATTCTTCTACCAAGTCACTAGGAAAAAGAAAATCCATGGTATCTAAGCTATACCATCCAAAAAAAAATGCATGGTATCCTGCCTAGAAATGGTTGCTGACTAGTAGGTTGGCAGTGCCAAGTAAAATTTTGTAGGTAAATTCTCAGAGGTATTTCCCTAATGGCTTTCAGAGCCTTTAAAAACTTACCTGTTGATGGTGTCTGTCAGTGCCTCCCTCCCAGTTGGGCAGTGTTGGCCCCACAAATCAGAATTTCTATTTACTGAGAACAGAGCCTGGCAATCCCTCAACCACAAGTAATCTGAAAACATTTACCTGCCTAAACCGATCTTCCTCTTGACACACTAGCTGGGAGTTGCCAAACTTGGAAATATCTCAAAGTGTTTTGTTTCTGAAAACCATAATTAATCTACAATGATGAAAATCAACAAGATGTCCTCAAGCCATATTTTACTGTATTTTATTATGAGCAGCTTCTTGTGAGCAGTTTAATATCATAAAATCTAAAATAGATTAAATGAATTAATGGAAGCTGGTCGACTTGTGTCTATTTGATTTTGACCAGACACTTCTGGCTAATTACTAATTCTTGGTAAACTTGTCATGTTAAAATAAAGATATGTGGATTTATAAGGGCAGAGGCTTTTGGCTTTTTTTCTCCTCCAGCAGAATTATGCCTAAGCTTGCTGAGTATCATTGTACTTAGAAAAACTTACTGTTTACCTACCTTTGTCCTGAAATATGAAATAATATCCCTGAGTGATTTTTTTTTTACTGTTCTATGATCCGGTGCTAAGGGCTTAGTGAAAGAATATTGCATTAGTAAAATCAAGTTCTCATTAGTTGTTCTTGGTAAATTTTATTTTAGTAGCAAAAGCTTTCTTCTGCATTGCCTTCTCCTTTATGGTTTTGCATATGCGGTAGCCATGCCTGCAAAGCAAAGCAGAGAAATGAAATGAGTCTGGATAATTTTAACTCCTACCCCTAAAAGAATCAGCTATTTCCCTTCTCCTAAAAGTAATATAAAAGGGCTGGACTTGTCAGTTTTCCTGAGATTACCATTATCCATACTCACTGACTCACCAACTGGGGCCAGAAGAAGGATCTGCAAGAAACAGAGACTGGCTGCAGGAAAATAGCCAGAGGGCAGAGCAGGAGCCACGCACTGGGAGAGAGACCAAAGACAGCCATGCAAATCCCCTCACTTCTGAGGGCTTCAGAGCCCCTCCAAAATAAAGTGGTGATGGATGTAAACATTTGATACCTATTATTTTCCTCTTCTTTCTGTAAAGGAAGAAAATTAACAATAACCTTTTTCCATTTGAACTTTGTTTTATGGTTCACAATTATCTTAGAGCCATGAGTCCTTGTCTGTTTGACTTAACTAATCAAATTGTGATGAAATCTCCAGAGATGCTTATGTGTCCAGATTAAAAACATTAAAATTGTCATTATTCTCCAGTATTACTTTCATTTTATTAAAAACAAAGGGACCTTTTTTATCCAAAAAGGTAGGGAAGGACACAATCTAGGAACAAAGAATAATTAAGTTTAGTTTGCTGACATGTAAACTAAATGCCAAAGTGCTGAGTTTATCCTTGTTCTTCCAATGTAATCAATTGTTCATGGCTGTGACAAAACCTAAACAACTTAAAAAGAGCTTTATTTTGGCTCACAGTTTCAGATGTCTCAGTTTATGTTTGGCTGCCTTCATTGTTTCTGGACATATAGACAGGACATCATGGCAGGTAGCATATATTGGAGAAAAGCTGTGCACCTTATGGCAGCCAGGAAGCTGAGAGGAAGAGGAAGGCATCCCAATACACTCTTTAAAGGGATGTCCTCAATGACCTTCCGTAGGCCCCAACTGCCTCAGGGTGGCAACCAAGCCTCTAACATATGACACTGAGGGGATCACTCCAAATTCAAACTATCACACTCTAATTCCTCTTCACTTCCTTGTCTTATTGAAATAGTGATTGCACCATCCCTTCAAGTCCTAGATTTCTGTATTCAAAGTATCTCATGTGGAGAATTTCCTCTTTCTCATCCTTCACTGATTTGGCCCTAAACCTGACATAATATTCTAGCTATACAGACTTCATATTAATTTAGTTTCTTTGCTTGAAAAGGAAATCTTGCCCCTGACTAGCATGATTGTTCATGGCAGTTTGGCTGATTCAATACAAGTTTATGCCTTATTTTGTTGTTGATTGAAATGTTATGTTTATTTTCACTTTTTAAAGCATGTATTTCCAATTCTCTTGAATTTCATATTTTCTTCATCAACCCTTAGTATCATCTGAGGTTTTTTTCTTTTTGTTTTGTTTTGTTTTGTTTCTCTCTTGAGATAGGGTCTTGCTACCAGCTCAGGTTGGTCTTGAACTCCTAGGTTCAAGTGATCCTCCTGCCTCAGCCTTTTGAGCTGCTGGGACTACAAGTATGCTATTACTACCAATTTACCTGATTTTCTAATTATAGCCATAATAGTGGGTATGAATGTTATCCCACTGTGGTTTTGACTTGCATTTCTAAATGAATAATGATATATAACATCATTTTGTGTGCTTATTGGCCATTTGTATATCTTCCATAGAAAAATGTCTTCAGATCATTTGACAATTTTAAAATCAGATTATTCAGTTTAACATTTTATTTCCTTTTTTATTTTGACACACTGCTGTGAAACAAACCCAGGGTCTTGTACAAATGAAACAAGCTTTCTGCCACTGAGCTACACAGTGTAAGGCTTTTATTCCACTGCAATTAACAGTAGCAACTACTTTCAATTTCTGATGTGCATTTTGGATTATAGATTTTATGGCAACCTTACCTAGGCAAGGAACATCTAGGATGGGTAGACAAATTTAAGAATAAATACTAATAGCTATGGTGTCATTTTCATGATTTAGAGGCCTTCAGAATTGCTAAATAAGCTGACAAGGTATATGTAATTAATTTTCCTTATCAAAGCTGAGCTCTCAGCACATTTCTATTAAAGTTTAGTTCCTGATTCCTTATGTATAAAGTTCCTGATTCAAAATTCAGTTCAAACTCAATGATTATACTTTAATATAAATTTATTCCAATCTGGAGACCCTTGAAGCTGGACTTTTCTTCCTGAGTAAAGCACAAACACATTACCACAGCTCCAATAACCAGCTATGCCTTGGGATTCATGATATTTAGTGTACAGCTCAGCAAGCAATAGGCTTTATTCCTGGAAAGAAAGAAAAAAAAACTCAAAAAATGGAAAGCATTTCATTCTATTTTTTTCCAAAGTGTGCAAAAATTAAAATGCAAATTTTTCTTTGGGAAGGAGGAGATAGAAGTATCATTTGTTTTCAATACTAAGGCCTTTAAGACCACAAGCAGAAAGGCAAAGATTAAAATAACACAGTCTTTTATCTGTCTGTGCATTTCCATCTTTGAGAAGCCAGCAGAGTCTGGCTGAGTATTTTGAAAACCCGATTATTATTATACCTTGCATGTGGTAGAAGCTCACTATTCACTCAGACAAATTAGGCTCTTGCTCACAGTACACTTTTGTTTAATGCAAGTCCAGTCTTATTTACAATATTTCCCTATCCTGAGCACTTTTAAACAAGGACCCTGAAGTTGCTATTCTAGTGAATGTCTTAGCTTTTTATAAGATGCTACTTCAAGTCATCAGCCTCTAACAGACCACTAAGAAAAATAGATACTTACTCTGGAATCTTGAAAGAATTTAATGCTAATCTGGGAATCAGAAAGCCTTGATTCTATCCCAGTTTGTTCATGTCTAGCCGGGTAAATTTGGTAACATCAAAGTTGCAAGATGCAAAGCCATTAGCAAGACTAGCACAGGGTGGTGCACTCGGGCTCTGCCACTTATTTATGTGTTACCTCTGACCTGTTACTTAACCTCTCTGTGCCTCAGTTTCCTCATCTGTAAAATGAGAGTGATAGTAGTCTTTATCTCATAAAGTTATACGAGACATGGAGTTCTTAGGCATGAGGCATGTGGAGCAGACCCTGGCACAAAAATAAGAGCAAATGCCCAGCATCAAATACCCAAATCTTTCAAGGAATCTTTTCGACATTGGCCCTCCTTGTTGTCTCCTGTCCTGCTTGGTAGATGGGTATCCTTCTCTTGGGCTTTGCTTGCCCTGAAATCATACTATTTAGCAATTACACAATGTTTTCCAAATATGACTGAGGTGAACATGAGCTTTGGGAGCCAGAAACAGAATGTTATGCTTTGGATTTGGAGTGTTCCCCCAAAGGCTTGGATATTGAAGCCTTGTCCCCCAGTACAGCAATGTTGAGAGGTGGAGCTTTTGAAAAGTGATTGGTTTATGAGTGATCTCAATCAATGGACTGATGATTTTATGGGTTTGTAGGTAATGACATCATTGGAAGGTGGTAGAAAGTTTAGAGGGTGGGGCCTAGTCAGAGGAAGTAGCCCCCCACATACTTCCTGGCTGCGATGAGGTGAGCAGCTTTGTTCTGCCATGTACTATCTGTCTTGGTGATCTGCTTCACAACAGGCCCAGAAAAAGAGGAGCCCAGTGAACATGTACTGAATCCCCCAACACCATGAGCCAAAACAAGTCTTTCCTTCTTTAAATTGATTTTCTCAGGTATTTTGTCACAGTGATGGAAAGCTGACTAACATATTGATATTCTTAGTAACTAAGCCAATGATTGGCACATGGTAGATACTGAATCAATATGTTTGAATACGTGAATGAATATGTGACATAAAAAGCTTGGACTAGATAATTCACTGTCAGTCAGAGTAGCCACACTAGGGTAAATCAAATGGCTGGGATTGTGCCCCAGTGCATTCATTTCAGATACCCACAGACATGGCCACAACTTAAAGAAGAGCTATATTCTGTATGAAGTTCTTTCTGTAGCAGTGACCTGCAGCAAAAGGCTTTTTAAATTAGAAAAAAAAATCTACCAACACTTTTCTTCAAAAAACAAAAGACTCTTGAGGAATCAAAATCACAGGCTAGCAGATAAAAGCAAACCAGCTCCCCCTGAGGTAGTCTAGAAGGCAGAACCCTGTGGTTTGACACTCTTTCTCCTCATTAAATTTTACAAGGGAGACCTCTCTGTGAAATATTTACAAATCAATAAGTAGGGATTTTTATTACTATGCTTAGCACAGTCAAGGGGTTTTTGAAAAGGACATCTCAGCCACAGTGAGTAGGGGTGATTAGACAGGAGCCCCAGCAGTTACCATCAGGTCTCCATGGCAACTTTACCTGCTATCTCACTGCTCTTCAGTCCTGCCTCCACTGTTGCCTACTGATCAATAAGGATTTAACTTGAAAAAGGGAGCCAATGGCTTACAAAACATTTGAAAACCACTATCCTAGAGAGATGGAACAACACTTGAAAATTGTCATCAGGAAACTCACAAAGATACCCATGATCTAGATATTTCTTCACATGAGACACTCTGCGTTTAATGGAGAAATCTTGTGATACAATGAAAAGTCTAGGAATCAGAATTTCTGACTTCTATCTCTAGCTTTATCCTGGATATATATACATATATATACACACACACATATATATGTATATATATATATGTGTGTGTGTGTGTATGTGTATATATATATATATATATATATATATATATATGTCTCTTGCTTCCCAGAGGCAGTACGAGGCACACCTGAATAAAGTAATAGATAGGAAAGGACTGGTGTTAGTTCAAGTCCTCTAAAATATAGTCACCCAGATAGGATTTAACCCATTAGAATAGGGGAGTATGCTTACAAGGACAAAAAGGAAGGGGACTGGAAGAGATGTGGAAAATCCTGAGACTGGATGTGGGTCTGAGCTGTGGGAAAGAAGGAGGGATGGATAGGAAGAGTCTCAAAGTGCAATTCAGTTCTAAGAAAAGTTTTAGCCAGCTGCAGTGAGTCAGTCCTTCAGTCAAAGTCACTCACCCCAGTAGTCCTGCATCTTGCCGGAATGGGCTGCTTTATCAATCCTGATGTGTACAGTCAGTGGCTGGACACAACCGGTGGAAAAGTGTGGCCCTGATGAGGAGCCAGAGGGGCACAGCTGGATCTTCTATCAATCATACTTCTGCTGCAGGGGTGAGAGGACAAACATATGCGACAACAAACTTTCCTGTTATTTTGTCCTAAGACATATTATATTCTCAAGTGATAATTCCTGAAAATTAGACTATAAAGTGATAAAATTTAAAAGCTAAAGACCAAAACAAACCCATAAAAAAGAATCATAAAGTTTTTCATAAACTGCTATGGCTTGGATCTTAAATGTTCCCCCAAAGGCTTGGCCCCCAGCTGCAAGCACTATTAGGAATTGAAGAAATCTTTCATGAAGTATGCCCTATTGGAAGCAGTTCAGTCACTGGGGGCATGCCCAGGATTCTTCCAATCTCTTTCTTTGCTTCCTGGTTGCCATAAGTTGTGAGCAGCTTTACTTCACTACATGCTCCCCACCATGATGGTGTCTTACCACAGGACCAAAAGCAATTAAATCAACTTACCATGGACTAAAACATCTGAAATCATGAGCCAAAATAAGCCCTTCCTCCTTTAGGTTGTCTATCTCAAGTATTTTGTCACAATGACAAAAAAATGGGGGAGACATTGCAAAGTGGGCTCTTCACAAAGTGGGCAACAGGCTTCATGCCTCTTGACTTAGCTACATCAAGCTATTTCTTGAGTAATTTCTGAGGCTCAACTATGATCTGAGAAAATAAGTTTCCTAAAGAGAGACTATCAGGGGACAGTCATTTCCCATTCTATCATTGATGCTCCATCAATGCTTCCATGAAATTCCCACTCTATTTTCTTCCAGCTCTAATGATAGGGACATTTTTATATTGAAGAACCAGTGAATAATAACATTAGTAGATAAAAGCAAAAATAATTTGAGTGGTACAACTGGAATGATCAAACCTATTATTATTAATTAGCACATTCATTAAAGCTTTGTTTATCCAGAAAATCAACCAGCAAACATCCAGGAGAAAACTGATGACTAAAGATAGTAACAGACAAGTCAGTTTTCATAGAACAGAAAGGTCTTTGGGTAACCCAATATGGTAAAGAAGACCAGGTGATGGGGAACTTTCAACAGAGTTTCTGAAAGATCCAGGTGAGCCAATGAGGGTACTGAACTTCAGAGATGGGGTGGCCAGTGTGACTAAGAAGGACATGACAAGGGAAGAGAAAGGTTCAGAAGACATATTTTGTATGGTGTGTAACCTAACAGAAGGATCTCTTAAGGCTTTTTGAAGGTTAATTAGAAGCATGAGCTCACACATGGAGCAAGCTTTGGGTGCCCAGAGCACCCAAGAGTGTTTTCTCTGCCTTTGATTATGGACAGGAACTTAGGAATCAAAGACCAGGAATTAATTATCCCCTTGAAGGCAGGTTCCTGGGTCCCTCTCCAACTCTTTAGTATTTTCCCTCAAGTCAAGATGAGTTGGCAGGAAAACTGAGATGAATTAATTCCAAATAAAGAATTATTTTTTCCTATCACTCATATGTAGCACATTCTGTTTTATAAACAAGTTTAGGAAAATTGGAATGGATGCCTCTTGCAGATCTAAGAAAAATACAGTGAAACTCAAGTACTGTTTTAAATGAAGAAGCAATTTTTGTGGAATGTCAGGTTATCTGTGGCAGTATCTTTGCTGCATGAAACAAATGGTGAGATGAGGATAGACAAATTAAATCAGTCATTCATAATTTCAGTCATGCTCAATATTGCCTGTTTTGCCTATTGCTTCTTTGGGGATTTTTGTTCACCAAGGTGTAAATGCAATAGTAGATTGATAGCTCTGAAGTGGGATTATAATATTTCTCAGGTCTTTTTGCATTAGCTCTTCCAGGGTACCCACTTAAAACAATGCCACTTGAGCAATATCCAGTGTATATACATTGAAGAGTATTAGTTTATTGCCTTTGGTCTGAACTAAAATATATGCTGTATGCACACTGTTGAAAGAAGAAGCAGAACTAGTACAGAGTTTTTGCCCTTTTGGAACTGCAGCCCACATAACACAACATGCACACACATGCAAACCAGTCAAACATCTCATAATACCTTTACTACATATAACACACTCTAATATTTTCTGCTTTTTTAATGCTTGTCTTGGCTGTAAAATTGATTTCTTCATCCAATGTGTCATGACCTATCATTTGAAACACAATATTCTAAGAGACTGTAAATTGGATATCTGGATTAGGGTTTATGTTTTAACATTGATTTTTTTTCTATGAGACACCACTCAGCAAACACTTTCTGAATGTACAGTAGTTATCTCTGCTACAAAATAAGAAGTATTTAAACAATCCCAGAATTAAGACCTATTCAGTCTATTCAGTTAAAGAAGCCAACACAATAATTTAAGAGGTAGAGAAGTAGTTCCTGCTTGATTATGCTGTTCAAATCTCCCAAAATAGTGAATGTTCGAAATGTATGCCTTCAATATGCTCAGGAATTAATAAAATGATTAGGAAGCACTTTAATAAAATGAGTAAGAATCATTTTTAAAAGGATGCAAGAAATAGGGCCAGGGATTAAGCTCAGTGGTTCTAGCGCCTGCCTCGCAAGGGCAAGGTCCCAAGTTCAATCCCCAGTCATTAAAAAAAAAAAAAGGATGCAAGAAATGAGATCAAAGTCAGTTTTTTAAAGTATTATTACTATTATTGCTAATATTTTTTAAATAAAACTCAATCACTGGAAAAATTTACAATTTCTTTGACTTTTTTTAAAAAAGTAATTTATATTAAGTAATTTACACTCGACATTGTTTTACACTTGGAAGGGACTGTCTGTAGTAGGGATTTAATAAAGAACAAGAGATCTGGTTATTTGTATGTAGATTTTGCTACATTTATAAGAAATTGTTTTAGAGGACGCTCCCCACCTCCATCCCAGGCTCCTAGGGCAGAGAAGCTCAGCTGGTACCAGCACCCAGAAGGAAGCTGCCCCAATGCCATCCCAGGCTCCTAGGGCAGAGAAGCTGAGCAGGTCCCAGCACCTGGAAGGGAGCTCCCCCACTGCCATCCCAGCCTCCTAGGGCAGAGAAGGTGAGCTGTGCACATGCCAGAAGCACACCCTCCCCACCATGGAAATGAGAAGACATGTAAACAAGTCTCAAGAACAGAATTCCAGATCACCTACAGTAACCCCAAAGGGAAACGAGATGGAACAATCTGATACTCAACCACCTGGACTCTCTGAACTGGCAACAAAAGACAATCTGGAAAAAAATGAAATCAGAAATAATTATTCAGATAACAGCAAAGATTGTGCTCATAGTGCAAGACATGACTAATCAATCTAGAGAGGACACAGATTAAAAAAATAGAGGATCTGAGGAATATGATGGAATCCCAACATAGGAAACAAATGGAATCCATAAAACAGATGCAAACAGATT
>NW_004624759.1:21632247-21660634 GCF_000247695.1 Heterocephalus glaber
CACCGCCTGCCTCACAAGCACAAAGACCCAAGTTCAATCCCTGGTACCAAAAAAAAAAAAAGAAAGAAAGAAATTATAAAATACTTTGAACTTAATACTAATGAAAATATATGTGAAATGCAACTAAAATCATTCACTAAAAATCTAGTCTTAAATGTATATATTAGACAAGAATAAAAATTAAAACCAATGATCTAAGTATTTATCTCAAGAAGTTAGTAAAAAAATACTAACCCCTCAAAAATAGAAGGAAGAACAATAGAAAGAGAAGAAAGCAATAAAATAGGAAACAAATACATAATAGAATCAAACCCCAAAAGTTATTACTTAAAAATAGTAAAGGTAAACTCAGAAAAACTTATCAAAGACAGAAAGACGCAATTTAGTAACATCAAGACTGAAAGGGATGACACCGCTACAGATCCTATGCACATTTGAAACACAATAAGAATATTATAACTCCATAGGTTGGGATTCAGTCGTTTTAATACCATGGCATATTTTTTCTCATTTTTAAATTTTCTTATTAACTTTCACATTCAGAATAATTTTCTTAACCGTTCTACAAATTAATGATTCCACGTTCCTCAATTTTATATCTCCTTAGGTCATTGTTGATTGTTAGTGTCTTACTCTTTTGTAACTAGAACAAAATACCTGACACCCACATTAAAGGAGGAAAGGTTTATTTTAGATCACAGTTTGTAGCAGTTTCGGTCCATAGTTGGCTGGCTCCAAGACAGGACAGAATGACAAAAAGGCCAGAGCAGAGGAGACACAGTCCATGGCAGGGTAGACAGGAAGCAGCAAGCCTTCCTTCTGCTTTCCCTTTTATTCCGCAGAGCCTACAAACCTATTGGTTGATGCCACCTCCACCCAGCGTGGGGCTTCCCTCTTCAGTAAATCTATTCATTCACATACAAAATTGTACTAATCCATTTAGGGGAAAAATCCTGTTATCACCTTAATCTCATATCACATGCCCATGATCCAGGATCCAGCCACCTTCCAAAAGCTACACACATGAATTCATGAAGCTTTGAAGGGACATCTAGATATAAACCACAACAGTTAGTTCATTTGATTTTTAAATTCTGTTGGTCTGCCATTATATTTTGATATAGTCTTATTTAATACAGGGAATATCTTTTTTCCTTTCACTGAGAAAAATAAGTTATTTGATTTAAATTTTTTTCTCTGGTGTAAGTCAATTTAGAACCTTCCACATGCTAATAGTTCCTATTCCTTTCTATTACAGAGTGTTTTTAATGCTTGTATGATTTTTTTGTAATGTAATAATGTTTGAGGTTTTATGATTTAAAACCCAACCAGAGCATCAAATACATGAAAAAAGATTTCACTGGGACAAAACTAAGGTCAAGCCTTCTAAAAACAAACATCCCCAATATCTTTTCCTTCCTTTTTGCTCCTTATATTTGCATGAAGTTTGGTGCTCCCATTTATCTCTACCAGATTTGAGACTGAAAGGCACCCTGGGAGACAGAATAGGCAATAGTTAAAAGAACTGACTTTGAAACCAGTAATACTTGGGTCACATACAGGCTCCACCATTTACCACGAGTATGACTTTGGACAAATTAGTTAACCTCCTCAAGTCTGTTTCCTCAAGCCTCAGTTTTCTATATATAATGGATATATATTCAAAGGAAATGAAATCAATATATCAGAGAGACATCTAAACTCTCATGTTTATTACAGTATGATTTGCAATAGCCAGGAAATGGAAATAACCTGAGTCTCCATCCACTAATGGATAAATAAAGAAAGTATGGAATATTATTAAACCACTAAATGGATGAAATCTGTCATTTGTATCAATATGGATAGTTGTTAAGTGAAATAAGCCAGGCACATAAAGACAAGTACCACATGATCTCACTCATATGTGGAATATTAAAAATTAATCTCATACAAGTAGAGAGTAGAATAGTGTTTGCCAGAATCTGGGAAGGGTGAGGTAAAGGGATAGAGAGAATGGCTAATGAGTATATGGAGTACAATTGAATAAGAGGAATAACTTCTAATGTTATGTAGCATAGTAGCCTAATTATGTGTAACAACAACTAATTGTATATTTCAAAATAGCTAGTAGAGAGGATTTAAATGTTTTCAACACAAAGAAAGAAGAACTGTTTGAGGTGATAGACTTACCAATTATCCTGATCTGATCATTACATATTGCCTATACGTATTGAAATGACACATTATACTCCATAATATGTACAACTAGTATAGCCAATTAAAATTTTTAGTTTTAATTTAAAATGAAAAAGCATTTGAGTCATAAAACCTGTCTTCTTAAGGAGACTTTGTGAAAGAAAAAATGCACACACCTCATCCACAGTTGTAGCTTTTCATTAGCATAGCTTTTTTTTTTGGATGTAAGGTGAGCCTCACATTCATCAAATTTCTTTCAGGCTCACTTCAAAGATCCTCAGTGATGAAACACAGATTATCCTGACACATTCCATGGGAAGAATCTATCCTATTTTTTAAGTACTTGTAAATCAAAACATTAAAGCTTTCAGATCAAGAGGTGAGAATACTGGGAACTAGCTGAAATTTCTGGTTTCAAGTGGAGTGAGTGTGTGTGTGTGTGTGTGTGTGCGCGCGCGTGTGTAGCTGATACTACCCCTGAGTGAATAGAGGAATGATATGCACAATTTACCAGCATCACCTCAAGTACAGGAAGAAGGTAGATGTTTCTCTTCTTTGAAGCAGCCTAAACTTTGGAGAATGCTGAGAAAGGGGAACATTTTTGGTGACAGGTGGCAATTCACTGGCCAGTAGCTTTGGTTTTCTTTGTCCGCTATCTCATTGAAATCATTAGTGTTGCTGTCTTAGACCACTTAATGCTGCTAGAACAGACTATCTGAAGTTGAATAATTTACAAAGAAAATAGGTTTATTTTGGCTCATAGTTCTGGAAACTAGAAAGTACAAGATCAAGCAGCCACTTTTGGTGACACCTGCTTACCTTGTGCTATGTTAACTCATGGTGGAGAGTGGAAGAGCAAGTAGGCACACACACAAGAGTCAAAACACGAGAGGTGGGCTTACTTTACAACAACTTGTTCTTGAGGTAGCTAATCCAGTCCTGTGAGAACCAGAACTAACATAATAAAGCCATTATTACTCTCTTTTGATTACCTATTTACCTGTTGAAGCCCTCCTCACACCACCATCACCACAAATGCAACCAAATTTCAACAAGAATTTTGAAGTGAATAGACTATATCCCTGAACGAATGAATGAATAAATGAATGAATGGAGACAGGACTAGAGAGTCAACAAGGGCCAGATAAGGAAAAGCTTCATATGGCATATACACCCACATAAACTTGGGTTTTCTTCTAAGAAACGTGACCAGCCACTAAAGAACTCAGAAACAGTAGTGATATGATCTGAATTATGTTCTAGATATATTAGTTTAACCATATCATGGAGAAAGGGTTAAAAACAATAAAATGAGTAAGATTTGTGTATCTTTCATAAATACTGTTGTGTTCCTACCATGTGGCAGGCACTATTCAAAGCATAAAAGCAGTGAACAAAATAGACCAGAGTTCCTGCCTTATGAAGTTTACATTTGAATAGATGTTTAATAAAATCTATTTGGAGTCACAGGTCAAAAGTTCACAATTGCAAATACTAAAATATACTATATTTAGAAAATAGTGTAGAAAGACATTAAGGAAAGTAGAATTGCCCCATGTTCTCTATTTAATTTTATTATCAAAATAAAATGAGAATCTAGCAAAAAATGACATTTTTCTGAATTAGATATTGTTAGTTTGCCTTTACTCCTCTTTCTTTTGCTGCAGCATTTTCATAGTTTCTACATTTTGTTTCTCTGACTGTTTGGCAACCTCTATTTTATGACTGGTCTTCTTCTTACTCAGCCTTCCCTTTGACTGTTCACTGATGTTTGAATTCCAAATGGATCAATTAAATCAAGTAAGCATAAACAACTAGATCCCTGAATTTGGTGAATGAACCTACTTTTCCACAAGTACTCAATGGACAGTTGTATGATTATGCTTGATTTGGTTATGGGATTTTTAAAAATTATGCCATGAGAACTCATATGCGTTTTGATAATCTCTCAGTAGCAAAATCTTTCCAAGGTGTCAGGGTTATGAGGGAGTTAGTAGACTGAAAGAGTGGATGAATTTCCTAAAGCTACTTCTAAAGACTCATAATCACCTGCCAAATCTGTAACTGATAAAAATCCACATACACACATTCCAGCCTCAATATTGAGAACACCTGTTTAAAGAACATCACCCTCGCCATCTCTAAATTTCATGTCTCATCTTATTCTACTGTGACTGAAACATTCCTTTTTCTTACTTTCCAGATGTGCCTTTGTTATAATTAATATTTCTATAGAGCAGTGATATATGTGAAAGTGTTATGAATTTATGGCATTCAATGTTTTCAAGGAAGATATCCAACAACATATCATCAGCACCAAACTTCAATTTTTCTTCAAAAGCATGTGGCACAGTACCAGATCCTGAAGTTACAAAGACAAGTAAAGAAAAAATTCTGATCATCGTGATCTCAAAGTGTAGTGAAAGAGATAGACAAGTAAACACGTTTGTTTTCTTTTTTTAAAAGTAGAATGAGTTCTTTAATAGAGGTGTTCATAGAGAATGATAAATATAGAAAAGAAGGCATGCCTTGATGCAAGAAATGAGGGAATTCCCAAAGAATGGTACCTGAGCAGAAATTTGAAAAATATGTGGAAATTCATCAGGGAGGCAATAACCTTATATCTGCAATAACCTTATATCTGCAAGTATTTCTGAACTTTCCCCAAACAAAGAGTACCAACTTGAAGATACATAATTACACTCCCATTGCCATGTCCAGAACTAGTATGTGACCTCTTCCCCAGGCTCTGGAAAGTTCCATCTCCCCTTGAACTTTATGTCTCATGCTATTTTCCTGATGAAGAATGACAGGATAAATGCCTCATCTGTAACTCTGCAAGAGGGCTGGATTTAACTAGCCCTCCTTGGCAAAGCACCCAGGGGTTTCATAATGAAGTCAAGGGCATTTTGCTTCCGGATTCAATGGTTTGTGAAAATCAGTGGTACATAAGCTTAATTTTATATCACAGTGAAACTTTGTAAAATATAAGCTATGGGTTCTCAAAAAATTAATTCACTGAGAAATTTCCAAGCCTTACCAAATTTCAGCATTTCTACTAACTCTTTCACCTCCTGCCCCTGCAGGTGAGGAGGGAACATAAAGCCTAGTCTTGAGGGAAATTAGAAAATATAGTGAGTCATTTCTACTTGTTCAATTCCTATTTGAAAGAAAATATCATTTCAATGATTTAATTTCTTAGCCCCAAAACTGGCATGTTCCTGGAACCTTAAGTGCTTCCACATCCACTATTATTGAATCCACCATTAAGGACACTTTTCTTTTTGGTAATTGAAATTGCATGTTGGAGAAAGTAGACCAAAACCTCCACATGACCTGGTTACAACTTCATTTGCAATTATGCCACTGAAAGTGGCTGACAATAGAAGGAATGGCATTCACACCCCAGTCAGAGTTATTTTAGAGATAGCACAGTGGTAAGCGAATCAAATGTTTATCTTACAGACAAAATATGGATCCATGCTTTTGTTTATAAAAAGAAACAGAAAAAAAATTTTTCCCAGAAAACTTTCTGCTGAAGAATCCCTAGTGGTAAAGTTCTATTTTAATGCCATTTGATGAGTGGCTTGAGAAAGTGCCTAATATTGCAGGAAGTTTGTAGAAGACAGCTAAAATAATTTACAGTTCATTTTGGGTGATTGTCCAACTTAGGTCTGTCTGTCTTGGTTCCTGACTTTTCTTCCTTCTCTTTCCAAATGCCTGCTCAGGGACCATTTTATAGCTCATTAGCACCTCTCCAAGAAAGCTGGCAGGAAACAGTGGAGATGGGATTTACATCATTCAATACATTTGTATTTTTTGGATTCATAGAAGATTTTTGAAGGAAAGAGCTCTGAAATAAGTGTAAGATGAGGTTTGAAGGACTCCAGGCACTATAACAGCATATCCAGTCCTTATCCTGCAGTAAGTATAAGTGCATTGATTTGACTGCCTTTATTGTATGCACTGTTATTGGATCCTCCAAGCAAATTCCACAATGCTGCAGGATATATCAGGGCTTCTAATACATAGTTGCCCCTCCAAACCCACAGATTCTACATCTGTAGGTTTCACCAACCAAGGATTGAAAATGGTTGAATGGCCTCCAATTGTATCTGTACTGAACATGTGTGGACTTTTTTCTTGCCATTATTCCATAAATAATACAGAATAACAACTATTTATACAGCATTTACATTGTAATAGTTGTAAGTACTCTAGAGATGCTTTAAAGTATACAGGAGGATATGTGCAGGATGTATGCAAATACTTCCCTATTTTATATAAGGATTTTATCTGAGAATTCTGCTACTGGGAGGATGGTCCTGGAATCAAACCCCATGGATGCCGAAGTCCAACTCTATACACTTTAACACTGGAGACCAGCTCATGATGAACAGTTGATCGCTGATCCAACACATATTTGGTCCTTCCTGATGTCATTTTTGTGGAGATCTTCCAACGTCAAGCTTCTAACTTGAGGTCATTCACAAAGCAAACTGACAAGTACGAGAACTGAAACTTGTGCTGTAAAATTTATTTTTTGCAGTATAATTGTGGGTGTCTGATTTGTTTTCTGGCTTGCATCTTTGTGAGCTTTTGATATCTGGATTTTTGGCTGTCTTCTCTCTCACAAAAGCATGCAGTGTGTGGCTTTGCTTCTCTCTAATTTCTATAATCAACATACCTTTTTGTGATGACAAAGTGCAGCCACAAACCCTGTTGTACAGAGCACTTGCTTTGCTGTTTAAGAGTCAGAGGTGAGGTGAACAGATACCGTGCTATGTCTCATATTCAGAACCCTGGGAAAGAACACACCGTGACTTCCTTTTGGAAACATCAACACCTACACATATCAGAACAGGATTTGCCTTCTATGTTAGATCCAGTACGAAATTGTCTCTTGGAAGGGAAAGGCTGCTCTTATGATGGATAGGACATTGGGTGGGAAGTGCTGTGACAGCAGTTGTAACACTTAAGGCCCTGGCACTTTGTAACCTCTTTTGTATCAGTGCAATTTGTGAGCAAATTCAATGAACGTAACTGGTACTCTTGTTTGTTTGTTTTTTGGTACTGGGGATCGAACTCAGGACATTGCCCCCACTGAGCTAAATTCCTGGCCCCATAACTGGTATTCTTTGAAGGCCTTCTTGTTGATAATGGGGCAAAGGGTATAGCTATAACTGAAGCAAAATTTCAACATGAATATTCTTCTGAGTAAAATGATTCAGAAGTAAACTTTCCAGTTTGACACTTATATAAACCTGTGGTGATATTTTTTTTTTATTCCAAATTCTCTATTTCTAGTAGAGCAAAGAAAAAAATAACATTCTTATTAGTATATTGTCTCATGTGTTGAAAGGGCCGGGGAAAAGTTTACATTGATACTATGAACTGGACTACCCCTCCCAAAGAAAAATTCATATGTTGCAGCCATAACCCCCAAAGTGAAAGTATTTAGAGACAAAACCATTAAGGAGTTGATCAAGGTTAAATAAAATCAAAGTCATGGGGCTGTGATCCAGTATGACTAATGTGCTTATAAGAAGGGAGAGAGATACCAGGACTATCTGTGCTCAGAAGAAAGATCTGTAAGGACAGTGACAAGGCAACTGTCTATAACCTAAAGAAAGACACCTCAGACAACACCAGTCCTGACAACACCTAGATCTTAGACTTCTAGTCTCCAGAGCTTTGAAAAATAAAGTTGCACTGTTACACCACTCCTCCTGTGGTTATTTTGTTATTTTGTCAAAAACATGTTCTTGGAGAAAGGTGAGAGAGTCAAGCCTTTGAGCTTTGGACCAAATTTATTTTTCTGGGTTCTGTGAATTTAATTTGGTTGCTTTGAATAAAACGAGAGCACAACTTTGAGTCTGCTAAAAGTTCAAATTTTAAAAATCACCTGATAGATTGGATAACTTTTGATTCACTTATCATTGTGCTAGGAACCTGGTGGAATGTTTGGCATGATGATTTTAATTAGAAATATCTAAGGAAAATTTTACAAACATCCTAATGGTGTACTATGTAGACCATTCCATGAGCTAGATCTTTCTTTTTCCTATCTATATCTCCAATATTTTCTTCAGTGTGTTATTATGTATTTTATAATGGAAAATTAAAACATAATTCATTTGAAAAACATAGATGTGTCTATATAATTGTATAGATGTTTACAGGCCATTTTTCATGTGTTATACATTTTAAGTATACTATAGATAGAACTAGAAACCATATGCTGTGATACCTTCTACAGTTTATCCAAGGATCATGGGGATGGATTATGAGAGAAATAAGTGATTGTTGAAAGAATGATGATGTGGAAAGACACAAAGAAAAGAGAGATGAGCATATATGGAAGAGGTGGAAGATATTGCACCACTAATGTGGTGAGGTCAGATATATGACAGAAAATAAGGCTGGAAATATCAGAGACAGATGACTGAAGACAAGTCCCACATTAAGGAGTTTGGAGTTTACTCAGCAGCTGTAGAACACCACACATGATAAGATGAGCAACTGTGAGTAGTCTTAGAGCAAAGAGAGACTAAAGCTAGAGAGGAGGGTTAGGAAGTTATGAAATAGCCCTGAGAGAGACACTATAAGATCTGAAGAAAATCACAGAGGGGATGGAGAGAAGATGAATAAAATTACAATGCATAAGTAAAATAGACAGGACTTGGAGACAGATTGGATGTAATAGAGAAGAAAAAGTAGGAAATAATGAAAGACTAAAGCTTCCATTTTGGAAGCTTGTCAGAATGTTTAACTCTGTTACATTCAACATGTGGTGAACTCAGGAGGAGAGACAGCAAATGCTTTTATTTTGAACATGTTGAATTTCACGTTTTGATGTTTATCTCTGTGGAAATTACCATATTATATAAAAACAGGGGGAGAAGCACATTAAGAGAGTTAGAGCCTAAAAACTGGTTCATCTTTCTGTGAATGAAAGTGTAAACTGACCATGGGAGAGAACAAATGATGAATCTTTAAAAGGGACTCTGGTTTCAGGGCTGAATGTAGAAGAGAACAAGCATCCATGAGGGGAAAAGAGCAGGAAGAACGCAGCCAGATGGAAAAGGGTCCAAGGGAATGCAATAACATTAAAGATGGTAAGGAAAGCCTGTTGTATACTTGTCATGGCATGAATATACTTGTTCCTTTGGCTGTACTAAATAGGCTTTCTGGTCACCAGGGAAAACCTTCTACTCCCAGAATGAACAATAGAATGGAGCCTTGCTGTCTCAGATAAGATGGGGTTGGTTATTCATCCTTAGTCCCTTCCTTCCTGCTTCTTGACCTGTAAACTGGCCTTCCTGTAGCTCTCTTATCTTCATCTTATAGGGAGCACACTGAAGCTAACAGAAAAACCACTTCTTTCTTCTCCAGGCACCTCCTTCTGTTTTCATTACCTTTTATCAACTGTGACACGGTTCAAAGTTGTGATTGCAGACAGCATTGAGCTTGGACATTCCCGATACACTTTTAGCAAGTCCAGATGTTATCCAAAGAGCCAATAGGCAAAGAGAAATAACTCTCAAGTGATAATACCAAAAAAAAAAAAGCCCATTAACAACTAGAACTAAGGCTTCCCTGGCCACTCAAGAACCATGCTGATAGATCTCATTCCATATTCATGACCACTAACCTCTAGTGGATAATCCACACATGCCTAGTTTATTCACTTTCTTATTCTCTTGCATTCTCTAGCTCACATCTTTTCTTCTACCCTCAATCTCTTACTCCCCCAGCTACCCTGTCATTTGTAGTGAGGAATGAAAGGCAATAGGAGCCGTCACCATTAGCTTTTCACTAGTGAATGTATCAAGTTATACCTGCTTTCAGTACCTACACTCTGCCTTTCTTCAGTTAGGGTGAATGTTTTACCAAAATCCAATCCCTTCAGCTGGATCCTCAACCCTCTCACCTCCTCAGCCACTTTGTGACTGTTACTGTGCCCTCTCTAGCAAGCACTCCCTGATGCTTCCCATGAACTTTTCAGAGCCTCCACTGCACAGGTGGGAAGAAGGGAATGCATTTATTCCCTAGTTCATTCTTCTACAATCTCTGAGATTCTGCTCCTCCTATTTCTTCCTCAGCTCTCTCTTGTTTCACACATACTACTTTATTTTATTAAAACCAGAGTTGTGAATTTTGTTTCTGCTTCAGATGCTTATTCTCTCACTGGGTTAGTGCACAAAATGCTGCTCTGAATCTCGGCCAGCCTTCCAGGAAATGCTACCAGAAGATAGGGAAGGACAAGTTGTATCAGTTCTCTGTTTGCAAACAATCTGGACCACATTCTCTAAAACCAGGTTTGCTCAACATGAGTAAAATTTGGGGAAAAATAAAAAAGATTATTAAAAGAGTGCAAATGCTACACCTGAAAGATAAGGTTAAAATAAAATATTTATAAAACCCAAACATCAGAAAATTTAAGACTACCTAATAATGGACTTTTTAAAGCAAGAGGATTATTATTTGGTAATAAGGATTCACTGGTTATCAGTTCCATTAAAAACAAAGGAAATAGATTTTTGTTTTTGTTTTTTAGAGAAAAGCTCTCACTGTGTAGTTCAAGCTGTCCTTGAACTCACTATGTAGTCCAAGCTGATCCTCCTGACTCAGACTCCAGAGTGCTGGGATTACAGCTGTGTGCCACCACACCTGGCTCATTAGGAAATGGATTTTAATGGAAGCATGGATGGTTTAGTTTATTCATTAGTTTTCAGGAACTGAAATACATAATATCAAAAATGTTGGGTTCACCTGCTGTAGAGCCGATCTTTTCATACAAAGCATATCTGCCTCATTTAGGAAGGAGCCAAGAATGGATCTCGAAGTTGAAGGAAGATAATTGACTACCTCTCCAAGACTCTCTCACCACTACTCTTCTGAAATGCTTTGTACTACCATTTCAGAGTTATTTTTCATTTTGTCAAACAAAATTATTATGTTTCCTCAAGCTATGATGAAGACTCTCAAAAGCCTGATAGTAGAAATGGTAGAAAACTACTTCTTCTTGGAAAGGCTCTATATTATGTTCTTGCTCACCTAAACAAGTAATGCTTAGATAAGTGGTATTCTAGTCATAGTTTCTGTCCCTTCTCTTTTATGAAACAAGATGGCAGAACTCTCAAGGTTTAACTACTGGTTTGTTTTGTTTTGTTTTGTTACGATACCAGAGATCAAACCCAGGACCTTGTGCTTGGCAGGCAGGCACTGCACCACTGAACTACATCCTCAGCCCTTAACAACTGTTTACATTTTTTAAATAAAGCTTTTTCTTGTGTAACTGCCAAATAACACAAAATATGGTTTTTTTAGACTACAATACAGAAAAACTGAATATATGCTCAGAAACAATAATCACAACAAATTCAGAACATACTTTGCACTACAGAAGAAAATCAATAGTGTACCTGGATATTTTGGGTAAAAAAATACACTTTCATGTGAAATATCTAAGTCATTCTTATTTAGTGTAACCCTAACACAATGCCTTCTAGATTTAAATAATGCCTTCAATTGTGGAATATTTTCATTCTTTGAAGATGTTTTTAAAAGTCTTATAACAAAAATCATCCAGAGTGACTCTTGATAAGCAAAATAATTTATTAAGTTGTATTTCATACTTATAAGACTGAATGAAGGTGTAACTTTGAAACAAAAATATTGTCTTATCTGGCTCATACCTGTTCCTGCAGGGAGACTGACCAATGGATTCCTGGAATAAGGGTTACTGGAATAAGTGCCTAAGGACCCTATTTTGAAGGGCAATATTATTGGTTATTTAAATTTCTTGCTTTCTAATAAACACATAAAAAGTTTCACTTCTCTAACATTCTTACACAAAAGTAGGTCCAATTTTTTTTTTCCTTAAGGACATCTTTGCCATCTGTTACACCCCCAGCAGCTTCTTGTAGTATCAAAAGCACAATTTGAAATCAGCACTCTGGAGGCAGGAAGGGGAAGTACTATTCTCCTGACCTCAGTTTGCCAAATAATCCTCCAGTATCACGTCCTTTGCTCCAACTGCCCCTAAGTTTATCATTCCAGTGCCAACCTTGTCACCGAGTAAAATACGCAAGCTGAGGAGCTTGAAAAATAAGTCTAACTGGAACATTTTTAAAACCAGTGGTGAGAGCTGTCTGGGCAGTGACAATGTCACTCTGGAAGAAGTTTTAGTTCATATTTTACTGGTGTTTCCAAGGAGACAGACCTGAACATTTTCACATTCTGTTTTATGAAGTTAAATTTTTTCTTGGTGTAGTGAATAGTGTTATGTCCTGCCCAACATTTGTGTCTGACCCTCCCCTGGCCTCTCTATGCTCTTGCTCCAAGTAGCTCCTACCAACAATTTCCCTTCGAGGGCTACCAGAGTGCTCCTGAGCATTTGCCCACACATCCCGTGAGCAGGAAGTCGCCCGGCCAGCCCTGAGTTGGTGACTGACTGTGCAGGAATATGAGGCAGAGCAAACCCAAGGAAGACAGAGACAAGATAGGAGCCAAGGGACTCTAATTTCTCTGTCTCTCATTGACCCAACACTAATGACCCTAAATAGTATGTCTAAAAATATTAATAATTATCTCCTATGATCTATGGTATAAAGTTGTACCTATATTAATTCATGTGAATGTATATGAATAGGCAGTTGATAATCTGCATTAAGGATTCCCTATAAATAGAATACTATACTTATGTTATAAAAGGTGCACAGATTGTTACAAGTATATTTTGTTTGTTCTCTAGTCAAGCGGCTCATTCCTGTGAATTATTTTCCACCTCACAACAAATTACTATGCATAGCCCTATGCAGAATTCTAAATGACAATCAATAATGCAAAGTCCAGAGTTGAGATGATAGCTAGAGACTAGAGAATGGTTCATTTGTTCAGAAAGGGTAAGAAGGGGGCCTTAGGTAAGGCTTTCAGCTAGGGGGCTTGAGGTAGAAAATTAAAACAGAGTAGGTACAAGAGTCTACAACCTAGAAAGTAGTGTCACAGAAGATGGAAATCAGTGTTTTGAGAAAGACACATAAAGAAAGCTATATCCTCCTGAACAAACTCAGTATTATCCTGGCTGCTTCACATTATTAGACTGCTCCACACACCACTCTTACTACTGCTGCATCTCCCGAGGGACTTATAAGGTGTAACCAAAATATATGGTAGATGTTAACATTTTAAAAAATTTATTGCAGTAAAAGGCACATTGTCATTAACATCCCTCTAAATACTCCTTTTTTGCTTTGACCACACTTGTCTCATTGTTTGTGACACTTTCTGAAGCAGTTCTGGAAGCCCTCTTTTGTATCTTTATATGGTAGATGCTGCTCCCCAGTGCTGTCCAATGGAAACAGGCTGGTAAAGACATTAGAGTGTCCTCATAAACTTTATTCATGTGATCTGGCACCATGTGACTACTGGCTTGCCCCCAAAGTCAAAATAACCATGAAAGGTAAATTTTTGGATGGATTCAGCACATCATAGCAGCAATGACAATGCAAATAAAGATACAAAAAAGAATTTCCGGAATTGTTTCAGAAAGTGGCAAGAAAAATAGGTAAGTGTGTTCAAAGCAAGGGATAGCATTTTGAGGGAGAATAAATGGCAATGTGTCTTTTACTCTAATAAAATTTCACTTTATTATTATTTTTTTTGTATCAGGGATTGAATTCAGGACTTCACACTTGCCAGGCAGGTTTTGTGCCACTGAGCTATATCCCCGGACCTAATAAAATTTTAAAATGTAAACACTAACCATATTTTTATCTTACTGCCTGTATGTTTCTGATTTTATCCTTGTATCTACCACTAGTTATATGAAATTGTCTCTGATAGTAGGAAAGATTATCAGTACCCTTTCTGAATTCATTTAGCAGGTAGTCTTTTCTTACAAATGCTATCACAAGTCCCACCAAGTCCTAGATAAAACTAAGGCTTTGGAAGTCCCTCCTCCCTCTTTTCTTTGGCTATTTATTTCTTAACATCTGAATGCTAAACAGCATTCATTGTAGCAGCAGCAGCTGGAGAATGCCTAAGTTAAAAAATAAAAGGAAAAGCAAAATAAAATTCACAAAAAAATGAGTGATTAATATCGATAGAAACAATGCTCAGTGACCTACTATTTTTCATTATCGATTTGAGCCAAATGGACAGAAATATATTTTCAAGTCCAATTCTCTCTGGGCTGCTCTATTTGTGTTTTGTTAATGCCGTCAGTAATGATCACATTTGTAGGCTACACTAGATACTGGCTCTCCCCTGAGGCCCAAAGGTGCTCTTCTTTGTCATCTTTTACTTTGAACATGAAGGTGTTTTCCCAGAATTTATCCACCCAATAGTAAATTACATTCCAATTTGTTGAGTCAGAGCAGCAATTTAACATGCACAGCAACATAAGGTTGCTATTTTGCTATCAGTTTTGCCTGGGGATGGGATATTTTTAGAGATCAATAAATCACAAAATCACACGAGCATGAGACAATAAGGACTAGTGTTGATTGAAAGAAGGTATTCTGAGAATTAGATTTGCACCCCAAAACTGATAGCCACTCACCATTTTCACTTCACAAAGTGATGAAACAGATTTAAGTAAAAGGGTTTAAATTGTAAGGAAATCCTGACAGTGAATGCTGATCCATGATATATGCTGGATATGGACTCTTCTTCTAGGAAAATGTTAGAAGTTGAACAAATCTGCACCTTCTTGGGAGAGATTGGGTGAAGAGATACAAAGTCATCCCTGTGACCTTTCTCAACTATGTAACTCACAGTGATACTGAAGTATTATGGGCTACAAGATCTGTCTTTAGCTCTTCAAAATAATTCAAGGGAAAGCATTTATAGTAGTGTAGGCACTGCTTTCTTGTGATATCCAAATGGCATAGTATTTCAAGTTGGCATTCAAAAGTAAGTGGAAGTAATTCTAGATTTTCTGAAAACTAAAGTAAAACATCTGAGAAATATTATCTGGAATATATATTTAGAAGGTATATGATATTGTCTCTTCAATTTCATATCTTGGAAGAATTCTAGTTTTATATTTAGCAAATAGTTATTGAGCCTATAATTTAGGGCTCTGTGTTAAGCATTATGTATAGATGAGGAATGAAATAAAGTACCTGCCCTCATGAAGCATGCAGTCTTCTAGAAATAGAAACATTGAGCAAGCAAACATAAATTACAAATTGAAAATACTAAAGAGGAAGTAAACAAAATATCCTGCCATTTCTGAGCTATGGAAAAGGACTCAAATGTTGCTTTAATGTAATACAATAAGTTAATCTATATGCAATTGCTGGTATTAGCCAATATTTAAGCTATAAAAATAGTTCAAAGAGCAAACTAACAAAAAAAGGAACTATGCCTTTAGAACTAAAGTATTTGGGAAAATTAGTAAAAAATAATAAAACACACAGTCTGTAGACATGCACATGCAAACAAACCTGTTTTTTATTATCTGCCCAATGTTTACTAAAAACATAAAAACTGGCAAAAGCTGAAACAAGAAGAAAATTTTGAGACAGAGTCAATTTTTATTTCTGAATATAAAATGATAAAAACTGAGACCCTGAGATTGACTTTTCAAAAATCATTCAATATGTAGCAAGTCATTCAGATTAGACCTAACAACTGCTTCTATTATGCTTTTCACTATTATTTGACTCAACTTCAAAATGGAATTTGTCAGTCGTTTTTTTCCTTGACTCTGTGTTCTCACATGTTATCAAATGGTCTTGCTCACTTGTGGCTGTGACTGCTACCTGTTAGTCAAATGCCAAATATATCTCCTGCAAGGACACACAGCTAGACTACATTTCATTGTCTCCTTTGCAATTCAGTGTGTCCATTCACTTGAGCTCTGACATAAGAGCCTAGGAGGAACTGACTGTCATTTCCAGGCCAAGTTTATGAACCTACACAATTCTCCACAGTCTCTCCTACTCTGTCAGTAAATTGAAAAAAGATTAAGGTCTTAGAGGAAGTTGGAGCTGTAAGACAGAAGAAGGCTGAACTTAAAGTGACCATATGAAAAGTAACCTGATCAGAAACATCTGTTCAAATTCCCTGAGGCAAGAAATAAATTTTAATTATATGAAGCCATGATATTTTTAGAGAGATTTTTGTTATAGCAGCTAGTATCACTTGTTCTCGCTAACACAGTATGCTGACATTGTTATTTTTAAACTTCAAGTGTTTTGCAGTCATTACCTGAGTTAGAAGGTACATTACCTTTCTATGGATTAGGTAAAGAAAAAATGTCCACAAATTACAATTCCACAGATCAGAATGTCAACATGGATCTCAGTAAGCTAAAAAAAGATGTCTCTTCTGGAGGTGATAGAGAATATGTTTCCCTCCCTTTTCCAGGTTCTAGAGACTGCCCACATCCTTGGCTTGATGCCTTCTTCCATCTTGAAAACCACCAATGGCCAATCAAGACTTTGTTTTTTGCATTGCATCACTCTAGCAGTGACACCTCAGCCTTCTTTGGCATAAGTGTGGGCCCCTATGGTAGCAGTGAGTTCACCTGAATAATCATTTTATTTAAGATCATGTTAATTAGCAATCTTCATTGTATCTGCAACCTTAGTTTCCCATTGCCTTACGTCACAATACATTCACAAGGTCTGAGGGTTAGAACACAGATATTTTTAGGGATCTATTATTCTGTCTACCACAGAATGGTGCCTAAAACACTATTCATTAAGGTGGAATTTAAACTTAATCCAAGAATGAGCATTACCAAGATCTTACTTGTATTCTGACATCTCTCAGGGTAAAACTAATATGCCTCTTACTAAAATGACACTTCCTATCAAATGCCTTTTAAAATAATTAAGAGTAGGGCCAGGGGTTTTGCTCAGTGGTTCTGCTGCCTGCCTCGCAAGCTTGAGGACCAGAGTTCGATCCCCGGCACCAAAGAAAAAAAATAACAATAATTAAGAGTACATATGCCTAATATCACATAGTCATTATTTAATTTGTAATTCTTTAGAATTCAATATTTTTCCAAGATAGAATTTGACCATATTTGAACCACATTTCAGGATTGTCTCATCACTTAGGGGAAAAAAAATCAAGAAAAATATTGCTGTGAACCTTTTTTTGTCACATAAAAGTTATTCAGTGACAGTCTTTGAATATTCAGAACTTTCAGAAGCAACATTGAGCTCCATGTAAATGTGCACAGTGATATATATGCATGCATTTCATGCATGAGAAACATCCCCCACCCAGAAAGAAATGGAGGTTGAGAAAGAAAAAAAAGAGACTTGAACTGGAGTTATAATGAGAAAAGACACTGCAAAAATAACATTGTGGTCTCTGTGGGATCCCATATTTATCCTCTGATGCTTCCAGAGCAAACTTAGTCCATTTATAAATGAAACGAGAATTTTGCTCTCAACCTAGAAGCTCCACCTGAGATCTGGGGAGAAAAAGCCCCACCCTGGCTCTTTTAGTCCCTTACCTCATTGCCTGGAGCAAATACCTCCACCCCTGAAAATCAGTCTAAAATCTGATGAAAATGTAGTGACAGCATCTATGCTGAGCTTTCCAGCACAGAAAAACAAACAGTATTTAAATTTCTTCAAGCGATGGAGTTTCAACATTGTCATTTTTCTAACTTCAACAGTTATATCTGAAATGAGATTCAATCAAAATTAAAGATTATATTTTTGTCCTTAGGATCAAATAGACTCTCCTGGTGCTATGCCCAAGCTACTGGGGTACTGCAGGAGAAGTAAAAAGGGAAAGTCAGTAGTTAAAAAGGAGATTTCCCCCTGCCTCAAGCACCAGGGGCTTGGAGTACAGTGAAAAGAGAAGGTTAATAATTAAGCAGATGGATTTGAATCCTGACCTCACCAGACTTGGTACCTTACCATAAATAAATGCCAAAATCCCTATGAGCCAGAGTTTTTGTTTTGTTTTGTTTTTGTTACCTGTAAGATATTAATGATCATTCCTAAGATATTTGTGATGACTGAATGAGAATATATATGTGAGAGGACTGATCTATCAGAAGACTTGGCTCATGGTAAGTATGCATTTAAGTATGCATTTTACAGCTCCTCTGACAGTTCTAACCCTACATGCACTCTTATCCTGTTATTCCTCTCCATATCGAAGAGGGCACCACTCCCGGCAGGCTACCTTTCTTGGGCTCTTGTATCACCAAGCTTCACCCACAGGAAATACCATGCTAGTTAGAAGGCAGGGGTTTCAGAGAGGATTCAAAGCATTTTATCCCCCTCTCCACCCCTGTCTTTGATGGTTACTCTGGCAGCAGCTACATTTTCTTTATGAGTCCACCTCCTAGCAGATAGGCCCACCACCATTCCAGCTTTGGAATTCTGTCTACACATGGCTAAGACACCTTATTCTGGATGAGGGATAGTTATGGTTAATCTTTTAGCTAAGCTCCTTGATGCCTGTATGGCTTGGCTTGGCTCTCTGCTTTCCCATCACTTATGCACCCAGTCTTTGCATTAAGTCCCTGTTGAAGATGCTTCCAGTGTTTTCCATTTTCTTCTTATTGTTGTTGTCATTGTTGTTGTTGTTGCTTTTATTCATGAAGTTTACCGGTACATTTTAGATATACATCATGATCACATTCATCATTGGGAATTCATACCTATACATGGTATATCTTGATTCTTCTTTTTCCCTTTTCCCTGTCTCTCCCTTCCACCCCTCCACCCCTCCCTGTTTACCAAAAAAAAAAAAAAAAAAAATCCTTTGTTTCCATTTTTTCCTTATATTTTTTTCTTCTCCTTCTTTTTTCCCCTACACCCCGCCCCCACCGACACACACACACTTCTCCTTCCCCTTTGGACCTTTACTTCCTATTTCACATTATCTATTATACATTTTGGTCCTCATTTACACTTGCAGTTTCTCACACTAGAGAAACTATTCAGTATTTACACATGTGTGTCCTCTTTATTTCACTTAAGAGTATGGCCTCAATGTGCATCCATTTAGCTATAAGTGTCTCTAGTTTATCATTCTTTATGGCTGAGTAGTGTTCCATTTTATAAAAACAAAAGTACATCTTCTTTATCCAGTCTCCAGTTGCTGGGTAATTGGGCTGTTTCCAAGATTGAGCTATTACAAACTGTACTGCTATAAATATGGGTGTGCATATATTGCTGTGGTATAATGCTTTTAATTCTTTTGGGAAGATATCCAGAAGGGGAATAGCTGGGTTAAACGGGGCCTTTAATCCTAGTTCTTTGAGGTATCTCCATACTGATTTCCACAGTGGTTGCACCAGTCTACATTCCTGCCAGGAGTGGAGGAGGGTTCCTTTTTCCCCAGAGCCCTGCCAGCATTTGTTATTGGTTGATTTCTTGATAGCAGCCATTCTTTCTGGAATGAGGTGGAATCTCAGTGTTGTTTTCATTTGCATCTCTTGAATGACCAGTGGTGTTGAACATTTTTTCATATATTTATTTCTTTCTTTTACGTCTTTGTCTGAGAAATATCTGTTCATTTCAGATGCCCATTTTTGGACTGGGTCTTTAAATTTGGGAGGTCTGATCTTTTTAGGTTCTTTATAGATTCTAGATAGTAGACCTTTGTCTGAGGAACAGCGGGTGAAGATTTTTTCCCACATTGTGGGTTGTCTCTTCACACTGCTGGTAGTTTCTCTTGCTGTGCAGAAGCTTTTTAATAAGAAGAGATCCCACTTGTTGATTGTTTGTGCTAGTTTACAGGCAACTGAGCTTTTGTTCATAAAACCTTTTCCTACGCCAATGTCTTCAAGAGTTCTACCTAACCTCTGTTCCAGCCGGTTTGGCATTTCCATTTTAATATTTAGATCTTTAATCCATTTTGATTTTAGTTTAGTGCTTGGTGAGAGATATAGGTGTAGTTTTAATCTTTAGCAAGTTGAAACCCAGTTTTTCCAGCAAGTGGTTTCTGTTTTCTGGCTGCATCCTGACAGTTCTTTTCCTCCTTCCTGAACACCAGAGGGAGCAATATAAAGATTAGGCAATTTATCCTGCCTCAGATTTACTAATCCCAGCTAATTTTGTTGTAGTTACCACACTATTCATTAGTTCGTCTGACTTTCAGTGCTACTTTTGATTTATCCGTTACCTGATCCCTATAAGTGATAATTCTGATCTGGACAATTAAGATTTATAGAAAAGGAAAGCACCAAGAATCACCTACCACTCTGTAAGTGGGTGGCTTGAAGGGTACCATGGGCCTCTTGCTGTTAAGTGGAAGAGTTAGTCAATTTAGTTATATGTCATCCTAGAAATCAGAGAACAAGGCTTTCCAAAAATAAAATAACTAATAGACAATGGGCTAGAAGAGTTCTGATGTACAAAGGAGATGGACCAGACTGGAAGTAATAAATACCTAGCAGGAGACAATTTCCGTGTCCTTGTTCTCACTGTACTGAGGTATCTGCACAGTGACCCCTACAATGAGCCATCTCTAACCACCCAGTTGGAAAAGACACCATCACCATCACCATCACCACCATCATCCTCTATTCTCTATCATTTTGAGGCATAAATGAATATTGGATTTCACATTGTACATACATTCCTTTATCATCTGTTGCCTAGACTAACAGAAAGGATTCAGAGGTTTAAAGGCTTTGTTTCATTTGTTACTAGCAGTCAGGATCCTAGCAGTGTCCTGGCACATAGTGGACACTCTGGAAATATGTGTTTTATGAATGAACAAATGTAAGCATGGTTATCTTGTGTGTCTAGATCTTCCTTCTTGCCATATGCACTCCCAATCTCAGCCAAGAGTCTCGTTAATTTTCCTGAAAATCTCAAGTTAACCACCAGAAGGCCCTTTTTATGTCCAAAGAGAGTGCCTTGCTTCAAACAATGCATGTTAAATTAACAGAAGAATAGGAAGATGAAGCCTGTACTATTCTATCATTTGTCTCGGGTTGGATTTTCCCAAGAATACCTTGAGTTCTGATTTGTTTGAGCTGATAACTTAATATGTAAACTTGAGGGGAGTTATTTGATCTTGTAATCTAGCTTGTGCCAATATAACTGTGGCATAAAGCACATAGGCCAGTGCTGGTGCTGACCTGAACATTCCAAGAGGAAGCTCTAATCCAGGACTGATAAATACTAAGTAAAATTAGCCCTGCTAATCCCTATTGCTGTAGGCTTTGGTGATATATTCATGTTGTTGAAGCAACACATTTTTTTAATTCCATACTTCACACTATTCTACGCTTGGAACAAACTCACTAGGCCCCCTGTTTCTCTAAGCTAATATAGCCCTAGGTGGAATGGAAACTAAGGCCTAGGGGATTAAGAAAATTCAATTGCAGTTCCAACTTTGCCATTTATTATCTATGTGATTTTGGGCATTTAACGTGTTTAGGTATTACTGCTTTCGTTTTAAATGAAAGGGTGAACTTAGATGATCTCTGATATTATTTCAAACTTTACAGTCCCATACAACCTAGAAAATAAGTATGAGCACAGGTATATGAATGGTTTTTGCCATAATAATGCTTGTAACTGAATCTTGACTATCATAAACTGAGAGGAACCCTAGAACCTTGGTGCTATTGTTTGTAATATTCCCCTTCTGCTTTAGAGCTTCCATTTCTTCACCTGTAAAATCAAGAGTTTGAGTGAGACCATCTCTGATTTCCCTTCTTTTTCTAAGGCCTTATAATTCCTACTTAACTAGTGTATACTATGGACAAGTTTTTGCATGTTTGAAAGACAACTACAGAGTAACATTTGGAATTTCAGTGAGAGGGCTTAAAGCCTTTCCATCTTGATAGGTTCTTTTCTACCTAACAAATTTTAGAAAGAGAAAGCTTATTATTTATGATTAGATAAATAATTTATAATAGAAGGCCAAGATAAGGGAATAGTGGATAGAATGATATGTAAGTAAATGTGAGTGCTAGTGTCAGACCATAAACCAGATTTAATCTTTGGTTAAAAGTGGTCCCAGTGGGTCCCATCTTTTCTTTTCTTTTATGTTCATGTTTTCCAAATTGCATCCAGGCCCTGGAACTTGATCTGTTAGAGCCAATATCTCTAAGAATCATTCAAGGGCTTTTTACAAAGCTAAACTCAATATCCCCACAAGGGCACCCCCTCTTAATTAGCATTAAGAAGACTTCATTGAAATTTGGTTAAGAATTGTAAATTCTTGAAGTTTATGACTTAAGTTTCTACTATTTGCCAACAGAGAAAATGATACTGTAATACAAAAAAAAAAGTGGAATAAGGATTTCTTAAAGAGAAAGAATGTGAATATCCGTGATTACCTGAAACAGAAAGACCACCATGGTAACTATAAGGAAAATGGATGTAAAGCCACAGAGCCAGGAACATGGTAGACATTTGGCAGATATGACTCTTCCTGCTTTCTTTCTTTTTTACAAATGAATTCCTAGACAACCCTCAAGGGGATCCTGCATCCTGAAAATTCCAATTCTCTCCATGCCATAATTCACTATTCTGCCACTGTTTCAATAAAGCATAATAAATATCTGTATGCTTCACTTACTCTTAAGCTGATCATTTTATTTCTACAAGATGAAAGCCAGGAGACATGCAAAGTCAAGATGTAGCATGCTTTAAGAAGTCTACCACATAGGCAACTATTGCTCTAAGAAAACATTCCATAAGAAAGTCGGTACTGCTCTTTTCAGTTTTTATTCTTCTAAGACAACAAGGTTCCAAAGCCATGGATGGCCAGCACCATTCTCTGTGAGACATGTCTTCAAAATCTACTGCTGAGCCCCCAAGTTTGGGGCATAAACTGGCAAACTTAACAGGTTTCTAACCTCCTCCTATACATCAACTCTAAGATTATAGAGTTTTATTCTCTCAATCATTTATTTATGCTTTACTAGGTTTTTAAAATAGTAACTAAAAGTATCCAAGAACGTGCTTAGTCTACTTATGCTTTGATTCACGATGCTAATGTATTCTGTACTTATAACCATCCTTGTCTCAAAGAATTGAGATGGCTTTTATCAAAATAAATGATAAATCTAAAAGACAGAACACCAGGGCCAAAGGAAAAAGATACTTGCCTTCAAGATCTGTATGGTTGCCATGATTGGAACTCTCATTAATCATGAATCCCCAGGTGTCCAGAGCCACACTTCTTGTCAGAGAGGAAAACATATTCCAGAGTCTGGAAAAGAGTTAAAACTATGTTTAGCACTCAATTCTAAATTAAATGGTACATGAGCTGTACATAATAAACATGAAATGATTTATTGAAAAATCTTCAATATATGTATCTACAGCAAATTAAGAAGTGGATTTCAGAAGAGTATGTTTGATGATAGTTTTCAGTAAAATGCTCAGGACATACGATATAAAGAGCAACTTTGAGTATGTGCGGAGATAAATTCTGAAATGCAAAGGAAGAATATAAGATGTTTATAGGTGTGTCTTAGATATATACCTTAGATATCCTACTCAGAACTATACTTCTCACAGTTCAGCTGTTGAAAGATGATCTAAGAGACCATATTTTCATGCTAGGGCCTACAGCAGGCTGGGATTCTACCTAACAATGAACCCCTAAAGCTGTTTAAATCAGATGAACAAGGAGCAACACATTAGTGGCCTACCTCATGTTCCAGCCTGACCTGAAGACCATCCACCTCTACACAGGGTTTGGCTGTATATGTATATGAAAGCATTGTATTAAGAATCTTTGTAGTAATCCAACTTTATTCAACCAAACTAAAATATACTGAAGCATAAGGTTCTTTTTGAAAAGTCTGAGATTTTCATACACCTTTTCATCTATGAATTCCTTCATCAGTGCCTTTCCTCACCTCTGTACCAAGGTAGCCTCCCTTGGCCATGTCCCCCAACCTTCAGTAGTAACCAGACTTTTCATGTTTTTCCTCCCCTCCTGGCAAGAAGAAAGCAGAAAATGTACCTATCTTGATATCCAGTATATCTAGAATAACACTTGATTTCATAGTCACCCTCAAACCCATTTATTAAATGATTGAATGCATAAATAGTGCTATTTTTCGGCGTTGCCTCAAAACTAACAAATGATTATTCTGCTCATCAGGAATGATTTCATGTTGTTTGTATGTCAGGTACCAATATCACTTAAGCTTTAAAACCACCATGTAAGGAAAACATGATTATGATCTCTATCTCACTGATGAGAAATCTGAGGCACCAGAGTGTAGATAGATCCCCAGGTCATACTGTTGGTAAGTGGTTAAGTCAGAAGTTGAGTCCACAACCTTCACCTCCAGAAAATATAGGTCCTACAATTAAATTACCTTTAGAGGTCTTAATTTCACCCTCTCAGAAAGCACCAATTTGACCACACTCTTACTAACTTTTATTATTGCTAACTCATTGTCCTAACTTGTCTGTCTTTGATAAGAAAGTGAGATTGAATATGCTTGTTTATTGCTGCTTTGTATTTTTCCAGGAAATTAAAACGAATGTTTTAAATGATAAAGAGGAAAGAAAATGAAGGCCAAGGAATAGACCAATAGAACAGAGTTGAGGGTGGAATAACAAACCTAATTAAGATAAGTAGGAGTCTCCTTAGAGACTAGGATGTGTGGGGCAGGTGCCGGCATCGCCCATCGCTGTCATTAGGGTGATGACTAACTGATTCTTCAGCCAGTCTCCCTCAGAGAGGGAAGAAGGAGCTGTTCCTAATTCTATCAAGGCAACAGCATTGACCAGGATGATCCCCAACAAACCTGGACGTAGCTACCTTATCTATTTTTTACCTTGGCATCAAGCTAGTTGTAGTTTCAGAGCTGTGGTGACTGGTTCTGGTTATCCCAAATAGTTGAAGTAAGTGTACAATGTCCTTTACATTCATTTTTTTAACATTCCAGAAATTGTACAACTATTTGTACTGTCCCCACCCATGTGTCCTCTTGGGAGACTACACCTATTCCAATGATGTTGCAATTGTTTAAAATACTTTTTGTAATTCTATTTGGCATCATCTCCTGAACCAGCTAATGGCTCGTTTAAAAATAAAATCTGTACACATCTTGTTAATCTTTTTATTCCACTTAGTCAGCTCCTTACATGTAGAGACACTCAATAAATATTTGCTGAATTTAATGTAATGGAATTAAATTCCAAAGCTCTAAATTACACTCAGAGGGTGAAGAGTCATCACTACTGAGTCTATTCAGTAGGATGTAACTCAGGAAAAAAAATACTGGAAAAAAATATATTTTTACATACATTAATGATACTTAGCCCTAGATTTTGAGACTACAAATATAAATTCAGAAAACAAGAGCAAGATAAAAATCAAAGCTTTCAGTATGAATATGTATTACTTATAAATTAAGAAAATTATTATTCTATTTTATTTTTACATACCACATCTCAAGAAACTCTGAAGAAGAATTTCTTAAATGTATTACCTAATATATTACCACTTTGGGAATATATGCACAACTTTCAAAACTGATTACTTTGAAAAGGACAACACATATTTAGATAGCACATTCTGTAATGTTTGTTTTTTTTAAAGAATCCACTACTTTATAATCATGCTTCTATTTTAGATATTTTTATGAATATAAGTCATGACATGGATCCTATGAGGGGCATGATTTTAAAAATAAGAGAAATAAACAGATGACACTTGGGGTCAGGGCATGGAGCCAGATGCCTGGGGAGTAGTCTCCAAAGCTACACTCTCCTCCAGTTCTAGGAAACAGAGCAGCAACAGTGCTACATTCAGAAGCTCTGCCTCATGATAAGCAGAATGTACCCTTGCTCAGCCAGATATTTAGAGATGAAGAACATGCATTATTCTCCCAGTTTTGTGGAACAAAATCAAAGCATAGTTATTCCAATTTGTCTCCGTCTGTCCTGTAATGAGGGCCTGTTGAATATTCAGGCCAGAGCATGGAGAGGGCATACACAGGGGACCCACATCAATGCACATATATTTCTGTCAACTGCATAACCAAGTAAAACAGCCACACCTTCAACACAAACTGCCCCTAAACCAAGAGCTAATTAAACACAAACAGAGTTGTTATCACTCACCGCTAGATGCAGTGGTATATGGTAAGGGTGTTCTGAGTTAGTGTCCGTGTCAATAATGAGGCTTTCTATGAAGAGAATTTTCTGAAATGTGTTCATGGGAGAAGGAGAAAGAGAAGGGAGACCACTGTGGCTGATTTCTGAGAATGCAAGGCCGTCCCAAGGCTGCCGTGATTTACGTTGAAGGAGGCCATTTTACCAGCTCCTTTTGAGCTAGGGCCACTGGAAGGGGACCATGTTCAGAGCAGATGTTCTTGTGTGACTGCTGCTTTCTCTGTGAGTGCGCAAGAGACTGGACTGAAAAGGAGGTGGGAACACTGGGAAGCCAAAGCTGATTCCCTCTCCTAGTGGAAGGGAGAAGTGTGCTGCCTGTCGTAAAAAGAAAACATTGTAAAGTGCCTGTTTATGTGCTGAAGTAATTTCTAATTACTGGAGGCAGGGAACGTGGTCTGGTGCGGTTAAAGGAGAGAGCCAGGCACCAGGACAGTGGCTATTCTGTTCTTTCTGCCCTTAGCCTCCTCCTGTGACTGGCTGTGACTCACCTCACCTCCTCCCTCCTCGAACTTCGAGCTATATGATTTGGGCAAAACTTTGTATTCATTCAGTACTTGGCCTCTGGTATTCTCAAGCCCTTTAAAAATTTAGCCTAATTAATACTATCCCTTTGAGGCTGGAAATTATTATTATGAAGATAATGATGCTTTTAGTTGATGGTGATCTCAGGCACACAGGTTTAAGTGATTTCCCTCCAGGGGCTCAGATGCCTAAGTGTGGGCAGGAGCTAATCTTGGGCTATCACCACTCAACCCCACACCTGCCTAGACCACACTAGGGAACTCACAGGGTGCTCTGAGGATAAATGAGTGTTTATTCAGCCTTTGGGACCACTCAGATTAGGTGTTAAAGAAATACAAAGCATTTCTAATATAGATGGGGGGGGTGTTTTCTCAAAGCCACACTACTATTACTGAACCCTCAGGTTGCTGGCTAGAGCTACCTCTTGGCCATCTTCTCTCCACTGGAGACTTACAAGCTCAGGCTGTTAAAACTACAGCCCTTTCATTTTATTTGTCATTTTTCTCTCTGAAAAAATTACAACGTACTCCCTCAAAACTAATTGTTTGGTATGTGTGCATAACACATCTCAATTCTTTGCAAAACTATATTTTAAATAATCAAAAATTAAATTTTAATAACAAAATATTAAGACGACAGAGTGAAAAGAGAATGATCTCTCTTCATTTATTATCTACACATTCCAAATGTTCCCCCAGTCCCAGTTACCCATGCCAAACACTGTCCATTTTTTTCTTTGTCCTTCCAAGCAATCACAAAATTATTGATAATATTTGTGAGACAAGACAGCATCCTGACTCCCAGCTCCATTATTTCCTAGATGTGTAAACAGGTCATGTTCTTAAACCTGTCAAAGCTTTAGTTTCCTCATCTGTAAAGTAAAAACAATTATTAACATTTACCACACAGAGAATTTCTATTTCTTTTTGCAAGGGAGGAGGGGTTGAGACAGGGTCTCACTATGTACTTCAAGCTGGCCTTGAACTCACTATGTAGCACAGGTTGGCCTCAAACTCGAAATGATCTTCCTGCCTTAGCCTCCCAAGTGCTAGAATTGCAGGCATGCACCAACATACCTGGCCTCACAGAGATATTTTGAAGGTTAAATAAGGTACCCTTTTTATACAGTTAAAAAAGTTTAGTCATTATTTTTAGGATACATATGCTCTTTATAAAATGGGATTATTCATGCAATTAGGAATGAGAAGGGTGAAATTACAATGGACCCAGGAGAAATCCAGAGGATAGACCCGGAAGGAAGCTCCCCTGCTACCATCCCATGATCCTAGGGCAGAGAAGCTGAGCTAGTCCCAGCACCCGGAAGGAAGCTCCCCAGGCCATTCCAAGTTCCTAGGGCAGAGAAGGTGAGCCGCACCAGTGCAGGAAGCACACACACCCGCCCCCCCAACGTGGAAATGAGAAGACTTGTAAACAAGCCTCAAAAACAGGCTTGTGGATCACCTACAGCAACCCCAAAGGGAAACAAGATGGAACAATCTGATACTCAACTACCTGGACTCTGAACTGGCAACAAAAGAGGATCTGGGAAAAATGAAATCAGAAATAATTACTCAGATAACAGCAAAGAT
>NW_004624759.1:21666004-21678332 GCF_000247695.1 Heterocephalus glaber
ATCTTCCCCAAAGAATTAAAAGAATCATACCACAGTGATATATGTGCACCCATGTTCATAGCAGCACAGTTTGTGATATCTAAAATTTGGAAGCAAGCCCAATTCCCCCATCAACTGGAGACTGGATAAAGAAAATGTGGTTTTTTATAAAATGGATTACTATTCAGCCATAAAAATGAGAAATTAAATATATTTATAGCTAAATGGATGTACATTAAGGAGATACTCTTAAGTGAAATAAATAGGACACCCATGTGTAAATACCAAATAGTTTCTGAGTGTGAGAAACTGAAAGTGTAAATAGGGACTGAAAGGTATAACAGATAATGTGAAACAGGAAGAAAAGGGGCAAAGGGGAAGGGGAAATAGGAGGGGTAGGAAAAAGGAAAGAAGGGAATTGAATCAATATCAGAAAATGAGAAAATGGAAACAAAGTCTTTGTAAATAGGGAGGGATGGAGCAGTTGAAGGGAGGGCAGAGGAAGGGGTAAAAATAAGAACCAAGAGAGATTATATAAAGGTGTAAATTTCCAAGGATGAATGTCATTATATTGTATTCCTAAAATGTACCAATAAAATAAAATTTAAAATAAATAAATAAATAAATAAATAAATAAATAAATAAATAAAATGGGATTATTCCAATATATGGTTTGCCAAGTGCCTGTTTTTGCCCAACCTTCTGCACTGGCCAAATTAATCTCTCCTTGTGTTAGTTTGTAAAGAGGAAATATTCAGAATGTTAACAACCAATCTGACCCCATTCCTGAGGAGTCAGAAAGAATGCACTGAACAGTAAAAGTAGATGCCAAGCAAAAAGAGCAGGTGGGTACCAGGTGAATAGCAGCAATGTGTCAGAAGCAAACTTACTCTCTGTTTTAACCACTTGTTTAGGTTTGCTTTCTTTTGTGCTTTGTTTTATGGTTCTGAAGATCAAACATAGGAGTGCTCTGCCACTGAGCTACATCCCTAGCCCTTTTTTAATTTTCTTTTTTATTAGTACATATTGGCAGTACAGAATAATTACATCTATTGTGGGGAGTCAGTACATGTACATAGCCCCTCTCAATTCTCTCTTTCATCCCCTTTCCCTACCCACCCTCCCCCATCTCTTGGTCCCCTTCACTTTTGCAAAAGATCTATCTCCCTGTTTCCTATTATCTATCTTTTATTTTGTTCTGTTTTTTTATTTTATTAATATTTTTAGTTTCTACTCCAAGAGAAATCATGTGATATTTAAGCTTGTGTGTCTGATTTATTTCACTTAACTTTATGGTCTCAAGGAGCATCCATTTTCCTATAGACGACTTAAATTTATCCTTCTTTATAGCAGAGTAGTACTCCATTGTGTATATATAGACATTTTATTTATCCATTCATCTGTTGATAGATGTATAGGCCACTTCCAAGATTCAGCTATTATGAATCATAGAGCACAGAGGAGGTGAGCCTCCCAGGCCACCGTATCACCACCCCCAAGGGCCGAGGAGCAGAGCCCCCCAAGCACCAAGGAGGTGAGCCACACAGGTACCAGCACCCCTACCCCCAGTGGCTGTACAGAGCCATTACCTGGATGCACACCGCAGAGTTTCAGGGGTCATAAAGGACACTGTTCTGAGCTCAAGAAGATAGAGCAGAAGTGAACAGTAGAAAAAGAGCCTTTCTGAGGCTCCTTGGTGAAAATTAAAGCCCACCAGAAAAGTGAAGAAAATCTCTGCAATAAAGGCACACCAGACCACCTTAGTTGGGGGAGCAGTAGTGTGGACCAGAGTGGTGCAGCTGCAAGCAGATCCCAGCCAGGGCTTGGGCCCAACCCCAGAGGCTGGGGCACACTGGCCCAAGCCAAGGGCCTGCCTGGAAAAGAGCTCCACAGGCATACAAGCAACAGCCAGAGGTTTGCCCCAGTACCATCAGTAAGTGTGCAAGACCCTAGCCAGAAGCTTGCTTACACAGCAGGAACTGGGGTGCACAGCTCCCAGCCAAAGGCCCTCCCAGACAACAGCTACATAGGGGCCCTAGCCAGTGGCACAACTAGATACCATCCCAAGGGTGCACAGGCCCCAGCCAGAAGCCCACCCAGACAACAGGTCAGCTCAGGGATCCAAAAGGCCACCTTTCTGAAGCCAGGAATTAGTGTACCGGTGAGCAACAGAGAAAAGGCTGCTCAGCAGCTTGCTGAGAATTAAAGACCACTGGGTGAGCAAAAAGTTGCCTCAACAGAGGCACAGCAGGCTGCATCTGTTGAAATGAAAGGACACATAAACAAGTCTCCAAACCAGACTTCCAGATCAGCTAAGGCAACCCCAAAGGGAAACAAGATGGAACAATCTGATACTCAACCACCTGGACTTCCTGAACTGGCAACAAAAGAGGATCTGCAAAAAATGAACATTGTCCCTTATAATTTCTCCTTAAAGCTTTATAGTTTCAGTCTTTCATGTTTAAGTTCATAGATCATTTAGTTATTTTTGTATATGGAAATAAAGGGTGAGGTTAATTTTTTACACACAGATACCAGGTGTTCTAGTACCATTTGTGGAAAACACTAACTTTTTCTCTGCTCTTGAGTTGTTTATGTTCTATAAAATATTGATGTTAAATAATCTTTCAAACCTCAGTGGACCATATATGTGTGGTTCTATTTCTAGATTCTTTGTTTTATTCCATTGACCTATATGCCTTTCCTTACACCAATATTGCCTTGATTACTGTAGCTTTAGAAGAAATCTTAAAATTAGGTACTAAATGCCTTCTGACACTGTTATTTTTTTCTTTTTACTTTTCTAGGTCCTTTGTACACCTACAAAACTTTTAAATTTCAATAGCCAATTCTTCATGCATAGCAGGTATACATAGACCTGAATTTTTATATATACCTTGTGTTTTCTACTCCTGCTAAATTCAAATACAAGTTCTATGGACTCCTAGAGATTTCTTAGTATTTTCTCTGTAGATAATCATTTCACCTACATATAAAGATTTTACTTCCACCTTGCCAATCCTATGCTATTTGTTTCTTTTTATTGCCAGACTATTTTGGTTTGGGCCTAGGTTTCAAAGTTTGATGGACAGATGAAGTGTAGGCATATCTGCCCTTGTTCCCCACCTTAGGAATAAAGCATTGTATCTTTTCCATTCATATAAAGCACTTTTGCTGGAAGTATGGAGTACATGTCTTTTATCTGTTGAGAAGGTTCTGTTCTACTTCTAGTCTCCTGATAGCTTTTACCATGAACAGCTGTAGAGTTTAGTCCAATACTTTTTCTCCAACTAGTGACAAGATCATATGGCTTTTTCCTTTCCTCTGTTAAAATGATGACTTATGGGGGTGGATCTTCCAATGCTGAACCAACACTGCCATCCCTATAACAAAACCACTTTCTACATCCTGCCAGATCTGACTTCTAATAGTTTGTTTTGTTAAACAAATTTCTATCTATGTTCATACTTTTTTCTTCTATTATCTTTATCCAGTTTTAGAATTAGCACAATGTTGAGTTCCTAAAATGAGGGGAGAAGTGTTCCTTCTTTTCTCTGCTTTAAATGCTTGATATAATTCATCAGTTAATATTCATCATGATCCTGTTGTTGTTATATGAGTAGGTTTGCCAGCTAGGCATATACTTTCTTTAATAGGTGCTATTCAAATTTTATATTTCCTCCAGAGTTAGTTGCATTAATTTGTCTTCCAAGGTACTTCTTAGAAGTTGTCAAATTTATGTCAAAAAATAATTTTGTAATATACTTTCTATATCCTTTTAAATTCTGTAAAATCTGTGGTAATGTCTTCTAGATCTTGATATTGTAATTTTAAAAATGTATAATTGATATTGTGTAATAGGAAGAAAAGTTCTAAAGGAGTAGAGGAAGTGGGGGGAGTAGGGGAAAGGAAAGAAGGAAAAAGAAAAAATATTAGAAAAGGGAAAAAATGGAAACAAAGTCTTTGTGAATAGGGAAGGGTGGAAGGGGTGAAGGGAGAGCAGGGGAATGGGGAAAAAAATAAGACCCAAGATACATCATGTAAAGGTACAAAAATCCCAATGATGAATATAACTGTATTTTACACCTAAAATGTACCAATAAACTTAATGGAAAAAAAATGAATTATGGTGCTGTAAGCTTAGGTGTGCATGTATCACTGTAATATGATGTCTTTTGGGGGGGAAGATACTTAGAAGGGGAATACCTGGGTTGAATAGAATTTCTAGTTTTACATTTTTGAGGAATTTCTATATTGATTTTTATAATGTTTATATTAGTTTACTTTCCCACCAACAATTTAGAAGGATTCCTTTTTTTCTTCAGCCTTGCCATCATTTGTTATTGTTTGAATTCTTGATTATGCCCATTCTTTCTGGAGTAAGATGGAATCTAATTGTTGTTTTAACTTGCATTTCTCTAATTACCAGAGATGTTGAAGTTTTTTATGTATTTATTGCCCATTTGTACTTCTTCTGAAAAGTGTTTATTCATTTCAATTGCCCATTTTTCTTGGGTATTTCATTTGGGGTGTTATAATTTTTCTTTTTTTTTTTAGTTCTTTACCTATTTTAGATAATAGTCCTCTATCCAAGGAATAGCTGGCAAATTGTTTTCCTATCTTGTAGGTTGTCTCTTTACTCTGCTGGTTGTTTCCTTTGCTGTAAGAAGTTTTAATTTGAAGTACTTACCCTTTTTATTTTTATTTTGACACAGGGTCTTGCCATGTTTCCTGAGTTGTCTTCAGACTCACAATCCTCCCATCTCAGCCACCCGTGGAGCTGAGATTACAGGCAGGTGCTGTCTCATCCAGCTCCCTTTTGTTAATCTAAAACATTCCATCATTTTTAATAGTGCTTCTAAAATATGCTCATCTATTTTTGTCATTGATTTCTTGCTTAATTGCTTTGCATTACAAGATATTTTCTATATCTATCCTTTGGAGTTGTTTAAGAATTACTTTGGCTCATTACATAATTGAATTTCTTGAAAATGTTACGTGTACTTTGAAAGTATGTACATTCTACAGTTTCTGGATTTGTTTTTAATATGACCACATTAAAATTAAGGATCCACTGAGTTTTGTAACTTTTTATCAATTACAAAGAGTGGTGTATTAGAAATTTCTCATGTAGTTATTAATATTTTCTTTGTTTGTTTCATAAATTTTAGTGGAGACTGGACTAAATGATTTCCAATAATCCTTACAGTTCTAATCCAGTCAAGGTCTACTACTACCTCCACATACATTCAGTGGTTCAGTTTTGCCTGCATTGTGGTATAGTTCCAATGGGATTTTTTGGATGCCATGTAGTAGAACTTTTTTTTAATCTGAGAAAAATTTTTTTGATACCGGGAATCGAACTGTGAGGCAGGCAGCAGAACCACTGAGCTAAATCCCTGGCCTTGAGAAAATTTAATTTAGTGTATATTTTAAAAATTGAAAACTAGCCCATCAAACTCAAGATTTCATTGATTTATTCCTTGAAATGAAACTAAATATAACCATTTAAGTTTTTAACTTTAAAAAATGTAGTGTGAAGTTCGGTAACAAAAGACTGAGGTTTAAGATAACTTAAACTAGGTAATAAATTAAAGAAAAACCTATTGCACAAAAAGGAGCATATCTTTAAATTGCTGGACCCTGCTCCGCACCCTGTGGGAAGACAGTAAATACAGTGATACCTCTTTATAATGTTATAGCAGGGACTGGGATTAAGGCCAACATTATAGACTAAAATGGTTTTTAAGTTAATAAGTTATTTATACTCTACATTTTTGCAGAAACTACTTCAAGTGTTATCTAGGTATACTTAATTATTACCTTAATATATTGACATGTTCTTTTTAAAGTCTTGCTTTATGTATTTAATGTATTGTTCCTCTGAAACTACTAAATTTAGATAGCTGCTTTCAAGTTGAACATGTGCCCTGCATTTCTCTACTTCAGCTTTGGGGTATTTCACCAGCTTTAGGTGGATAAAATAAGTAGAGGATTTGGTTGAAGATTTGATTTGGGAGTATTTGTGGATGTTAATTTGCCCTTCTCAGTGTCACTAAGACAAGTAATGAGAATTTCCAATACTTTGATCATTTTACCTGAAAAGGCTTTGGCTGAAATTCTCTAATAGTAACATAGCTTATATGTACAAAATCCTTAAAGATGGCAAAGCACTTCCATAAACACTGTTTAACTTAATCTTCACACTACATTGCGAATAGATAAGGTGTTATTATGCAACGTGTGAGGTTGCCCTGGGAGAACTGGAGCTTAGATTTTGAAGTTACAGAATTATCTTTTAGGACATTGAAAGCAGCTGGTTCATTTCAGGAGAAAATGGACTTTATCATTAGGAAGGGCGTCCTTTTGTTCTGAGGGGAATCACTGTCAAGCAGATTAAGGCAGTACCATAATAAACAGTTCTTTGGAAATCCTGTTACACTGAAATGTTAAGAATTTGGTTTCATAATATAAAGTGAATCTATTAGCAAGACTGTAGACTCAAAAGATTTGTATAATTTTTTCTTATGTTGAAAAATACTGGGGGTTTTTTCTTAAGATGGTGTCTATTTACTTTCCTAAACACTTCTTGACTAATTGTCAAGAAGAACAGATAAATTTGATCTTGTCTTTTACTTCACCTAAAACACACTGTGAAATACACCAGTCCTAATTATGAAGTGTACTGGTTGTACCAACGATTTCTCAAATGCAGTGTCAATAAGGGCTTCAGAACCCAGCCATCAGACTGTGGTGTAAATATTGTTCATTATTGTGATTGCCAGATCTGTGCCATGTGCACCAGGCTACATGTTGCAGGTGAGGGTTGGAATTTCCTTGAAAAAAAAATACACTTTCCTATCATTCTGCATTCTGGTGAAGAAAATGAAACTTGTGGTGATAATTCTTAAATATACTCATTGTTAGGAGCTAAACTTGCTCTACATTTCATGGGAGCTTGACAGGAACTTTGCAAGTAATCAGAGTTGGGGTCTGGAAACTTTTAGGAGCAATTAAGGGCAAAGGTGATTCATCATGAAGCCACTGAAGTTTAATCTCCATGGTTCTTCACTTTATAGGGTCTCTTCAAAGGTCTTGAGAGGAGGCTTAGCAATGTGTATATCTTTTTTTTCTATCAGTACAGGGGGTAGCTCTAAGCTACATCCCAGGCCCTTTATATTTTTTATTTGGAGATGGGCTCTCACTAAGTTGCCCAGGCTGATCTTGAACTTATGATCCGCCTGCCTTAGCCTCCTGAGTAGCTGGGGTTACAGGTTTGCACCACAATGTCTATCTGCCATATATTTTTTAAATTTGCAAAAATTAGATATTTGGGGGTTTTTTTCTTACAGAAGCCCTCAAAATTATATAAAGTTCAGCCCCTGCAGAATCAGTATCTGTCTTGGTTCTCAGATAATCTATGTTTTACTTTCATTATCTCCAAGCCTTCAATATACTTCTAAACAGGGAAGTCTTTTTTCCTATTATTTAGAAGAATGAAAGGAGACCTGGGACTAGGGGTTTATTTATCTCAGTGGTAGAGCATTTGTCTAGTACAAACAAAGGTACAAATTTCAACCCCAGAATAAAAATAAAGAAAGGAAGATAGAGAGATTGAGTCCATACATACTTGCCATGGCAAGTGTCCAGGGTAATGACAACATTCTGGAAAAGTTGGTCATGAAGTACAGCAGTTGACCACCAGAAAGTAGAGCAAAATTCTGGAATGACTATTTGGAACCAGGTGACTGCAGGCTTGGAATGGAAGGTGTGGGTCAATACAGGGGTAGCCCCACAACAAATATGCTTCCCACTATTTCTACATAAGTTAGAGACAAAGGATACTTATAAGAAGATCCTAAACAACAACAGTTGTTTAGTGACTCCAGTGGGGGAGCCACTAGAGTCACATTCATTTTAGAGATTATAAGAACTAAAGAGAACATAGATGAAGCAAATAACTTGACCAAGACTGTGAAAGTAGTTAGCAGAAATGACAAGAATAGAGCATGAGTCTCCCTAACTTCACAGCCAAGTATATCATCCTGAGAGTGGTATCTTCAGGATCTGGAGTTTTGAAACAAGGTGGGGTGATGAGAGGAACTTTAAGCTTGTTTTAGTTGCTGTTGTAATGCAGCATTTTCCTGTTTTCAGGAAGTGTTTGATAACATTCCAGAATTCTTGTATGAACAACTAATTTCAAACTAGATTTTGTAATCAGAGCTCTATCATTGTGTATCACTATTTGATTCCATTGATAAGAAATCCAAAAGAGGACAAAATCAATCTGAAAATGATTGAGGAGGAAGGAGGGGAAGTGAAGGGGGCATAGGGAACATCTCTTGCTGTATAGCTTATCACAACCCTTAAAGATCATTAAACCAAATACCTAAAAATTCTTCATCTCATTGTACTATTAATTAAACCTCAATAGCAATATAAAAATAATAAGACTAAAAAACAACCACTAAAATAAAAAATAAGTTAAATGTAAACCCTGTTGCTCTGCAGAAGTATGAGCAAAGAAACACTCAAGATTCAGGGAAGGAAAACTCTGCTTTTCCTGTGACAGGGAAAATGTTTCCCACATTACCGTGGATCATGTATCTCCCTTTTATCACCTGCTGTCACTGAGGAACAATGCTATTGGCAAACACAGAATGATTATCAGGCAGAACAATAATATTATTACTAGAAGAACTGCCAAAGGTCTTCAGGAAAATCCTTTCCAATCAGAGGGTCAGGTTACCCTTCCTCTGTCCTCAGAAATTCTAGTCTTGCAATCTCTCTGCTGTAAAATATGCTCCTATATTTCCAGGTTTTGTGTGCCTCAGTGTTCTGGCTCTTCTATAAGACTATCCAAATAAAATAAATAAAGATGACTTCTTCTATCTATTTTTTAAAAATTGTACACTAACTACCTTATTGGTATATTTTTTAAATAAATGTACATACTTTTTCTGATGGAAGGAAATAGACCCTTGTATAAATAAATATCATCCCAAAGATATCCACTATTCACATTTAAGTGTATTTTCCTTTTGTCTTGTTTCCAAGTTGAAATCATGCTACACACTCAATTTTTCTTATTTTTCTTTCTTTTTTGTGTCGTGTGTGTGTGTGTGTGTGTGTGTGTGTGTGTGTTTGTAACCATGGATAGAACCCAGGGTCTTCATACTGAGAGACTTCCCTAACCCTTTTACCATTTTTCATGTTGAAACAAGGTCTCACTAAGTTTCCCAGGTTTAGCTCAAACTTGTGACCCTCTTGCCTCAGCCTCTCTGAGTGCTGGGATGGCAGGCACGTGCCACCACACCTGATTTATTCACCTTTTGTACTACAGAATTGTAGAGTAAGACTTTTCTGACACTATCAAAATCACTTTTTAACGTAAAATTGGCTTGCTAATTATTGTTCCTTTATTTTTTGAATACAGTGTTAAGCATATAATTAATAAATCTCACTGCAGGGTGCTATGTTTTGAATGTTGGTTGTCTCCCAAACATCCTATGTGAAAGGCTTGACTCCTAAGGTGGCATTATTAGGAAGTGGGGAAATCTTTAATAGATGGAGCCTAATGGGAAGTCCTGAGGTTACTGAGCTTGTACTCTTGAAGGAGATCATGGAATCCTGCTCTCTCCTTCTTTCAGCTCCTAGCTCTGTGACCATTTGCTTCTACATGCACTCCTGCCATGATGCCACCATCTGTCACCCTGGCCAGAGGCCAAACCAATGGGACTACCTGATCTTGGATTCTGAATTTCCAAAACTGTAAGCTAAATAAATTTCTCTACTTCATAAGTGGCCTGTTACATCTATGGATAGCTGACTAACATGCATGGTATATAAAGAATTCCAGGAAACCTGATTTTAAAATAAAATATTTTCTTTATAATTTCCTTTGTACACACCACAATAAATTTTTATTCATTTTTGTATTCATTTTGCTATTAATATTTGGGTTGTTTCTAAGTGGGGTTTCTTCATAATAAATGGATTTTCCATGCATCCTGGTATGTTGCCACTTTTTGTTGATCATTTGCCTAGGATTTGAATTCCTGGATCATAATATGAAACTTTAATTGACAAAGGTAAAATTTTTCTAAAGCAGTTTTTCCAATTTTCGCTCCCACCAATTATGCATGAGACTTTCCTTGAATGGAAACACCAATAATTGTGATATTGTTAGGGTTTTTTAATTTATTACTAATTTTTTTAACTAAATGACTTTCCACTTGTAATATGCCAATTAAAATCTCTTCCTATTCTCATACAGTGGAAATAATCTCTAGTATTAATTTCTAAAATCTTTGCTGTCATTGTCTATCACAATAAGGTGTACAATTCACCTGGATTTTTGTGTATCATATGATATAAAATCAAATTTCCTTTTTGCCACATGAATGCTCATTTGTCTCTGCACCATTATTGAAAGACTGTGCCTTCTCTGATGCTCTTTGTGCCATATTTTTAATAAACTGTCTCTTTATATGGTCTCTTTTATAGTTCTCTATTTATCAGTGATGATCTACTTACTTCTTCTGATACCATCATGAACATCATAACATATCTTCATATATGGTACAATGTCTTTCTTTTTTCTTCCCCAAAAGTTCCTTCTGGCCATGATGACACAATAAGAACTGATTTATTTGTTGACTGATAATAAATGAAATAATGTACATGTACCAACTCCCCACAAGGAACATAATCATTATATACTGTAAACATGTACTAATAAAGAACACTGGAAAAAATGGAATACAGAACTACTCAGCTAATTCAAAAGAAAGAAAAGAACAAAAATGTTACAAATAAACAGTAGGATAAAGAGAAACAAAGAAGAAGTTAGCATCTCTAAGTATTCTATAGCTAATATTATACAGATGGTAAAAATTGAACACTTCCCTCACATCAAAAACAAAACAAGAGACCCAGCTATTCCCCTGTTGGGTATCTTCCCCAAAGAATTAAAAGAATCATACCACAGTGATATATGTGCACCCATGTTCATAGCAGCACAATTCGTGATAGCTAAAACTTGGAAACAACCCAATTGCTCATCAACTGCAGACTAAAGAAAATGTGGTTTTTTTAATAAAATGGAGTATTACTCAGCCATAAAAAATGACAAACTGAGACATTTATACCTAAATGGATGTACATTGAGGCAATACTCTTAAGTAAAATAAATATGACATACATGTGTAAACACCGAATAGTTTCTCTAGTGTGAGAAACTGAAAATGTAAACAAAGACTAAAAGGTATAATAGATAATGTGAAATAGGAAGAAAAGGTGCAAAGGGGAGGGGGAAGGGGAGGGAGGAAAGAAAGAAGGAAATGGAATTAATATGAGAAAAAGAAAAAATGGATGCAACATCATTGTAGATTGGCAGGGGTGGAGGGGTTGAAAGGAGGGCAGGGGAATGGGGAAAAGATAAGAACCAAAAGAGATTAAGTAAAGGTGCAAATTTCCAATGATGAACATCATTATATTGTATACCTAAAATGTACCAATAAAATTAATTTTAAAAAATAAACAAAACAAAACAAGAATGTCCACTCTCACCAATTTTGGCTGATATTGTGCTAGCAGATATAGCCACTGCAGAAAGAAAAAAAAGAAATGAAAATTATCCACATAGGAGGAGAAAGTGTCTTAAGTCACAGACAACATGATCTTATATAGAAAGTCCTATAGAATATACAAAGAAAGCACTTGATGCACTAAGCCATAGAAAACTCATAGGATACAAAAAAATACATCACACTTGTACATTCTAGGAATGAGTAATCAGAAATTGAAATTAAAGGCCATTCAATGCTCCTAGGGCAGAGAAGGTGATCCAGTCCCAGCACCCAGAAGGAGGCTCACTCACCGCCATTCCGTGCTCCTAGGGCAGAGAAGGTCAGCTGCGCGGGTGCCAGAGCACCCCCTCCAACCCCTGGAAATGAGAAGACAGGTAAACAAACCTCAAAAACAGACTTCCAAATCACCTAACGCAACCCCAAAGGGAAACAAGATGGAACAATCTGATACTCAACCACCTGGACTCTCTGAACTGGCAACAATAGAGGATCTGGGAAAAATGAAATCAGAAATAATTACTGAGATAACAGCAAAGATTGTGATTATAGTGCAAGACATGATTAATAAATCTAGAGAGGACACATAAAAAAATAGTGGAGCTGAGGAACATGATGGAATCACAACATAGGAAACAAATGGAATCCATAAAACAGATGCAAACAGATTTCCAGGAGATTAAAAACTCCATCAAAAGTCTGCACAGCAGAATGAACCAATGTGAGGATAGAATTTCACATATAGAAGATAAGATTGCAAT
>NW_004624759.1:21680775-21704331 GCF_000247695.1 Heterocephalus glaber
AGGAAGAAAAGGTCTAAAGGAACAGGAGAAGTGGGAGGGGTAGGGGAAAGGAAAGAAGGGAAAAGAAAAAATATGAGAAAAGGAAAAAATGGAAACAAAATCTTTGCAAATAGGGAAGGGTGGAAGGGGTGAAAGGAGGGCAAGGGGAGGGGAAAAAATAAGAACCAAGATACTCATGTGATGGTACAAGATCCTAATGATGTATGTAAATGTATTTTATACCTAAAATGTACCAATAAACTTAATGGGGGAACAAAAAAGAAATTGAAATTTTAAAAAATATTTACAAGCATCAAAAACATGAAATCCTTAAGGCATATCTGAAAAAGACATAAAGGACCTATATACTAAAATTACAAATATTGTTGACCAAAGTAAAGAAGAAATTAAATTATGAAATATACTGTCTTTTTGAGTAGGAAGACTAAACCTAGTTAAAATATCAATTCTCCCAAATATAATATATATTTTAATATAATCTCAACCAAAATCCCAGCAGTCACTTATACAGAAATTAACAAGTTGATTCTAACATTTATAATAAAAATAAGCACTTAAGTCATTCTGAAACATAAAAACAAATTAATGAGAATTATACTGCCTAATTTGAAGAACTTATTATAAAGTTAGAATGATTAAGACACTGACATCATGATAGAAAAATAGATAAATAGAACAGACTGGAGGGCCCACATATAGAGCAGTACATATTTGATCAATTAATTTATTTTGAGACAAGGTCTTGTTATGTAGTTCAGGGTGCTCTTGAACTCACTATGTAGCCCTGGCTGCCCTTAAACTCATGTCTATCCTCCTGCCTCCATGCCTGGCCAGTTAATTTATTTTTTTATGTTACAAAGGTGATTTGGTGTTATAATGATCAATAAATAATGCTGAAACTAGACTAGTAGATGTTCATATGGAAGAAATAAAAAAGAATTTTAATCCACACCACATTTAAAAATTAACTCAAAATGAAACATTAATATAAGGTAAAACCTAAAGTTATAAAACTAGAAGAAAATATGAGTAATATTTGATCAGGCAAGATTTCTTAGTGTTTTAGCATGAATCAGCATAATACATAAAGCATGACTATAAATGTACATATAAAATTCATGAAGCATAAAATTATGCTATATAAATTAAAAAATACAAAATGAATTTTGAACTTTTGCCCCTGGAAATAATTAAGTAACTAAAAAGGCAAACCACAAACTGGACAAAAATACTTGCAAAACGTACATCTGGCAGGGCCAGGGATTTAGCTCAGTGGTGCTGCCACCTGCCTTGCAAGTGCAAGGTCCTGAGTTCGATTCCCCAGCACCAAAAAAAATATACATCTGGCAAAGGCCTTACAATCCAATTATATAAAGAACTCCTATATCTCAATACATTAAGTCAATAAAAAATGTTAAAAAGCATTTGAACAGCCACATCCAAAAAAAGATATAAAACTGTTTAGTAAAACCCAGTTAAAGATGCTCATCATCATTACTCAGTAAATAAATGCAAATTAAAAGCACAGTGAAGTACCACAGAAACCCTCTAGAATGGTCAAATTTAGAAACACAAACAATAAGAAGTGTTGGCAAGGATGTAGAGTAGCCCCCTGCCTCATAAATTTTTGGTGGGACTGCAAAATGGTATACTTACTTTAGAAAATAGTTTAGCAATCCATGTCATAGTATTTTGCTAAGAGAAATGATATATATGCTCAAGAAGGCCTGTATGTGAATGCTCATAGGAGCATCACTCATAATAGCTAAAACCTAAAACATACACAAATATCAACCAGCCAATGCATGAATAAAAAAATTTTGTTTGGGCATGGTGGCACACCTGTAATCTTAGCACTCAGGAGGCTGAGACAAAAGGATTGCCGTGTGTTCTGGGCCAGCCTGGGCTACATGGTGACCAGCCTCAACTACACAGTGAGATCCTGTCTCAAAAAACCAAAAACAAAAATTTTCTATATACTTGTTTGCCATCAATAAAAAGAAATGGACTATTAATTTATACAACATTGTTGATATATCTCAAAAACATCATCTATGTGAAGGAAGACAAATATAAAAGACTTCTGATTGTATAATTGCACTTATACAAAATTATAGAATAGACAAAACTATAATGGGGTAAAACAAATATTGATTACCTGAGGACAGGTGTCAAGGGAATTGACTACCAGGGACAGAGAGGTTTCTGTGGTAATGGATGGGGTGTAAGAAAAGGTACTTTCCAAAGTATGGATAGTAGCTATATATTCAGCACAGGAGTAAAAAACATGAGTGGCTTTTGCTTTTACAAATTTGTTTGAAATTTATTTGAGCAAACATGTTACTTTTGTTATCCTATAAAAACTAATACAATGATTATACAAAGACTACAATTTTAAATTCTCAGCCCAAAGCAAAAATTTCAGAAAGACTATATCAGTTCTTTGTTGATAAAGGCTGGAGGGGGGATCACCTAGAACTCTGCCCATCTCCTTCCTATAATCAAGAAAGAATGCTCTAAGCATGCATACAGAGGTGGACATTGTTGATTTAAGTAGTGTTTGTTATTTCTGAAATCTTTGGTATAGCGCTCTTCAATTCTGAAATCTAAAAATTCAGCTTATCCCAATAATGTTTATTGAATATCTACTACATACCAAGCTTTGCAGTAGGTTTGTGAATGATTAAGAAGAGGGAGCCTAAATCAGAATAAAAGTATTCAGAGTTTATCTATTTAATTTTTATATTTTGAGCCTTAAAATGTAAGTAATAAAGAGTAAATTTCAGATTTTGTTGTAATTCCTCCAGAAAGTATTTAGCTAAATTTATTTTAAAATTTTTCAGTTAAACAGAAACTAACACTTATCCCAATATGGAAATTTTTAAACAGTGAGCAAAAACATACACATAAATAAATTAAAATATTTGGGAGTACAGGATCTATGTACACTGACTGACGTTAAAAATGGATTACTACTGTTTGTCAAAGACTGAGTCATTGGACCAATCTTTTAATTTTTGTTGGATAGCTCAGTCATTCTTATGATTGATTCTGTCAAGCATAACTGTCTATACCAAATCATATAAAGTCCTCTAAAAACTTTCCTTTAAAATCAGTAAATCTCAGAATATTAGGGTAGAAAGCAGAGGTTCAGCTCCTCTAATAGATAGGTGACACCTCCCCAAAAACCTACTCCAGCATCTTTCCTTCACAAGGTATGGCCCATAGCTTATCTCCAGGCACCCTCGGGATAGAAGTAGACCAGAAGCAGATTACTAAAAATGATCACTGAAGTGAACATCAGAAATGTTATCTAAATTCCTAAAATTAAAAACTAACCTAAATTTAGAACACTAAGCTGTTTACTTTCCTTTTTTCTACACAGGTACCAAGAAGCGTGCCTGACTCCTGCAGTCACTTGGATAACTGTCTGTAGAAGCTGGAGATCTTCAGAACTTAGTAAAGAGAGGAAAGTCTCTGTAGAAGCCAAGAAGGTCCACTTTGGATGGTGGGTTGGCTTTGGTTTGGTTTGGTTTGCTTTGCTTTGGACCTGCCTATTAGTAATCATTTGTAGAACATTTGTAGTCAACTGCCCTGAGTTCCTGGTTAGAGTAATCTAGAGAATCCGATCACATAAAATAGAGTTTTGTATCATGAAGCACTACAAAGCTCTAACCTCACAAGGCAGTTGAGGACCGTAAGGCACATTGCTTTTCTTTCCTCGTAGAACAACAAAATTTCTGACACTATCGGGGCTGAGGATCTGATTGAGCTTAACTAAACTTCAGGCAGCACAAGGCAAACTTTACCAAGAAGCTTTTCCTGTACTTTGAGAGAACATGTAAACCTACATCTAAGCACAAAGCTCACTGGAAGAGTCCTAATTCTGGTCTCCCTCCTCTCCCAGTTTAGGATGGTACCTCAATGTTCTCTGGACCTCTTCTTAAACAGGACAGTAGGTAAACCTGACAAAAGTTAACATATATGTGTAGGAAAGGTGAGAAGAAGTGAAAAAAGAGAAAGACAAAGAATTGCAATGAGGAAATGAAAAGCGAAGGGCACAAGCAAAGCACAATCACCTGTTCCCTCTTGGACACACAGCGACTTCAAGCGATGCCTCATTCTCCCTGTATCCAGGTGGTGGCACTGGTGCTCTTTCTGCCTTACCCTGTGGACAGCATTCGATTTGTCTCCCTAACATAGGAAGAACTCTAGAGGTAAAGGAGGGACACTTGACTGCCGGGTATTGGATGGGCTGAAACACAGATCTCTGAAGGGCCACTTCTTTGCAACACCCTGCCTTAACGAGGGTGTAGTACAGGAAAGAAGGAGAAAAGAAATCGAGACAATTAAGGAGTGTAGCTGACAGATGGTCCAGTCAGGGAGTGGGCAGAAGAGTTACTTCCATTTCTTAAGGGAGTCTTAATTATGACAGATTATAGCCACAAACACTTAGGTTGGTTTTTATCATTCTCAAAGACTTGTATAACCTCAAAATCTTTTATAAACTTCCCCATTGTGTTACTCTACATGGTGCCTGATTTTATAGATGGAAAGATAGATGATAGATAGGTAGATAGATAGATAGATAGATAGATAGATAGATATAGTTATATATATAACTATATATATAGTTGTCTTCAGCAAGGTCATCTAGCAAGTTAGTGACAAAGTTCTTTGGAGTCTTTCACTGAGTAAGCAAAGACACTAGATAATAAAAGCTCAGCTGCATGACTGTGCCAGATTCACAAGTTTCTCTAGTTAAACTAAAGAATTCTCCAACTATATTACAGGTACTTTGGGACATTCTTTGCAAATAAGCATTTGAATCTAAGTTTCAAAGAGACCAACTTAAACTTTCAAAGGGTCCTAGAAGAACAATCACTGGTCTTGTTCATTCAACACACGTGACTACATCATGAACTATAAATAAGATAAATAGTGTTGGAATCCTCCTGTGTTTTGATTCATGACTAAAGCTACTGAGTAAGGACTACAGATGGACACTTCGGTGAAACATATAAAACCTTTGGTGTTGGACACACTCTGGTTTTTAGTCCTCCCCCAGTCTCTATCAGACAATATGATATGGAGTAACCCGTTCAGTCTTCCTGTAACTTCAACTTCCTCCTCTGTAAAACAAATTAATTCAACTGGATTATTCTATAAACCTCATCCATTTCCATCAACAATCATGATTCTGCTGAAAACCTCTTTGTGAACAGTATTCCTGTATCTGAATTGCTACTGGCTAGACTTGCTTCCTTGAGCTATGTATCCTGATGCTAAAGTCTATATGAAAAAAATGCCTACATAGGTTAGAAATACCTGCCACCTTTGACTTTCTCTGTGACTTTTTCTGTAGCATTTCGAGGCCCCTATTACACACTGCTGGAGGATATAAGCCTAAACCTTGACCATGGACCAGTGCCCATGGGGCTTGTACATTTAACAGTGTATCTTATTTTAATATTAATCATTTCCATAATTATCTAAAGCTCTATGTCAACTCACAGTTTTTTCCAGATAAAACAAGGACTGAAAAAGAGTCTTGGAATGAAGGACCCTTCCAGAAATGAATTGTCAAATGAAACCATGCCACCCAACTGAGGTAATGTATGACTACAACTCATAGGGAGAGCGAAGGTAGATGTATTGTTGGTAACAAAAATAACTGCTCTTTTGGCCATGGTAATACAGTCTAAGTTAAGCTACAGTCTGTTGTAACTTAGCTACATCGTACTAAGTTAACAGTCTGTTCTGTGTAGTTGTATTCTTTCTATAGGAGAGAATGTCTGTGTCTGTAAAGGATTTGAGCTGATCACTAAGCAGAATTCATTCTGACTATTTTCTCCTGGGAGGATTTCCCTCGTGCTACATGGCTTTGTGCTCTCTAGAACCATTAGATCATTCACTAGTCTTCATTAGTGTTCACCTTAACTAATTCTTCTGATTCAGTGAGAAATTAGGCAGTAAGAATACAGTTCTGTTCTGACTTGTGGAAACCCACATTTAGCCCAAAGATCTGATTTATTTGTCTGAAAATCCGATCAGTTATACGAGCACAAATGGCACAAACCTCATTAATGCCTTGCTGTTAAGAGTTTTGTTATATCTTCTCTTTTACAGAGATTGCAGAAAAATATTCTTAAAAGAGTCTTAAAATGGTACTGATAAAGTCAAGCTGATGAGATATATATATAGCTGTTATTGCTTGGATAATGGATTCACTCCAGGTTTCTCAGAATGCATATACTCACACTGACAACATTTGACTTCCCTTTTGGCCCCTTTTCCCTATTTTGTAAAACAACCCATTTTCCTTTAAGACAAAAAGTTATGGAAGGGATGTTCATAGGCCTCTGATAACTTTTATTCTGTGCAGCCCTAATATACGTGTTAAGCTTACATGGGCTTTTAAATCCTAAATCGTGGACAGAGGTTATTGGTTTTTTGAGATTTTAGACAAGTAAGCAATGCATATTTAAATCTTTACTTTTCGCACCTTTCCTGAAACCTTGAAATTTTCAGGGTCACCTTTGTTAAAATGGTAAAATAAGTGATGTTGATGACCCTTATTTTGTATTGTATTTTTAGAGAACACAGGCCCACAACAAATGCTGTCTGCACTGCAGGTACCTAAAGAGGACACGCAACTCACCTTTGTGACACATAAAGAAACATAGTGAGATGACTGGGGAGATAGGAAAACACAGCAAACATTGTTGAAATCTTTCTCAATTCTTACAGCTGTAACTAAGGAGTTAGTACTGTGTTATATCTTTATTTACTTGAAGGACCCAGTTGCCAACAGCAGTTAAAGAGCTATGAGCACACTTTAATGCTTATGTTGTACTCCTGTTTATTATCTGAGTAACAGACTTTATTTTGAATTAACACATAGCTCTGCGTGACTAATTCCCATTAAGCCTGTATTTAAGAAGGATTCTGGATCTTGCTTTTTCTATCCTACCCTAAAGATATTCAGTCTTTCTCTCTAATTAGAGTTCAATTGCACACAACCAAATGCTGATCACTTGTCTATTTACCTCGAGCATAGTATATTTAAGCCATAAGGCCAAGAATTAGCTAGCAAGATCTGAGAAAAATAATTTAGAACCAGAAACTTTGGACCAATCTCCTTTAATGACTCCTCTGCAGCTTCTAGTGTTTTTCAAATATTCCATTCACAGGAAGGGATTAGAATGATAGTGTCCCATGGAAGTATAAATATCTAGAGTGGCCTTGTCCAAACAGACTGTCACATTACTCTGTCTCTTGTCTTTCTTTTCCCTAGAATTTAAAGTTCATGCTCTTTAGCCCCATATTCAAAGCTTCCACCCTAAACTTGCCACCTCCCCTCCACCACATGAAGCTTTTCCAGCAGACTCTTACTGGGCAATCTCCATGCAAGTTAAACTCATTCTGACCTCAGTAGTTTGTTCACTCAACCCCCACACCTGAAATGCTTTCTTCCTTGCTCATCTGCCTAAACTCTGTTTGCTCTCTGTTTGTGGCGTGACTAGAATCTTCCTCTGCCTTGAAGGTCTCCAGGCTACAGTGAGCACAACCTCCTGGAAGGCACCAGAGCACCTACTACTCAGCACTTTCTGAGGAGCAGAGCCATTGGTATGGCCTGGGAAATGCAGAATCTCAGCCCCACCTCAGACTACCAGTTTCAAGCAGCTCTGTAGCAGGATTCCTTTAGGGCACTGAACACATATTAAAGTTAGGAAGTCCCCATTATTGTTCTGACCTGAGCTTCTTTTGACTCTTCTATACTGCTTTAGTGGCATATCTTACTCTATTGCATTGAATTACTACATTTTTAAATGTGACATTATATTTTATATTGATACATGTACAGTTTCATGTCCTCTCAAACAAAATTTGTGAGTCAATTAACAAATATAACTTGAATATCTGTTCAAGAATTTAAAATCTGGCACAAATTTTCATGAGCTGGAAAACACCTAAGAGAACACATCACATGGTGGTCAAAATGCCCTTAGAGAGAAGTGGCAGAAGGGCCACTTTCACCTGCTAGGCCATTAACAGAGACACCTAAGATAGGCAAAGGAGACCCATAGCAAGATCCTGAATATTAGAGATCCAGAACCCCTGAAAAGCATTGACAAATAGCACTTCCAGCTGCAGAGTTCTAAACCTCCCAGGGGCTGCTTCTGTCCTCCAGATTTGTGTTTTCTGAACTCATAGGAATTATGGCCTTCAGAGAAAGGAACAGAGGGTGTCCAAGAAGACTGGAGTTCCTACTGTCTCAGAGAAGTGTGAGGGAATTGGTTATTTGAAGGATGCCAAAGACGTTCTTGAGCGAGTTGGGCAGGAGGGAGGCATGATGGTGGAGGCACAGGGGAGGCAATATGCCTTAGGTAGCAACATTCAAGATTAACTGCTCTTAGTGTGGCATGTGTGTGTGTGTGTGTGTGTGTGTGTGTGTGTGTGTACTTTGAATATGAGAATAAGTTCAAGCACACTAGAATGCTGTAAAAATGTCACCTATTGTTAACATATTGTTCCCACCTACTTTACCAGTTGCATCTTCTACTCCTTTCTTTTGCCCCTTTCTCCGTCTCTCCCTTTCTCCTCCCTGTAACTGCTTGTCTGTTCGTATTATACATCTATCCATTTTTTAATCATGTAAAACTAAATTGCATATCCTATTCCTTTACTCTTCTATATTCCAGTGTGGATTTCTAAGAGTATAAACATTCTCTTACATAACAACAGTTGCTATAGCTTGACACTTCCCAATTTCCACAGCTTTCGCATGGTGGCTGCATCCATCTTGGCACCGTTTCATCCTCAAGATGACCACTTCCCATTTGATTAATATCTTCAGGGTTGTTTTCCTATTCTGACCCTTAAACATTTTTCAGTGTGATTTACTGTTGTGGTAAAAACTTCAATATTACACCAAGTTTTTCCAATGAGCTCTTGGCTCTGCTCTGTTCCCATTATTCTCTCAACCAAACTAACCTAATAACTGGATTATGATAATGCAAAGCCTGGGATAGTCATCACTAAGAGTTCTCACTTCTTGTGGTCCGTTGAAGCCTTTGGTCTGAAATCCATCCTATTATCCTTAGAGAAAAATCAGATAATATATTTGAGAAAAAACAAGGCATTTTTATTATGGGCTCTGTCAGGCTTTGGCTGCAGTTTCAATTATTGTCCCTTAACAACTGCAAGAGATGAAGAACAGAACCAAGAATGGAAAAAGTCACACTCTGAAGTATGCAAGCAACTGGATTGATTTCATGTTAAAATATTAGAGCCCAGACTTTCAAATTATGAAAGTAACAGTTCTGCTTTATGGCTTGTTTTTTTAAAATAGTTGAAGGCTAGGGTGTAGCTCAGTGGTAGTGTACTTGCCTAGCATGTGTAAGGTCTTGGGTTCATTCCTCAGTACCATACACACACAAAAATGAAAGACTCAAAATGTAGTTTAACTGAACTATTATATGCCTTCCAAAAGAGAAAATGACTAATAGTCAAAAGGATCAAACTATGCATATGATCACCAGTGAATCTCTTTAAAATTTGAACTCAATGAAAGCATGAAATCTCTTCAGTCCCACTAATTTTGTGTCATTTCATAAGACCCAGTGTCGTCAGGTCCTCCTAAATGATTTTTATTCATTTTTCACATGTTTATACCTGTCATTCATAACACAGTTTTAAATAAAATATCTTCTACATTTGTTAAATAGGTCCAAGGTTAGTTTTCATTATTTTGAAATGTTAGCACTAATTTCTAACCATAGTCTCAGTCACTGATGAAGATTTTGATCCAGGAAATAGTTTGTTCAAGCACCTAGGCAGCTTATAGGGTCTAAATTTTAAAAGGAATGAACTTTCAGTAAATAATGATTCTTCACTCCAACACTCACCACTAGGCTGCTTATAAGATGATTTTATTAGATTAGCCCTTATAAAGCTATAACTATGCTATTACTAAATGTTTCAGTAAAGCTTAACTCTTCATCTTCTTTTTCTGAATCTCTCCTTATTTCTTTGATGATCATATCTAATCTCATGACCTTAAATCCAATCTAGATGCTGATGACTCCCAAATTTGTGCCATCAGCCCATCCTCTCCTCTGAAATTCCTGAATCAACTGAATACTGCTGTTCATTTGATTGGTACACTTGGATATAGAATAGGCATCTCCAATGGAATAGTTCAAAATCAAGTTCCTAGTGTTTTCTTCCCAATCACTACAGTCTTCTGACCTCAATAATTAGCAACCACATTTTTCACCAGCATAGACTAAAATCTTGTATACCATCATATTCTCCAGTATTTCTCACACCCTCTCATCAGGTCCATCAGAAAATCCTTGTATCTTTATCTCCAAAGTATTTTCATAATTTGGCCATTTCTTACCACACCATCGCTAATGCTCAAGACAAGTCAGTGCCATCTCTCATCTGGATTTCTGCAATAGTTACCCGACTCATCTCATGGATTCTTTTCTTAAGAAAAAAATTATTATAATAATAATAATATTTTCAATACCCAAGTCAAGACTTCTTGTTCTAGCCATTATAGACTATGTGGATTTGATTTATCCTCCTGCTGTAAGCAACCATAAAACTAAATAAAATATATAAAATAATAGTTTGTAGTCTAAGATGAACAGAAATCAGCATCAGGCTACAAACCCTGAAAGAAAGGAACTATAAGAGCTGAGCCTCCCCTTTTCCCAAACGGCACTTTTCAAAGTGTTTCAGCTTGTTGGGCAGAAGAAATCAAGATTAGAGCTCAGAAATGCTACAGGGGCTAGGACTTGAGGAGGGGATGAAGTGAGATAAAGGACACAGAGTCAGGACAAGAGAATCACCCAGAAGGAGCTCCATAAAGCTGCATGGAAATTCTCTGTGGCTGGGGTTGTATTGCCTGTATGCAGGGAATGATTCCAGAAGGCATAGTAAAGAACAGTTTCTGGGATGTGGAACAAATATTTCAGAGATGGTAGCTATCTGGCACAGCCAGAGAGATTCTGGAGAAAACTCTGTGCTGAGGATACACACACCAAAATTCTAAGCTAGAAATAAGGATCACACCAAGGAGTAGAACCATAGTCAAGCACTCAGCAAAACAGTGAAATTGGCATGTCAGAATGAAGCCTGAAATCCATTTTCGGCAGTATCAAGACAATACACTAGTAATTTAAATGAGGAAAAGAAAAATGTGCAAAACATCTATCATGTGTAGCATAAAAGCAAAAGTTCCTAGGGAAATAAAGAAGCTGGAAAGTGCATTTCATTGTATAGAATTTATTTTAAAAATGAAAAAAAGCCTTTAAAAAATCATTATTTTCCTCAGAGGAACAAATATAAAGATTATAGCTTATTTCTCAGCTGAAAAACTGGAAGCCATGAAATAAGAGAATGATCACCTTCTAAGAGCTGATAAAGCCATCAATTTAGTATCCTACACCAACTGAAAATATTCTTCAAATTTAAAGTGAATTATAGACATTTCAAGATAAAAGATAAACAAATTCAAAACCAGCAGACAGGAACTACTTCAGGATGAAGAAAAATGTTTCCTTACGTCTTTGTTTCATTCCCCCTTGCCCTTCCCTGGAATCACTTCTCAAATAAACTACCTGCATAAAGGCTTAGTTTTTTACTCTGCTTTCAGAGGAACCAAGACTGGATAACCATCCTCAAAATAATAACTTCATCCTTATCATCGGTCAAACATGCTTGCTTCCTGGTAGTGAGCACAGACAGTCCTTAATGGAAAATATACTGCAAATAAAACGTTGGTACATGAAACCTGATTTTACTATGAAACACTGCAATGGTCTCTTTCTTGATTTCAAGAGACAGGTGGCCATTTTTTTCCCATAGAAAGTATTTTAAATGAAAATTATAGAATTAACCAAAAAATAAAGCATAAAATTTTATTTAATATAAGTTAGATTATTAAACTATAATAAAAAAATTCTACATTTGCAACTGCTGTCTTAATTTTATTCAATGTGTTAGAAGAAAAATATGTGTGGAAATTCTGACAGACATCCATGAGAAAATGCCAAACCATTTTAAAGGTGCTTGAAAAGCCAATTCAGGAATGTTAGGTTTCCTGTTCTTGGACTTTTTTCTTTTCTTTCTTAAAAATTTTTCACGTGGTAATGTAGGCTGGGAATCAGTTGTTAGATTTTCTGCTACATCCAATGTTGTAACAAAATCCTCAGAATCATCTAGGGTTAGCCTGTTGTAGTGTTGCTAAGTGATAACAGATTATATTTGGCAAAGCATCATTTGACTTAGATCAGTGTAATAAATTGGGGCTGATGACATGAAGTCTTAGTGTGGCACAGGCTGTTGCAAACAAACACTAAGAACATCTACACATCTTTAGCCATAGGTAGATGCTTCACAAGACATGTTATCACAAAGAGGGTAAGTGTTGATGGTACAACTATTAAAGGAACACTGAAAGAGAATGTTGGTGAATTTTTCGACCTGGATAGGCCCACTTCACCTGGAATAGAGGGAAATTAGTCCCTTTCTCAAGTTAGGATGTCAGGGTTTAATTTGCCTCCTCTATTTTGTAGCTCTCTCACCTTGGACAATTTTCTTCACCTCTCTGAACCTCAGGGATTTTTTATTATATGAAAAGTTAGCATAATAATATTACCAAGCTGGGGGTGTAGTTCAGTGGTAGAGCACTTGCCTAGCATGCTTGATGGTAGATTCAATCCCCAACACCACAAAATCAATAAATAAAGTAAAACAATTAAAATGTGATTTTAAACAAGAGGCTGGGGATGAAGCTCTGTTGTAGAGTGCCTGCCTGGTATATACAAGGCCCTCAGTTCAATCCCAGCAATGCAAAATAAAACAGACAAACAAAACTAGTACCAACTTCACAGAGCCATTGTGAATATTAAATAATAACTTATGAGAATTCAACATGGTGCTGGCACACACCAAATGCCTAGTTGATTGTCACTGCCATCTTCTTTCTCTTCCTCCTCAGTTTCTTCCAACAGATCATATGAACTTGTTTATCTTCTCTGAAACATTTAAATCCGTTTTTATAAGGTTTGCATCTTAACATCTGCAGTAATGTTTCTCAAGCCCTTTAGCCTCATTTCTGTGAACAAAAATTTCCCACAGTGTACTCCACATTCTATGCTACCATCAGCATCACTGGACCCTTGACCTACAAACTCAATTGGTCCTCGAGGGCTGGTTGTAACTAAGTCAATACAGCTGAGATCTGGATGTTTACCTGGGTACACGCTATAGATAACAAGAGGCAGACAAATCTTCCATTAACCCAATTAATCCAAGTTGTGCATATGTCAGACCAGTTGTAACTTGAGGGTCCACTTTATTTAGTTTTCATTTTCATTTGACTTTACTTTCTGTAGTGGGTATTAGGAAATGTGTTCAAATTTCTGCTCCTCTAGGCCTCTGTACACCAGCAATCCCATCTCATACTGTGCTCAGCCCCCTACCTCTCTTTTCTGAACATTACCTCTTCCTTCTGTCATCAAGGAGTACACTAGAAGTGAAAATGAGCAAGCCAGTTACCTCAACATAATTTTGAAAATTTTCAAGTGTATACAATAAAGGAATGAAAGGGAGCATAACCGGTTCAGGTTGAAATGGAGGGCAGATATCCTTCCTGATAGTTCTTCCGCCTTCTAACCCTCTCAGTTCCTTACCAGAGAATCTTTCAATCTTTCCACTCCACATTGTCCTGTGCTCATCTTTACCACCCCTGCCTGGGTCCTCCAACATTATCATCTTCCCCATTAAAATTCATGTTAGCTCAAAACTAAGGTTTTAATTAATTATTATTAATTATTATTTTAAGAATTAAAAACTAGCTCTGATTCTAAAAAGAATAAATGACTGCTGGCTCAAGGTATTAGCTCACTCCAATTTTCACATTGCCATTCCTCCACCTTAGTTTGATAATAAAAGTATGAAGAGAGAGTATCAAGAATTTCTAGTGTCCTCTAGGACCTAGAGAATCTACATTAAAATCTTGAACTAGTTATCCCTAAGGGCTACATTTCCAAAAATGGAATTTAGTGTGACTGGCCCGTGTGTATGTGTGTTTGGGATGGAGGAGAGTGAGGAGGATTGCCTAGATGTGAACAATTGCCCCTTACATAGCTCTTTGGAAAGTATGAATTTTTTGCATATTAAGTGGTCTTAGAGTAGGCCATATCTATGAAGAGAAAATTTCAAATCTGATACATGTATTGCTGAGGCCTATAAATGGTCCTTTGCAAATATATAAGTATCCTTTTTACAGTAGGTAGCTTATGTAAGGGAAAGACATAATTTAAAATGAAATGTAGGAGTATGGAATGATTATGAAGTTTCAAGGTAGATTCTTATACTGTTGGCATCTTTGAGAAATAAAGCTTACTCCAAAGATGATTTGAGAAGATGAATCAGAGGTTAAAGAACACTACACAAATACTTCTGCTGTCTAAAGCTAAATTGCTTTTGGGCATTCCTCCATCTATAAAGAGGCAGGAGACAAGATTAATGTTTGTTTGACATTCTAGCCATTAGGTTTACAGTTTAGTCTTCAGTGAGGAAAGGGAATCACTTGTAATTTCAAAAAGTGAGGGACAAAAAGCCTTCAGATAAGGAAGGAAAAGTTTAGACTAGATATTAGGAGAAAGAATGTTCTCATGAACAAGAGCCACAGAGTATTGGAGTAGGTGCCCAGGAAAGGTCAAAGAAGCTTCTGTGCAAAAAAAATCGTTTCATTAAAATGTTATAGAAGTATAAGCAATAAAAAATACAAATGGAAACAAGACCTTTTTCTGATTCTTTGACCTCATAGGGCAGAAGACTGGCCCACTCAGTAGCAAGCCATGTTCAAGGACATAGGTAAGAATAATAATTTCGGGAAGAATGACATTCTACTGACCAAAACCAAAGAGACTAAAGAATCTCCCCACTCATACAGACATCTAAATAGTCTTTCAGAAAAACACAAAGTATTTAAAGCCAGTGTTAAAAGAGTTAAAGGTGAGCACAGAAACCCAGAATTTCGGAGAACTTCAAACAAATGAGCAGCAAAAGTCAAACCAGTAAATTATGCCAAACTGAGACAGATTAAAGAGGAAAAAAGGAAACCTCCATCGGTATTTTTACAAAGGCTAAAAGACCTGCATTGTTTGAGCTCAATAATTTCTTTTCCTTTCTTTTTTTTGGGGGGGGATGGCTATTTTTGAGATTTCCATGGAAATCTGTTTATATAGGTTTTCAGGCTAGCCAAACTTATTAAAGCCTTGCTTTTGCTGCCACTGGAATCCCATTTGAGTCTAAACAAGCAGATTCATTTCTAACAATTGAAAACTCAGTCACAGGGATCAGCTGAAAAAAAGGGAATAAAAATTTAAGGCATAGGGAAACAAAAATTGATACATTTACTTTTAGCCTCCAATTTGAGTGGGTATTTTTGTTTAATTGATATGCTTAAAACAACTTCTTGTACACTGTGGATTCTGAAATTACAGTTACAAGGTTAACTTGCTCTTCTTTCTGCTTTCTGCTGATACTAAGATAATTTTGATACTCAAGTTTCCTTGGAGAGTAAGTTGGCAGCCAGTAAAATTTAACAATGTTACTACCCAAAAACACCCTCTCTACGTCCCAGCTCTCCTCTGTGGTCTAACTTGTGCTTTCAGACAAAGGCTTTAACTCTCATTTTTGAAATTGATACTGGGCATAAGTCTTTCTGCATAACAACTGATCAATGACAAGAAGCAGGGCAGAGCTGCATCCTTAAACAGTTCTGACCTGGTTTGTGACACTCATTATTGCCAGCTTCATGGTGTATTAAATGTATTTGTTTCCCAAGTGCACAGATCTTCAAAGATGCAAAACTGAAAACATCTCATCATACCAGCAACTTCCAGGCTAAAATTATTTATGGTTGTAAACATGCATCAGGCTTTCTCCAACTTGTTTTCTAGCTACTTGTGATAAGATGTGCATGCCAATACAGCATGAGACACCCAGCATTGTTATGTGTATGTTACGTATGTGTTACAACACTTAGAGATGCTCACTGTGTGGTCGAGGCAATATCACATAAGATACATTCTTCTTAGATGGCACTTTATTAAAGGATGACAAATTTAAATAAAAGTTTCTTCATGTCATTTAATGATCTCATCATGATTGTTATGCTGAAACGTCACCTCAAATTTTCTCAGTGAAGTTTTGTAATTGTTATCTGTTAACATTCTGCAAAGGATTCAACTTCTAAGACAACCGTGATTGGTAAGGAAATAACAGTTCCCTGGTGATACTATTTATTTCAAGGTGCTTGATATTTATATAAGATAACTGATCTCCTGGGTGTTCAACAACTGCAGTTTGGAAACCAAAGTTAAAAAGGTGACCGGTCTAAGAGGAGAGCCAGTATTTTCGTCCTGGCCCTCCAAGGTCAACAAGAATCCAGGACATTAGGGAACTTTTTCTACAGGATCCTACAATTTTGGTGAGCCACCCAACCTCCTGAACAGGGAGATTGTTGGGCCCTGGAGGACAAGAGTCAACTAATATATAGTGTGCTAAAAGGAGGCTCACCAGCCATGCTTCCACAGAAAGCCACATGGTCAAGCAAGACTCATCCTGGTGGCTGACACTGACAGAGGAGCTGAGAGGCTCTGCACATGTTTCCAAAAATAATGCCTGAGAGCCTTGACTGACCTTAATAGACAGCAAAAGGTTAATTTTGATTAACACAGATCCCAGTTTATCTTGATCTTGAACACCCAACAAAAAACCATAACAAAAACCACTAAAAAAATAGTAAGATAGGCTCAACATAAAAAGGGGCTCCAATCACTGACCCCTGACAACAGTTTCCAGCTACAGACAGATCTAGGAGCCAGCTGGTTACAATTGCTATTCTAGTCCCTTTAAAAAAGTGTCTGGATGAGACTCCTTCCCTGATCTCCCTTTCCATTCTGATGCTCATGCTTTGGTCATACATGCTTTAATCTCTTGGTGAAGTGTGATTATTCTCACCTAGAGACCACCAAACTCTCAGTGATCATGCAGAGGGAACCACTGATACAAATGCCTGGGATCCATTGTCCCCATGCAAAGTCTGCCCAAGGGGGCACATGCTCCATGCTTCATACAACACGCTGTACTTTTATTTCAGATAATCATGATAATGTAACTGCAGCTCTGCAGGAGATAAACACAGAGGTCCAGAGACCACAAATGTCTCAGGATGACCTACAGAGTCCATGGGATTCATGAAAGTCCACTATCCTATCTTGGATTCTTCCCTTTGTAGTGCATGTTCTCCTCTTTCTACTTGCCTGTTTATTATGGCCAGGCCTAATCGATCTGTTTCAAAGATTTCTCACCAACAGGATTGCAGCCATTTCATAGGTGGTTGCTAAAGACCATATCAGCATGGTCCTCCTTCTTCACTCCAGAAAAACCTTCCCTACCACTGTCGCCCCTGATCAGCAGGAAGCAGTAAAGAAAGAAACGTACCACCCATTTTCCTTATCTAATCATACAGTCTGGACTGAAGGAATCTGACACCAACATCCTGGTCTGAGCAGAGACCACTTTAAATCCCTCCCCCTGCTGTGCTGGGCACCTGCTGCAGATGTATCCTCACGGGTCATCATGGCCCGGCAAGCACAGCCACACCCTGTAATTCCCAATCATTGCTCAGCCCTGCTCTTGACAAACAACACGCAACTCCTTGTACATTCTCAAGCCATGTCCCTGGCAGATAGAAACAACTCCTTGTACTGAAATCTCCCCCTCAAAAGTCCCATTGTGATTTTTTCCTTCCACAGCCCCCTTTTTTATGGTTATGAGCCTATAAAGACTTTATAGTCTGTGTGAGAGTTAGCTGATCTGGTCTCTAGTGCCACAGCGGTCCCTCTCAGGCTTGTTCTGAAATAAACCTGTCCTGTTGAACTCATACCTCTGCTTCTTTTCCTTTTTCCTAACAGTCACAAGACTCATAATCACATGTTCCATTATATTCAACAGAACTTATTCCAAATTAGAGTTCCGAAACCCACCCTTTAAAAACCCTATAAAATTGGGATTCCCCTCCTCAGACCAAAAAAAATTATCTTGTTTTTAATCTTTAAAATTTTGAACCTAAGAACATCTTACATGTTGCCCAAACAATCAGGTCTAAAATTAAGAATTCAATAGGGCGGGGGATTTAGCTCAGTGATTCTACTGCCTGCCTCTCTAGCTCAAGATCCCTAGTTCAATCCCCATACCAAAAAAAAAAAAAAGAATTCAATCAACCACAGGTATTGACACAGCCCCTAACCTTTAATTTGAAATATTTTTCACTGAATTAATCTACTGTTTTGCATTACAATGGCAAAGCTTTATGGTTAGTCATTTTGTAAGGCCACAAAAAGTGGGGATATAGTATCTATCTGAGACATCTGCCAGCGCACCCATGGGCCAAAGTGATTTGGTTTATCTAACAACCTAGGACCATGAAAAGTCGATCCCTTACCTGTCTATTTCTTCCCGCTCTTGTTCAAAGAAGATGATCCCTGAGAGCAGAAAATTTTTGAAAATTTGAAGAAATCTCAATGTTCCATTTAGTATGGCTATAAAACAAATCACTCTAAAATTTAGTGGCTTAAATGATAATCATTTATTATTTCTCATAGTTTCTGTACACCAGAAATTCTGCTCAGTTGATCTAGCTATGGTCAGAGCCTCTTGGGCATTTGTAATATCTGAAGGCTTGAATAGGGCTGGATCTCCACTTCCAAGGTAGATTACTCACTTTGCTAACAAATTAGTTCGGGCCTTTGGCTGGAGTCTCAGTTCATCTTCATATGTACCTCTTTATAGAGCTGCTTATCCTCACAGCAAGGCAGCTAGCTTCCTCCAGAACAAGTCATCCAAGAGAACAGAGCTGAAGCTGCAATGCCTTCAGTGACCTAGCTTGGGGAGTCACGCACCTCCACTTCTGTGTACTCCATTAGTCACATCAGGCCATTCCTGATTCTATGTGAGAGAATGCCTGAGAGCTACATGAATAACAGGAAGCTAAGATTATCTGGACTCATCTCAGTAGCTGGTTACTGTACACAAACGTAGGGACTATGCTGATAACACATCTGTGAATGCATAAGTTATTCACTAAGTCTGAAGTCTGCTTTAGTCACCTAGGCCACTTGATCTTTCAGTTTGTGATTATTTCATACTCAAGCATTGTAGCTCTTTCTTCTTCTTGGTCTTTGAGATACCACATCTTCTCTTCCTTGGTTTAAAATATCACTTATCAGGGTCATGTTGCAAAGGCCTATTTTTACTATTTGATGATTCTAGCCTCCATAGTATTAGGTTAATCCCCCATTTGAATTTGTTCATTAAACAAACATTTGCTGAGTGCTTACTGTGCACCACGTATACAATGCTGAACAAGACAAGCGAAGTCATTTGTTAACAGACCATAGCCTACAGTCTTCTGACTAATATGCCTCCAAAATGTTCTTTGGTGAAAAATAACTTGTTGCCAGTAAACCCAGATTGTTTTTGTAGCCACTTCTGAGTGTTGTCACAATAGAAATTAAATCATTATTCTTTTCTGATTTTCAGATTCTCCGAACAGTTCTCTTTACTCCTCATTTCTATTCCCACCTTTAATCACTAAATGTCACCACTTGCTAATAAATCAAGAAACTAGCATGTATGAAGTTCATATGTTCTTGTTCAGAAAAGCAAGTAGAATTTCTTATTTGAATTGGGGAGAAGAGAAGATATCTTCCTTAAAAGCTGCTGCCATCTAGATGTTGGAATGAATTTCAGAAAAGGAAACAAGAAATAGAGACACCAACTCCATTTCCATACTCAAAACAATACATAGCACCCACAAAGGAAAATGGAGTTGCTTATCTTACACTTTTTCCCTTTCAAAGTCATACACAAGGACACACACATTTAATTTTTGCTAACTCCCTCAAGATTCATTACATTCATTGAGTTTGTTTGAAAACCCCATCAGTAAAATAAATTTTCCCCATCTATGTTACATGGCAGCTCGATGCTTCTGCCAGGGGTAGATTGTAAATGGGAATTCCAAGCAACATAAATAAGCTTAGAAAACTTAATTTCTTTCCAATGTCCTTCTTGGCTTATATCACTTCATCCAGGCACAGCATTCTTTAAACCATTTCCAATTCCTCTGATCAAACAGGCTGGACTAATATTGCCTGGGGGTCTGGCCCCTGTCCAAGAGATCTGCTAGACCATCTGTTAAAGCTCCTGGATTCCTTCACTTTAGTGAGGCTTATACACCATGTGGTGTAAATTTTCACCCTCTGAACCATGTCCTAGACTTCTTATGGGAGCAACTTACCTCAATCACACATGATCTTTTCAAAGGTATTTTTGTATTTTGAAAACTCAGATAAAGTCTCACATTGTAACAAAACTTCTGCCTCTATGAAGTGCATAAAACAAGAGTATCTTCCCTTCCCTCTTGGGTTTCATGTCCCCTGGCAGTGTCCTACAGCACGCATGCCTCAGTGGGATGTTTGTGTCTTTGAAAGTTCTAAAAGATTCACCATCACTGTCCTCTCCCTTGAGAATATTGAAGGGGTGATGGGTCACAAATATACCACTTATTAAATTTTTTCACTTAAAGCCAACCAAGAGTCATTCAAGAATCACTCACAAGTATCAAGTGTACAGGAGGTTTTTGATGTACCCAGTTACCTATGTGCTTATAGGAAAATGTCTCAGAATCCTAGAGGGCCCCTACCTCTGCCTTCATCAGAATAATTTTCTCCCTCTTTCTTTGTGGGAGAAGTAATAATGGAGCCAAGACTACAGGCCTGATCTCTGTTCACACCAGTTAACTTTCCTGGCCCCACAGCCATAAACAGGAACACCAAGCCCACACTGATCATGTTAAAAGCAGTATTTGCTCAACACATACTTTATGTACAGCACAGGTATTTTCGTGCACTTGCTTTTGGTTCTAACATCATACTTTATGAAAGAATGAATAGGTAAAATAGTAAATAAGCATGACTAGATAAATTTCTCAGAACCTTCTTGAGGAAAGAAGGAAATGTGACAGACACTTGCATAGACAATCATTCATTCTTTGTACCTATGCATCCTTGGTACCAGGCGTTTTCAGAGATGGCCCACTTAATCCTCAGAACTCTGGAAAGAAGTTTTTGTTTTCCTCTCTTGGTAGATAAGAAAACTAAAGCTCAGAGTCACAAAATGACCTGCTTAGCTGTGATCACATAGATGGTAAGTTCAGAGTTAGATCCTACCTCTTTGCTGCTCTCAAAGCCTGATAGAGAAGAGAAGGTCACAGTTAATACCTGGAAAGTATCTTTTTTTGCTTTGAATATCAAAGGCAGCAAATGTGGTGAGTTCTCAGCAGAGGAAATTTTACTCCAGTGAAGTTTTGACTGTCAAATGATATAAGTAGTAATAAATATATTACTGTGTTGGTTATATTATTGAAATATGTAAATGTATTATATAAATTACTATATTAAATTACTACATAATACTATATTATACAATAGAATTATCCTATTAAATATGATCAATGGGTCAGTTCAAATCAATTTAGATACTCATTAAACATATTTACTTAAGCATTTATTTTAACTAAAATGTATTAACAAATATATGTTTATTCACAACATTTTTCATGTGTGTCCAAAGCCTTTGTTAAAGTACTAGTTCTCATACTAGCAATTAACAATCTTAAACAGAAATTAAGGAAACAATTCTATTTATAATAGCATCAAAAAGAATAAAATATTCAGGAATAAGTTTTACCAGGTTAGTCTGAGACTTGTACAATGAAACTATAAAATATTGCTGAAAAGAAGACTCAATGGAAAAACATCCATGTTCATGGGTTGGAAGACTTCATATTGTTAACATGGCAATACTCCCCAAAGCAAACAACAGATTTAACATATTTTCTACAAAAAAAAACCCCAATGGACACATTTGTAGAAATGGAAGAATTTATTTAGAATTGCAAGATACTCTTAAAAGACAAAATAATTTTGAAAAAGCCAAGTTGGAATGTATATACTTCTCAATTTAAAATTCATTATAAAACTACATTAAATATAAAGAGCAAAATAAAAGATAGACAATAGGAAACAAGAAGATAGAACTTTTGCAATGGGAAGAGGATCTAGAGATGGAGGAAGGGAAGAAAGAGGAGAAGAGAAGGGGATGTAAAAATAATTGCATATGTTATGTACATGTACCAGCTCCCCACAATGAATGTAATCATTATGTACTGAAAACATGTACTAATAAAAATTAAAAAATTTTAAGCTACATTTAAAAAATAGCATGGCACTGCCATAAAGATAAAAATATAGATCAATGGGATAGAAAGGTATCTGCTTGAGGATCATGGGATAAAAAATATCTATGGTCAGTTGATTTTCAACAAGTATGACAAACTAAGAAATGATGAAAGAGGTCTCTTCTATAAATGGTGCTCAGTATCAAGATATCCATATGAGAAAAGAATGAAGTTGAACCCACTCCTTAAACTATAAACACTGTTATAGAATGAATGTCCCCAAAAGTTCATATTTTGAATATCTAACCACAAAGTAATGGTATTTAGAGATAGGTCCTTTTGGAGGTAACTAGAGCTAAGTGAAGTTAGGAGAGTAGGCTCATTGTGGAGGGATTAGTAACTTTATAAGGGAAGATCCCCTCTCCCTCCCTGAGCCTCCCCCCCCTCCTCCCCTTCTGACTCCCTTTCTCTCCTCTCTCACTCCCTCTTTGAAAAACACAGAAAGAAGGCAAACATATGTAACCCAGGAAAAGAGCCCTACTGAAAAACTAACCTTAATGTTAGACTCCTAGCTTCCAGAGTTATGAGAAATAAATTTCTGTTATTTAAGTCATCAATCTATAATATTTTGTTACAGCAAACTGAGCAGACAAATGCAAATATTAACTCAAAATGGATCAATGACTAAAACATAAGAGCTAAAACTGTAACATTCTTGAAATAAAGTATAGGGGTAAATCTTCATGACCTTTGATTTGACAATTATTTTTTAGATATGACAATAAAAACACAAACAAAGAAAGAAAACATAGATAAATTAGACTTCATCAAAATTAAAACCATTTGTATATCAAAGGACACAATCAAGAAAATAAAAAGACATTCTATAGAATAGACAAGAACATTTAACAAATAATACATTTTTAAAAGGACAAGTATTTATAATACATAAAATGACATAATATAACACATAACATTATTTATAATACATAAATGACTTTATTCATTAGATTTCCACAGAGATTTCTTTTTTTAATTTTATTTTATTGGTTAATTTTAGGTATACAATATAATGACATTCATTACTGGAAATTTGCACCTTTACATAATCTCTCTTGGTTCTTATTTTTCTCCCTTCCCCTAATCTCCCTTCAACCCCTCCATCCCTCCCTATTTACAAAGAATTTGTTTCCATTTTTCCATTTTCTCATATTAAT
>NW_004624759.1:21759677-21775510 GCF_000247695.1 Heterocephalus glaber
TAAAGGTGCAAATTTCCAATGATGAATGTCATTATATTGTATACCTAAAATGTACCAATAATATAATATTTTTTAAAAGGAAAGGAATTTACAGAAAGGCATAGACAGCAAGAGTCAGGGAACATGGAGAACCACCTCAGACTCTCTGCATCACAGCTTCCTGGATTTAGATTCCCTATTTAGAATAATGTATAAATAATATTTTGTAAACATGTGCACTTGAGATCATGCATAGCTAAGTTCAAATTTCTATATACAGCTATCAGATCTATCAAGTTTATTAAAATTCTATCTTTACTCACCTGGTTTGTTTAATCTCTGAGTTTCTGAGCAGTTTTTTAAAGATGTCGCAGATTTACAATCTTTTTCCTCTAGATAAATATCTTGACTTTATGTAGTTAGGTACATAGTTGAGAGACTATATACACATGTTGAATTATTTCTTTTATCTGGAACAGCTATCTCTCAGTCCATATACAGGAGTGATCAAAATATACAGGGAATGTTTAAAGTTTATTAAATATACACTGCCATTAATATCATTAAAATGCTCCCCCCTCTTCAAACACACTTATCCCATTGTTCTTGACACTCTCTGAAGCAGTTCTGGAAGTCTTCTTTCATGTTTTTAGGAGGTAAGATAAAAAAAAATATATGGTAAAGGCCACTGCCAAGTGCCACCTAACAGAAATGCAGGCTCGTAAAGAGATTATGATATATTCTCATCCACTTTATTAACCAGATCTGGCACCATGGGACTTATGGCTCTTCCCCAAAGTCAAAATGACCATGAAATGTAAACACTTTGAATCAGTTCAAGACATCCAGCCAGCCACAACAATGCAAATATACTCATGAAAAAGGACTTCCAGAACTGCTTCAGAAAATGGCAAGAATAATACAGTAAGGGTGTATGAAGCAAGAAGGAGTGTTTTGAGGATAATTAATGACAATGTGTCTTTTACTGTAATAAAATTTTTAAAAATTAAATATTCACTGTACTTTTCAATCATACCTCATATTCTCTTTTACCTAGTATTTACTATACTGGGGAGGGGAAGTTAAAATCCCTTGATGTTACAAAACCAAATATGGCTATATCATTTAGAATTTAATTTTAGTTATCTTCTACAAAATATATTTTTTCATTTAATTTAAAGGGCCGAATATTTCCAAAAGCCTTAGGAAAATTTCAATCCCCCTAACTTGTCCTCTACACAAAACTATTTTACAATACCAAGAGGATTTTAATTATTTATCATTCAATGTTATGCTCGTAATGCTACTCCCTAACTTTTCAATTTCACTCTTTTGGGGGGGGGGGGTTACCAGAGATCGAACTTGGGACCTTGCGCTTGCAAGGCAGGCAGCGGGACCACTGAGCTAAATCCTCAGCCCTTCAATTTCAATCTTAAATAGAAAAATATTTCCCTAGTCAGAGAGAGAGAGACCAAGTCAGAGAGAGGAGAGAGCGCTCATCTCTACCATGTGAATATACCTTCACTTCTTCATTTCCCCATAAAATTAAGGTTAAATCAAAATTTAATGTTTACATTAGATATATATTATGCCATTATGCCCTGTCTTTATTTGCACTGCTTTTGTTTTTTCCTAGAGTTAGTAACTCTCTTGTGTTTTCATTCATTTTCCCATCTACTTACTATTTACAATCAATCTCTTCCCCAATTTGGAAATTTTTTCTAAATACATTCATATCTTTGTATTTGATATTTCTTCTTGAAAATTTCTCTCCTAAGTCCTCTGACAGTCCAGTTCATATTTGCTGACTGCTAGACCTGAATGCAAAGCTATCTCCGTAGAGGACTGGTGGACAATACACCAAATAATCTTTGGGGTCACCTTCACTTTTCTCTCATGTAGAGTCCCTACTCTCAGTGTCACATTCTTCTTTCTTACTCCCACATTTTAGTAGAGCATGTCCTCACATAACTTTCTATATAAAGTGTATAGCAGTACATTTCTTTAATCCTTGAGGATCTGAAAAACTCGAAGAGTGTTGTACAAGGCAGTATGTTAATACAAGAGCTGGACTCATGTCAAAGCCTGTTCCCTGATACTATATTCACCTTCTCTATGACCTCGGGAAAGCCACAGAACTCTCTGGGCCTCAGTTTCTCTTCTTGAACTGGATAGCAATCCAACTGTGCCTGCTCATAGCTATGGCTAGGAGGAGGCATAGGAAAGAACATTGTATGGTGAAAGTCTGTATAAACAGCATGTGTGCTGGAGCCAACTCCTGCTGGCTCACAAGAGCCTGTTGTTAAGCCACTGGGGGCTTGAAATAGGTCGTAGTTGAAGGATTTATACTACAGAAATTGACAAATGCTCCAGGGACTTTTTATTCTTATTTCAGGAGGGCTGGTTTATGAGCACACCACTTGCAAATGAAAGTGATTACCACAACTTTTCATAACTGTCCTCCTTAGTGCTCCTATGGCTTATGTAACACTATTTTTCAACAGAGTTTGTGTCATCCACGGAGTTGCATCTCCCACGCGCCCTGTATCTAACACATGGCCTGGCACTTTGTTGATATTGAATTCCAAATTTTCTGGCATGAGTGACAAAAATATTGTTTGTTTTTATGATTATAGGGACAATTGTAGGCAGAAGGAGTTGAGAAAATGTAAGGTTTAGGAAAAGTGTATCACAGGAGACACTTTTGAGAGGGGTACCCTGTTAGGTGTATTAGACTTCATTAGGAGTTTTCTATGAGGCCAGTGCCATCCCGCCTTGTGTAGAAGTTATCACATATGATCCCCATAACAACTTATGAAATGAGTTTTAGTTACCCCATTTCACAGAAGAGAAAAAGAAGGCATCTAGAGTGTCACAATGTGCCTTCTGTCACACAGATGGAAATTCAACTGTAATGAATGCCTGTGTGCTCAACCACATCCCTACAATGGGGAGTAGCAAACTACAATATCTGTGGGCATGTATCTAAAATTAATAATAATCATTGAGTGAAATAGATCCACTTAAAATAAGAAGGAGGAGTGAAAATTGGGACAAACTGAACAGGCCAGGCTCCAACTAAAGGAGATAGCTTCATAACAGGAGGAGATGCGGTCTACTGAGGCTAGAACTTTGGATTGTTTTAGGAGAAACTGGGAATCTGGAATTTTATCTCCTGAGTTTCAAATGTTGGTAACCAGTCTTAAAACATCTTTAAATGTGCCATCAGTGCGCAAATTTTGATACTATACGTCCCCCTTTAAAACAAGTTTGAGCAGCTGGGGAGGGAGGCAGCGGGAGGGTGTAAGCAAATGTCACTGGAGGAGGAAAGGGATGAAATGAAAGGCAAATTCAGCCCACTTTACAGCTTTGCACAGCATACAGATGCAGGGAGCACAAACGTCCAGCTATCCCATTGCAGGGCAAGGGCCAGGAGAGTGGAGGAGGATGGGGTAGGCTCCCTGCTCGTGCACATTCCATCTCCTCTAGGCATCCCCAGGGAGGGCACATTCCTCTTAGTCAAGAGGCAGAGCTGTTGATTTAAAAGATTTTTAGAATAGTTCATTGAACACCACAGTGGGTTTTTCTTGCCTTGGAAACAATATATCTGGGAAATCCCTTGGGCTGGGAGATCTCCATAAAAGTGAATGCAGAAATTCTCCTGACTCTAGGCTCCTAAGTAGGGTATCCTGGGGACTAGCATGGCCCCTCCTGTCCCTCATCTGCTGATTTCTTCCTTTTACAGGGAACAGTACTGAATACAACACTAAGTCACAAGCTAATTTCTCCCTCTTTTCCATAAATTTTAGCCTCTGTAGAAAGTTGGAAGAGTGAATCATGAAAAGAGAATCTACGGTTCTCTTTTTCAATGCAGTTTTCAAAATGTTGCAAAGTTGCTTACAATTACATCTTGAAAATAATAATAAGCCAATTCTTCTTTGAATGTAAATGATTCCCTGGGGTTAATTAGGGAATTTACATTATGGACCCATGAGAGATGAGAATGACTCAAAGAAAGGATTTTCACAAGTCCAGGAACAAGATAATCAGGGGCTCCTGATTCAGAGAGGTGCTGTGAGTGGTGAGAAGGAAAACAAAGCCTGGAAGTGATCAGCTGTTTATCTCAGTGAAGGACCAGTTATTAAGCCCCTCAAGTCAGGCTGATGGCTTGTGTGTTCTGAAAAGTCATCTCTGATAGCCTTTCCCCTTGAATACCCAATTGAGAACTCCCAGAGTAAAAGTATAATGAAGAGGCCACCTGGACGCAGAACACAGCATAATAAAATACACTCCATTATGCATTTATTCCCTCCACTGAGGGCGTCTAACAGAACGATCCATTCAGGCGCAGGATCCCCTCAGATAGTTTTTCTCCCATGCCCTCTGCTTCAGCACATTGCAGATACCAGCCAGCCAAAACCTGCCCCTGTCGCTAGTGCTGTCTCCACGCTCCTACCTGGCTGATCCACAGCCGCGCAGCACAGCTGATTTATGGATTCCCCTACACTTGACTTCAGCTACATTCCCTAATTTAATCTTCACACCAATCTGACAAGAACAAGGTTATTCTTATTTTACAGATGAGGAGAGCAAGACTGAGAAGTAAGGGAGTAATTTGTCCAAGGTTCCAGAGCCAGAGGCAAATCCAAGTCCCCTTGGGCTCCTAAGTATTGTACTTCTCATACCTGTCAATGGATCGCCCACCCTCCCCTTTTTTAGGCACCTCTAGTTCCCTATCACACAGTCACACTTTCTCTAACCTCCTTCTCTTCACTTCTTGTTCAGTCACCTGGTAAAAATTCCTCTTCCCATTTTTTCCATTCATTCTCACCCTGCTTGTTCTGTTTAACACTTCTATATATAAAAAGGTAGTAAATAAATAAGCAAGTATATATCAAAAGAAACAAAACCTGTGCTTTTGTAAATGAAAATAGATATAATAAACAGCAGCACTATTCAAATTTTAGGAGGCACCCAAAATTCCACCCCAGAATTTTTATAGGAATGTGTATCTTCTTTCTCTTCTTTCTGTAATGAAGTAGTTTTTCCTCAATTGTCAGCAACAAAGATAAATTTTTATTAAGAACTTTCATTGAATTAAATTTTTTGCTGGGGTTACTTTTTATTTCAGATACATTACAAGTTAAAAAGAACTTTGCCGGCTGGCCTGGGAAACCAAGTACCACACACAAGTTGATAACTCAGGAAAATGAGTTTTCAAAAACTCCATTTGTATTTGGTAATAGTTTGCATAGTTTGTGGAAATGTATAATATGGAAATGTGTGTGTATAGCATCTCCAGTCTGTCAATACAATCCCAGTTAAATCAAGACAGCAGCTTCCCTTTTTCATGTTACACTCCAAAGGGTTGTCACTAATTGTTTAATCATCTAAATGTGTTCATCTTCATATCCTTTTTAATTGCTTGACTGCTTGACCAACAGTTACAAAGTTCATGTTCCTGCCCTTTCATCCTCATTATTCCTGTCCCACTATCAGGGACTCACTTGCCTGCACAGCATAAAGGGGGGAGGTGACATTCTAGGTAACTAAAAGATGAAATGACAGCCAGGATTTCATTTACAACTCTCTGGTTCTAACTGCTTAGTTTGGTGTCAGGAAAACATACGCTGGTGTCTTTAGAAACTGTGTTTTGTCATAAATACATTTTTACAAACGTCTCCCTTATTTAGGAATGCAACATCACTTTTGAGGAATCAAGGTTTGGTATTTGCTCAAAACTAGAGTAATGGGGGAGCAAGGAGTGAGTGAGGGCAGGAATACAGAAAAGAGAGAGCTCTCTGCAAAGAGAGCTTAGTGGTTTCTCTGCATGAATTGGGAGCCATTGCATTTTGAATAAAAAAGTGATGCTACTTGGCTTCACAGTGGCTCACTGTAGCCAACACATGAGGGTTAGATGCTGGGAGGCCAGTAGACATTTATCACTCTCATCCATCATGGGATCTAGACCAGGTAGTAGCAGGAAGGTGGCAGTAGTGGTTCCATCTGAATGTATATTGATGATAAAGCCAAGGAAGTTTACTGACCAATGTGGGGGGATGGTGACCCCTAGTATCATGTGTACCTATTTTGCTAGATCATTTTACATCATTCACAGCAGTTAGAGCCCTACTGCCTTCTCTGTCCTCTCCCATTCTTACTTTAAAGGTGAGAAATGTAGTCCTCAGAGACTCCCTGAATCACCCAGAATCTCTGTGAGGATAAAGGAATCAGAGCCAAAATTGTTTCTGACTGACTGTAATACATAGTATTACAAGGTATTGCATGGTTTAGTGCTATCTAAATTGTTAAATATGAACATTCCTTCATCAGCTTTTGAAAAATTGCAACCTTAGTCTCTCTGTTTCCTTTCTTAGCTTATTTTTCCTCCCAAACAATTGCCAACATCTAATATGGTCTATATTTGACCAATATATCTTGTTTATTGCTCATCTCCTTCCACTAGAATATAAGCAGCAATTTTTCTATTTGTTCACCACTGTACTTCCACTGCTGGGAAGAGTGGCTCATATGTGGTAAGTGTTCAGTAAATATGTATTAATTTACTGCATGCATGTGTGTGGAAAAAAAAGGAAAGAGGGAGAAAAGGTAGAGGGAGAGAAGGAAAAAGAGAAAGAGAATTCAAACCTCCAGCTTTTTAGGTCTTATAATACTCACGCACATACATAAGAATAAAATGAACAAAAATCAAAAGCCATAAAATTAAATTAAATGAAAGACTTGTTAGTTTCTAAACTCTAAATTCAACTTTTGTGTATTCATTTCTCACAAATGATACTAAGTACATTTACTTTACTGTAAGAGATTTAAAATCCTTCCATTTTCCACAGAATGGGAGGAGTTAGAGAACCAGGGACATAGATTTTTTTTCTAAATGAGTTTTCTGCAAATAAATGTAATGACACCATTCTTCCAAATCATGCAGAACTGCATCAGCAGCCTCTAGTCATTTATGACTCTGAAGCCCCTTCTAGAAGAAACTGCTCCGTGCTTATGTATGAACTGAAGAACTGAAATTTGAGGTCACAGATCAGGACTCAGAAAGCTGGACTGTCCAACCGTTGACCTCTATTAATCCAAATGCATCATGGCCAGCAGGCATGGAAGCGATTTTCTGTTACATATTCAGAACCACTGTCTACTGCAGCTCTTGCTAGATTTGGACAGGAGTATGAAGACCCACCCTCAGAAAAATAAGTGGATATTTCCAACTAAGCCACATTGTGGTAGTTGACTGATTGTGTCAACTTGAGTAAGTAGCGCCCAACTAAATTGGCTCAGCACAGTTCTGGGTATGGAAGGCCCATCCTAGGGAGGATTATTGCCAGAATGCTATAAAAAGGAAATGAAGAAGGAAGATTTCTTCTGTCTTCTTCGGAGGAGCTCCAGTCTTCACCTTCATCTTGGACATCATCTCCTGGCTTCCAGCCCAGACCCTTCAGTCTTCTGGTACAGACTCTTCACTCTTTAGGAGCTGACTCTTCAGCCTTCCATCACAGACTCTTCGGCCTCCTGATGCAGATTTGCACAGGGCGCTACAGTGAACTCCAGGCCCTCGACTGGATCCTTCAGATTTCCAGTGTGCAGACAAACCTTTTGCACGCTTCCACACCTGAATCAGGGTGGCCTTCATAAGCCAATTTGTAAATTCTTACATATTTGTATATTTTGTATTATATCTGTTTCTCTAGCAAGCACTGACTAATACACATATGTAATACATATTTCAGCTTGCACTTTACAATGCATGTTTTAGGTAGTTAGCATTTCCAGAGAGGTAGGTAGAGTACCCCTCACTAGGCAGGAGGCAAATCACTTAAGCTCTTGAGTCTTCTCAGATTTCCCATACTAAGTATCTTTATTTGCCAGTCCAGACCCATTTTCCTTCCTTCTCCCTCTCCCCATCCTCTCTCCTCCTCTGAGCCTGGGAGGCTGATCTCATTGGCCTGCAACAAGGATTGTCTAGTCTTCTGGCTTCTTCTCATTGAGTTCATAAATGGAAGGTACTGGTGGGAGAACAGAGGACAGTGGAAATTCAACCCTGGGCATTTATTTCTTTCTTCTTGGCTTTGAAGAGTATAGTCATTGACCAAAAAAAGCTGCCAAATGGAGGGTTGTTTACTAATATCCCATCTTCATCATCCCAGTTTCACTCCTAGGGATAGGCACAGGATGAGGCCCCACATGCTACTAGACACTGGGAGAAATTGATGATTTGAGGGGAGCCATCATTTGGCTCTGTTCAGTTCATGAGTATAAACCAGTCCCATAAAAGATGCCCAGAAGCAAAGTTCTCCTGATTCTCATTCTTTTGTTCCTCCTTGCACCAGCCAAGCCCAACAAGTTATAGTCTTCTCTAGATGATACATGAACTGAAGTAGGACAGCTTAATCTGCCCCTGAGGAATTCAAAGGCTGTTAGGATCCTACAGTAGCAGCTGTCAAACTGGGTAAACCAGGTGTAAAAGCACAGTCCTGTGCTACAACAAAATTAATCACAGCAATGAAGGAAACAATTGAACATGTTCCAGCCTGACACGGATTTTATTTCTTGATAAATGTCAGGTTGGCCTGTGGGAGAGTATTACTCTAACCCAGGCTGTTTACATGACAGTTGAAAAATACGAAGGAATTTAGCTATGACCTTTGATTCTGTTTAACAGGTTTGAGTATCATTAAGCTGCATAGAATTTGCTTTTCAAAACATGATTTTTCCCCTTCAAACATAGATGCCAAGTTCAGTTTTCTCAATGTAGATTATGAAAGTGCCAAGTGCATGATGCTATGAAGAGAAGAGACTGCCCACCTGGACCCTTTCATTCTCTTGAGGGGGGCTATTGGCCTTCCCTCATCAGCCACAGAATGTTAAAGATAAAATTCCATGTGGAACATTTTGCTCTCTTGTAGGGGGTAAAATGAGAATACCAACTGGAAAGGAAAGAAGCTTGGGCCAAGGAGGAGCCCTGTGAGACTCAGAGTTAAGACAAACCTCAATTTGTCCAAGCTGTTGTTACAGATTTAAAACACATAACATGCCATGTTTTTGGCTGATTTCCCAGGGACATATATGCTCCAAATCTCTAGCTCATCTACCAAAAGCTATAAGTCATTTAATGTTACCTAAGACACTTTGGGTGTTACCAATATACCCTTCCCTTAAGAGAGCATTTTCCCCCCTTGAATGTTTTTATTCTTGCTTGTTTGAGGCAGGGGCCCTAAAAATATATCAAGTGATTTGCTCTAGGTGTCACCACACACTGACTACCCCTCCTCATTCTATACCTCACAACATATAGAAACAAGTCTTTCCCATCATCCTTTCATTCACTCAGCCTTTAAGGATTATATTTGTTCTAGCTACTAAGCTTGTAGGGCTCAGGCAAATGGGAGAGATCAACAAGTCATTAAAAAACCATAACCCAAGGTGATTACTGCTAAGAGAATTGGAATAAAGTGCTTTTGGAATATTTTTCAACAATCTTGTCCTGAACTAAATTATGGACTCAGTGGTTTTCCCTTCTCAACCTTATTACTATGCCCAAATAGAGACCTTTCTCCAGTGATCTGTACTTTCCAGAAGAGACCATTATTCTCTGTCCTTTCTAAATGATAGGCCCAGAGAGTGTCTTACATAACATCATTAATTCTTTATTCTCTTATAATTTATTCTCTATATAGACCCTGTCACAGAAAGATCACTTGATTATTTTGGGAAGATACCAAGAACAGTTTGTAATAGCTAAATCTTGGAAATAACCCAAATGATCATCAACTGATGAATGAAGAAAATGAGGGTTTTTTATACAAAAAAGTACAACTCTGCCATAAAGAAAGATAAACTTGAGACATTTATAGCTAAATGGATGCACCTAGAGACTGTACTCTTAAGTGAAATAAATAGGACACACTTGTAAATATCGCATTGTTTCTTTGGTGTGAGAAACTGAAAGTAAATAAGGACCAAAATATATAATAGATATTGTGAAATAGGAAAAAAATGTTCAAATGAGAAGGGGCACAGGGAGGGGGAAAGGAAGGAAGGGAAAAGAAAAAAACAAGAAAAGGAAAAATATTGAAACAAAGCTCTTGTAAATAAAAAGGGAAAGAGAGGTAGAAAGGAAGGGAGGGGAATGGGAAAAAGAATAAGATGTTTGGGGCCAAAACTACAGGTCAAAAACATTAGAAGAACCTAAAAGAAAGTTTGATGTTAGCAATGGGGTTTTCTCAGATGACATTTATCATGGTGAGGAAATTCCCTTCTATTCCTCACTTCCCCCTGCCCCTTTCTTCCTTTTTTAAAAAATCACTACAAGGTGTTGAGATTTTTTCCAATGCTGCTTTAGTATTTGTTAAGGTGACTGTGATTGATTTTTATTTTATTGATATGATATATTGACTGATTTTTGGATGTTAAATTAAATTTATATTTCTGGAATATTAGAAAAAGAAAGATCATTTGGAAATCTCTCCAAAATACCAAACCATGTCAAATAGCAACTATCAGGCACATAAGCATGTATGCCATGAAATTCATTTAAGAGGAAGAGGCTTTCTTCTCAGAGGATCTTGAACAGAATCCTGGAGGCATGAACCCAGGCACTGGCCTCCTAAACAAAGGGTTCTTGAAAAACAGGAAAGAGCAGCAGCTAAATGTTCTTTCAGTTAAACCATCTGAAAACATAAACACAGGAATTTTACTTCCTTATCAATTTATCTCCAATGCCTCTGATAGATAAGAGAGGCGCACTCACATTGTCAATTTGGATGGGTAGCAAGGCACTATTTGGAATATCTAGAGGAAAGAAAACCAGCACCAATTCTTTAGAACAATTATGGAGAAACTGCCAACAAGGCTGGCAATTCTTGATAAATAGTTGACTCCCAAAGGCCCAGACATTAATTGACTGGAAAGAGAAATGGCCTCATCAGCTTTCACCTTGACGTCATACACTACTGTTGCTTGTTCTTCCCTTTGTCAAACAAAGACACTCAATACTTTGATAAGTACATTTCCCCATTTCTATCACTAAATGCCCACAGGCAGTTAGATGTCCCTGCCCCTCTAAAGGGACCCAGCCCTGCTCAGCCAGGAAAAGGGAGAGCAAACAGATGCTTATCTGCATGGCCAAAGGAACTAGCTGCTTTCTGGTCCAGACCTGAGCTGACAGCCAAGCCAGGTACCAGAAAGATGCTGTCTGGCAGGAGGCCATGCTGCAGCCCTCCGTGGAGGCCCAGTGCCCTGAAAGAGTTCATTCAGTCCGCATGGGTGAGGAATTTCCTCCCAAGTGGCTACTCACCGATGGCAGCCCCAATTACAGACAAGATTGATGGGTCTGCCTGAGGTGCAGAATCCACTTTAAGGTTTTTTTCCTTAAAAAATCTTCATGCAAGAAACTGCTACAAATAATAGAATGATTTCTTTAAATAGACTTTAAAAGGAAACAAAGAAGAAAGCAACAAGAAATATTACAGAAAATGACTCAGGAAGTTTTGGTCTCCACATTTTCCTTACACACACTCCAGAAGAGCAGTTTTTCCCAGGCAAGAGTTGAAAACACTTTCTTACCTGTGTGGGCAGAGTCATAAGCTCTGCCCAGGAGCCTCTTTAAGCTAAGTGTGCATTGTCTCCCTTCCAGCCCAGACTCCTGCAGCGGGGGTCTAAAGTGAAGATGAGTTTGCCTTTATCTAATGTTCTCTAGCATAACTTCTTAGTGAAACTGTATTGGGATCTCAAGGCCTTTGACTTTCATTTACCAGTATTTTCTTCTAGAGCCAACTATATAATTATGGGGATCAGAACAAGATGAAAGTGTACTTCCCTGTCCAAAAACACAGGAAATATTTTTCTTCTGTGTTCTCTTTTCTGGACTATCAAGTTGTTATTTTTTGGTTTAGTTGTTTTCTTTTGTTTTTGTTATTTAATGTTGCACTTCCTTGGTTTCTCTTCAGGGAACATCAGAGCAAATGGAAACTTCAAAGGTTCCTAGGGCCTCACCTAGCACTGTGGGGGGACATGCACTTGACCACAAACCTCGACCCGTCCATACCCACACTCCCACTGGGCATGGAGGACAGCAGCAATAACTGGAAAGTCTCAGAGTGAAGCTGAGTGTTGAGACCAGATTCATGCCCTACTCTCAATTTAAGTTTACCTGACCCTTGCCTTCCACAATAATTCAGTGAAAGTGTGTCCTTTTTACACTGCCGTAAGTGTGGCAGTAAGCAAGAGGGAATTGTAGCAGCTACAGCCTCTGCTTGTCCATAACTGCACAGACTTTTCCAAAACAAAAACATAGCAGAAAGATGTGGTGGAGGAAAGCTGCTCACTTCATGGCAGCCAGGAAGCAAAAAGAGAAAGAGTCAGAGTGGAAGGGGCTGGTGACAGGATATACCTTTCTCAGACAGGCCTCACCCAATCAGTCAGTGCTCTCTGATCCACTTTCCCAAATATCGCCTCTGAGCATATGAGTCTTGGGGCAATATGTTATATTTAAACCATAACAAATGCACTATACACTAGTAGCTTACAAATATGAAATTGTTCATAAAAATTGAAATTAAGCATATGGATATATTCACATTTTGAGCCAAATGCAATGCACTTCCCTTTGTCATAAACCAGAGTTGAAACTAATAATAAAAATAAAAGATACCTAGTTAAAATTTAATTTTAGATAGTGAATGAAATTCATTGTATGTCTAAATAGTACATATGACATACTTATCTTAAAAACTATTCGTGGTTTATCTGAAATTCAAAGTTAACTGGAATCCCATATTGTATCTGGTGACCCTGATGGCTTACCATGTCTCAGTAACTCTGAGTGACTGTCAACAGTTCCTGAAAAAACAGCAGTGTAATTTTTGAGAAAAATAAAAGAATAATTTTGGGTTGAAGCTGGCAAAGAAAAAAAGGACAGATTCCATTTGCATTGACAAAATCCCCACTTTATAGGAGCCAAAATGAACATTGCTCTTAATGTCACAAAGTGGACAAACTGGCTCCATTGTACCACCAACCCCCTCCTCCAAGGTCCGTGAACTTTAGTCACTAGTGCCTGCATGAGGACCTTCTAACCTTCAGCTTCTTACCTTTAAGTAATGATAATATTTTACTGGTTTGCTTTAAAGGTGAAGTATTTACTGTAAATGTGGCTCTCAATCTTGTGTTTTTGGACATATAATATTAAGAAGTTATGTAATTTATTTCCAAGAACCAAGAATAAATGTTGTTAATCTAAGAAACTTTCAGTGACCATATAAACCAGGAAGTCTAATATTTAAAGAGATTAAGATACAAATAAGTATACTTGAGAGTCCATGTTTTTAAAGAATGATTTAAATTTTGAAATCAGCTATAAAAATCAGCATCTGTTCAGTCTATGCATGTAAAAAAGTATGTATGGCACATGATTATTTCCATTATTTATGTTTTTATTATCTTACATATTTGTCATACATGTTGATCACATTCATCACAGGGAATTTGTCCCTGTACATAATATATCTTGCTTCTTTTTTTCCCATTCCTCTCCCCTCCCTTCAACTCTTCTTCCCCTTTACAAAAGCTTTGTTTTCATTTATTCCTTCTATTCTCTTTTTTCTTTTACCTTCTTTCCCATCCCCTCCTCCCTTGTTTCACATTCCCATTATTTCCATTATTATGTGATATCAACTTTTTAAAATGATGTGGATATAACAAAAGCAAGTAATATTATTAAAGAAACTGAAAAGCTACCAAAACAATCAGATGGAACCAAAATTATATCACAACAAATAGTAGAGAGTATTTTTTAAAATTGTTTCATTTACCAACATTTTTCGGATATTTTCTCTTCTTTGGAAAAGAAGTTTTGTTTTGTTTTATTTTGTTTTGTTTTGTTTGGGGGAGGGAGCTATTTTTCTTGTTCTTATTGTTTGTTTGGTTTCCTACAAATATAAATTTCAGACTTATTTCTGTTAAAAGGGAATTTTTTCTTTAAAAAAAGAAAAGAAAGAAAAAGAAACACCTCTAAGGAAAAATTTCAAAGTTTTGAATATTCAAGCTGAATTGATTTAGCCAAATAAATAATTCCTCCAAATTTATTTGTAGTCTGATAGCCCTCAATCTGACTAGGGTAAGAATACTTGAACTAAAATTCTACTGCTAGAAATTTCTGAGATTTTGAAGAAATTCTAGGGAGTCTGAAGAGAAATGATGGATATAGGGAACAGAAAAGCATACGTGAAGCTGATTGAACTGAATGTAATCCTGTGGCTTCAGAGAGCAAGCAGTCAAGGAAGGCAAAAAATACAGACCTTCAAAGACAGAAAAACCTGAATTCTTGTCCTGGCTAGACTATTAACTTGTTATGTGATGCTGAGCAAATCACTCAACCCCTCTGAGCTTGCATTTCCCCATCTTCAAAATGGAGATAACAATACCTCACAGGGATAATTTGAGTAAATGAAATTATATGCTTAAAATGCACTTCTTTAGAGTTAATAAACAGTTGTTGTAAATCACATTCTTATAATATTCATAAAGAAGTAGGACCTAGGGAGTAGGCATTCAGATAGGTGATTCAGTGTAGGGAGAGTCATGGGCAGAACTTGGGCTTCATGTAGCAAAATTCACTTAAACGTGCTGAGAAGAAACTGGGGAAGGAAAGGCAGGCATAGAGTGCAGAAAAAGACATGTAGTTCCAAGAAGTTCTGGTGTTAGTTGGGTGATAGGCCTAGAAATTATCAAAAAGATTTCCACTAACACCCCGAATCAGCCCTCTGCAGACAGGCAGGTCTGTGCACGCCCTACCAAGGTCCAGAGTCAGGCAGAACATGCCCAATCAGCCGGCCCCCCAGCAAAAATACACTGGAAACACACCCCACACCCCACCCGCTACCCCACTCCTCTGTACAGCCACCTGGTTCCACACTACAAAGATGCAGAGGACACCGGACCACCAGATCATGGTACTGAGTCCCGCTGCTCCCGGCCCAGAGGTAGGGGCTTCTGAGCCACCATCCCACTGCTCCTGGTCCAGAGGAAGGGGCTTCCTGGCCACCATCCCTCCTGCTGCTCCCAGCCCAGAGGAAAGGGCTTTTGGGCCACCTTCTGTCCTGCCACTCCCAGCCCAGAGGTAGGAGCTTCTGAGCCACCATCCCACTGCTCCTGGTCCAGAGGAAGGGGCTTCTAGGACACCATCCCTCCCACCACTCCTGGCACAGAGGTAGGGGCTTCTGAGCTGCCATCCCACTGCTGCTGGTCCAGAGGTAGGGACTTGCTGGCCACCATCCCTCCCACTGCTCCCTGCCCATAGGAAAGGGTTTTTGGGCCACCATCCCTACCACTGTTCCTGGCCACTGTCCCATCTCTCACAGCACAGAGGAGGTAATCCATGCAGGTGCCAACAGCCCCCCACAGTCAAAATGAGAAAACACATAAATAAGTCTCAAAAATAGACTTCCAGATCACCTGCAGCAGCCCCAAAGGGAAATGAGATGGAACACTCTGATACTCAAACATCTGGACCAACTGAACTGGCAACAAAAGGGGATCTGGAAAAAATGAAATAAGAAATAATTTCACAGATAACAGGAGACATTGTGCTCCTAGTGCAAGACATGATTAATAAATCTAGAGAGGAACTCAGGAACATGATGGAATCCCAACATAGGAAACAAATGAAATCCATAAAACAGATGCAGATAGATTTCCAGGAGATGAAAAACTCCATTGAAAGTCTACACAGCAGAATGAGCCAATATGAGGACAGAATTTCAGATATAGAAGATAAGATTGCAATTAGTGACCAGGAAAATAAAAATTGCTTCAAAATTATAAGGGAACATGAG
>NW_004624759.1:21780305-21796561 GCF_000247695.1 Heterocephalus glaber
GGATGAAGGGAGGGCTAGGAATGGGGAAAAAATAAGAACCAAGATGCATTATGTAAAGGTACAATTCCCAATGAGAAATGTAATTATGTTGTATATGTAAAATGTACCAATAAAAGAATTTAACAAAAATAAAAGATTTCCACTATCTGTGGACACATCATTGAATTCACTGAACACTTGTGGTTCATCTTACAAAGTCTATTCACACAGTGATTTTAAGATGTGTCTTGTTATGTTCATGTATTCACACAACAACAACCTCGGGTGTGTGGTGTCTGAGTGTGTTGTATAGAGACAATGCTGATGGAGGCAATGGCCCAGGAGAGTACACAAAAAGGTCCTGGATGTGAAGGAGAAACTGATGATTGGATGTGACATAGAAAAGTTTCCCACATGTCAAGCAAACCAGATAGATGCATCTTGTCAGGAGAACTCTGTTTTCTGAGCTTCAAACAGTTGGCAGAGAGTCAGAGTGATTTCAAATGAAATCAGAATTTAGTGTCATCACTTTCCTCTGCTTCCCTATAAGTGTACCATCCAGCTTCAGGAAAGAATGAGATGAAAAGTACTGCATCCCATCCCAAATTCCAGTGTGTGCATATAACATCTTTTGAGTGATATGTTGTTCAAGGTAACAGTGAAGTATTCCCTGCCCCAATCCCCTAGGATGGGAGTTATGCCCACTATTCTAAGAATGTTCTCACAAAATGTGCTCCTACTGGCCTTGCTGACTTCCTCATGAATTACAGATTTTCTAATATACAAGCTTTTTATGAGCTAATAGAGCTGACCCACCCAATCCTAGATTCTTCAGCTTTGCAAATTCTGTATAAAATACTCTTATAGCATCACTCTAGAACAGTGATGGTGAATCTATGGCATGTGTGCCTCAGCCAGCTATTTGTTATCATTGAAAGCTCTAAAAGGTTCACCATCACTGCAAAATGTAGTTATTGGTACCTACCTATTATTCTTGACTTTATGAGCCTCTAGCAATACTAAGACAGAAAGAAAAATCTCTATTAACATCCCATTTTATTAGCATCTTGATGGGAAAATCCGAAGATATACATACAGTGTATATGCAGGCATTTTCAGGAAGTGGAGGGAATCACAAGGGACTTATTTGTTACAGAACATAGTTCTACCAAGTTCAAATTTTTGTTTCTTATTTTTGCAATCATGTAAAGGAAATCACTAATACAATCTCCAAGACATGTAGGTTAAAGTGTTCACAAAGAAGTGGACTTGGATATGAAGTTCAAGGAAAGAGCTGATTCTGGAATGAAGGGTGTGGTGAATCTACAGGTTGGAAAGATGACTTCAGCACCCTACCCCTTCTCCCTCCAACATGTGGCTTTGCTTTTCTCTGACTTGGCTTCATTCCGAGGCTGCCTGTCTCCACAGAGAAGCCAATGTGCCTCTTGATGCTCCAAGTTCACCTGGTGCTCAGAAAGTCAGGAATAGGAAGACTTTCTCCATTATAGAGTTCATGCTGCTCTCCTCCACCCCAAGAGTCTCAAAGTGGCCCTCTCAAGTTTCTGGACCAATCTCTGTACCCAGGGAGTGAGGCACTTAGATTGATCAGCCTAGGTTAAGTGGCTATCAAATGGTACATGGGACAATATCCACTTAATTCCAGCTCCATCTAAAATATATGTAAAGGGGAAAATATTTCCTGAAATTATATAAAGCAGCTAAGAATTAAGGAAGGGAAAGAGGGAGAGAAGGAAAGAGGGTGGGAAGGAAGGTAAAATATGTCTACTACATTAGAGACTGGTAATTTATAGGGAATATTTATTGATTGCTTACTCCATGCTTAGTACTGAAGACCCTTGGAAAGCCAGAATTTAACATTAAAGGGTTTAATTGAAGAAATTTTAGAGATCCATGGCCTGATGACATATAATGAATTATATGGTAATAATGTTTCCTACACCAATGATTCCCAAATTTTAATATGCATTGCAATCACTTGAAAGGCTTGCTTAAAATTCAGATGGTTGGCCTAGTAAGTTTGAGGTAAGGCTCAAGGATATACATTTCCAGTAAGTTCTCAGGTGATACTGATGTTGTTGTAAGGACTATAGTTTGAGAACCACAGCTCCACTCAAAGGGAGTCATGAGGGAAAATTAGATAATGTAAATAAAACAACTACTACTAACTTGAATCTCAGTTCAGCAAGAGTGGTAAACTTACTTGGTGAACTGAATTCTAACTTCTGCATAGAATTAGTGGTAGTCTTGAGTTTAGAATATCCTAAAGTCTATTGATATATTCTTCCTAATCATTGAGGGTTAGATGTTCAGAGGTAATTTAACTAAACCCGGATCAGAACAGTGAGGCTCAATGTCAAATACAAGCTATGTGATTAAAGCTAAAGCCTGAAGCAAATGGCCCATGCTAAAAACAATGCAAGTCTTGGACAAGTCAAGGGCACCATGAGAAAGAAACCAGCAAAACCAGCAGAAAGACACCAAGAACTTTAAATTTAATATGCTTTCATCTCCAAAACAACATGTTCTTTCTCTTTGGTTCATTCAGTGTTTCTGATGGAAGTGAAATTCTTCTCTGGCATCCAAGAAAGATTTATGGTTGAAAAAGAACAGATTTTACCTGGCAGTTAGTGCATGCAAGGTTTGTTCTCTCTCCCACCAGGTCTAATTGCTCTTTATTTTGCAGATACTAATATTAGACCCAGTTAATCATTGCACATTCCTTTTATTAGGTGAGGAGCTGCATTCTTGAAACCACTCTCAGGAAAACAATCCTTCCCTTCCAGACCACCCTGAGTTGTAGACTTTGGGGTTTCAGCAGCGGTAGCACTGCTGAGCCATGTGGCAGACATTTGGGCAGCCCATAGGCATCTGCTCTTTAGCCTCAACCCTTTGGAAGTGGTTCGGGAACTTCCTCTTTCCTTGTTCACTTGGCCCATGGTTGCTCCTTCTACAAACATTTTGAAGGTGTTAGTACCACCAGAGTATTAGACTTTATTGCCTCTTTCCCTATGGGCAAAGCTGCCTGTGATGATGGCAAGGCTGCTAGAATAGGATGTATTCAATAGACTTTATTTGAAGGCCCTAATTTAGACAAGTTTGAGCCATCTGAGTTTTGTGGAAAATCTGAAATATGAAATAGTTAGATTACATTCAATTCCATTGGCCCTAAGTGACTATATTTTGATTCTAATAGTCTTTTCTAAGTCAATTATTGGCAAATTAGCAATCAATTTACCATAGAAACATTGTGGTCAGATTCTGAGCCAATCCCTGGATACCTCCTGAACTCATTTTGTGCCTGAATTATAGTACTACACTAATCACACTATAAAATCTCATTGCCACTTTAAATTTTGCTTTTGGAATGAGAACAAACCTTTTTTTAACTCAGGACCTTAGGGTATTGTGCTGGGGCTCCCCTTCATTCCCTCTGGTTCAGCCATGTGGCCAGCAGAACTCCTAACAATTAGATGGGGATGCCAGAAAGCAGAATGGTGATTCTAGAGAGACTTGGGATAGTGGAGTGACAGAAAAAAGGAAAACAGGTCCTCAGTAAACATGGACAAACAGTATCAGGTGTCCACGTTGTACATGGTCCTTGCTGTGTGTCAAAGGTGGAAAGAAAAAGTAAGGAAACCCCAAAAATGGTGTTCCATTCCAGAGGCAGGGATGCCAGCAAGGAGATAAACCTCTAGCTTGGACCCTGGGTCACAAGAAGAAGATACTTGAGAGTCCTGAATTAACAAGTGTTCCATGTGATGATTATGATGGAATTTTTTTTTAATGTGTGCCCACAGATTCTTAGGGGATTAGCTTCACCAAACAAAATTTCTTATAACTGACACATCAGTTTGAAACCTAAATGCTTCCAATGTGCTTGAGAATCATTAAGTCTTACAACACCTACTTCTCTGTCACCCCAAATTCCATAATCAGATTGCACCCAGCAACTATTTATTGGGTACCTACTCTGTGTCCACATCCATTTTAATATCCACTATTAGTACAAGCCATACAGCATTTGTGGCACACATCAGAAATAAGCTCACTTGTCTCCATCTTTCCTACATAGTGTCTTGCTGGTGCCCTTTCTCTCCTCACTCGCTCTCTCTCTTATCAAGACTCACTCCAACTAAGCACTCCTCCAAGGTTGCACCAATGAGTCCTCTAGGCACTGATCATTCTAGAATCCCATTCCTGGTTATAACACCAAGGCCCAGGTAGACAAGATCTCCCCTCCTCCTGAAACAAGGAAACAGAGATCAGTTCTGGGTGCAGCCAGCCTGTGGAACAGGATAAACAATGTCTGTCTCTATTCCTGTCTGTGTTCTATTTTCTAGACTCTAGTCAGTCATTTCCTTCTTCCTTTCTTTGTTTCTTTGTTTCTTCTTTCCTTCCTCTCATTTTCTCCTTGCATTCTTTCCTTTTCCTTTTCCTTAGTTTTTCTTTCCTTCCCTCAAACATGCACTCTGTTTGAATGTGTATTCTGCTAAGCAGTGTTAAGGATCAGGAGAAACATTACGTGTGCAAATGCCCAGCACACATAGAAGAGAGATGCACATATTAGGCTGCAAACGATGAGAACTGGAACCCAGAATTACATTCCCAAAGAATTCTACTTGAGAAAGGCTCCTTACAGGCATTCGTAGAAGGTTCCTATCTCTTAAGCTTCGTTTACATTTCGTAGCTTTTACTGAATTTTCTTCAACTGTGTTTCCAAACATACTTCTCTGGTCCATAAACCGTTTCAGTAAAATTTGGATCACACTTGATGTTATTCCTGTAACTATGCAGGAATCTGAGATGGGCCATTCGTTCTGAGTAAACTTCTCTATTTAAAAGCCCATGTTTGGCATGTTTCTGTCAGTGTCATTGACTCTAGCACTCTGATAATCACAGTGGTCTGTGTCTTCCTAAAACAGCAGTTACTGGGACCCTGATTACTGCTTTTTAATACCATTGCTTTCTTATAATCCCTTATTTGTTTATTAAACTATACACAAGCCATCTTGAATTGCCTAGGGCCAAGTGTGAGAAAAATGCTGACAACATTTGGTATTCTCAGCCTTCCCTACCCACTCCTTTGCAAGTAAAACTCTTTCATACTACAATTTAGATAAGAGATAAGACCTAGAGGTGATTTTCCAATATTTTGCATTTTTGTTGGGACTGAAGTAATGTGGAATTTCAGGGAGGGATCAGCAAGGTTGTGTTTTGAAGTTCTTAAAATATCATGATAGCTGCTTGACTCCTGGGGGTCCAAGCCCTTTGAAAAATGGGAGGGATTTCTCCTGGTCTGCTGCTTCCTGGAGTCCCACTTTTAAAATGATGAGGATGTAGTTAGAAGGCAACCTGACCCATAAGACCAACTAAGACCCAGAACTTGAGATCGGAGAGGCAATAGCTCTGCTCTCATGGCTCTTGGAAGGAAGGAAACACACAAAGTCCTCTTTAAGCCTTCTACAAGAAAAAGTCTTCCTCCTAGGCATCCAGCCAAGGAAAAGAACATTTTGTTAATCATTGCTCACTGTCAGTTTTGCCAAAGAATTGTTGTGGGTTTCAGGGTTTGTTTTGTTCTGTTTTGTTGCGTCTGGGTGGCACATACTTTTATAACTTTGGGTGGCTTCCCTGGGGCAGAAATTCTCAAACCTGTCCTTCTGAACTTCCAAACAATGGGTTTCATCTCCAACCTTATGAACTTGGCCCTTTCAGTCATCCTGTAAAGGATAAAATGGAGTTCTGCAGGCCTCTAGTAAGAGCTCAGAAAGTTGTTTTGGCAATCAGCTGTCTCTCTAGGACTACCATTTTCACATACATTTGCCCTAAACGTGGGGTTATTATTAAACACACTCCTATGTATTCTTCTGTTCCACTGCCTGTGTCCTAGAGAAGGGTTCAGCCTGCCCTGGGGACCAGGGGCCATGCTTTCCAACACTAGGAAAAGATAAAAAATAAAAAATAAAATAAATAAATAAATAAATTTTAAAAAACAACAACAACACTAGGGACTCCTGTTTCTCTACCACAATAAGCCTCTGCCTTCCATAAAGGGAAAAGTCCAGCAGGAAATCCACATTTGTGCTTGTGGATGGCAGATAGTCGTTATTAGTGATTCTAATCCTCAAAGGTATTTAGAAATACAGAGTTAAGTTTTCAACACCTAAAGTAGTCACTGGGGAAATCTCAAACAAAAAATCTTTTGCTTAAGTAGGTAGAAAACAACTGTTAGTCCTTCATTTTATTTCATTTTCTCAGGGACTTGGAAAGTATGAATGATTTTTACTCCAAGGCAAGATATAAAAAAACATGAAAATATACTACTTAGAACTTGCTACAGGGCAAGTTGGACTAGCCAAGACTGTCCTAATTCTAAAAAAAAGCCACCCAATTCATTCAGGTCAAACTCAAATTGTACTCTTTTAGAGAGCAAATTTGAGATGGTATTTTTCAATTTTTTTCACTGTAACCCAGAGCAAAACACACATATACACATGACGATGACACCTACAAATATTTACCAGAAATATATTTTATGAAACATGACTGACACTTACCATATTTTATGAACTCCAATATTCTTTGTGTTCTACTCCATTTTATTCAATTCTATTTCATCCTTTAAAAAATAACTAGCCGTAGGCTGGGTAGGTAGTCAGTGGTAGAGCACTTGTCTAGCAATGGAAGGTCCTAGATTCAATCCCCAGTACAAAACACACACACACACACACACACACCACAGTAGTTGTGACCCACAAAATTGATTTCCAAATCCATGGACCACACATAGAACACTCTTAGGGATTGGGAGGAAATCCTCCCACTTCCATTTGTCACTGAGAATGCCATTGTTTGGACCAAAATTTCTCTCACATTAAAATGTATGTGAGCAGGCTAGGGATTTAGCTCAGTGGTTCCGGCACCTGCCTTGCAAGCACAAGATCCCAAGTTCAATCCCCTGTACCAAAAATAAATAAAATGTACATGGGCTCTGAATGGGTAATAGTCTACCCCTGGTCCAACATTCCTGCTTTATAAAATGGAGTATACTTCAGGATGTTCACAGTGTCTCACATCCCAGTAGAGAAGGGGTTAGGAGGGATGAGGGGAGATTGCATGTGAGCCCTGAAAGCTCTGAGAAGGGACTGGGTAAGGACTTTCTTGGAGGTTGTTAAATGCCTCAGAGATCCTGGGCCCTTACCCCCTCTCCACGTGGAGGAGGAGCACCAAAGCTGACAGCCTCTTCAGCTCACCCAGGGTTCCCTAGGTGTTCCCGTCATTCCTGCTTACACCTGGGGAAATATGGAAATAAAAGGGGCAAAGGGAGAATACTGAGAGGCCCATACGGATGCTGCCCTCTTTCTCCTTCAAGGAATGTTCCTCCTTTCCTCTCATATTGTCACCTTTTCCATAAGAAGCTCCCACTCTGTCAGCCCTCCTCTAATCTCCAGCAGCACTTTCTGCCAACCACTCCCTGTCCTTCCAGAGCCCCTGCATGTACATCTATCTCCACACTGCATGCGGTGTGTCATCATTGCTTTTTGGGCTACCTCAGTCATTAGAGGGACAGCTCCTTGAGAGTCCTGTGGTCCTCTCCAGTACCCAGCATGGTGACCACACACACCCTCACTCATCCATATATGCTTTCTTGTATTCACTCAACAAAGAAACTACAAGATAATACCATGTGGCAACATAGGTTTTATTTATCCACTCCTTCTTCCCTTCATTCTTCCAGCACATATTTATCCACTAACAGACAAGGTCTACAAAAGCAGCTCATCTGTCTTCCCCACAGTTGGCAGAGCACCTGATATGTACTAGAGCTATATAGTCATCTCTCCCTGGCTCAGGGAGAGCCCTTCTCAGATTTCCTATCAGAATTCACCCACAGAATTTTACTGGCCATATCTGAAATAGCCAGCTTCTCTCAATTCCATTAGCAAAAGTTAGAAGTGTATCTCAACTTAGAAACATTTAAGGGCCATAACCCTGCCTAATGCAAAAGGATGACCTGTAGTGAAAGAATAAAACCTGAAAGAGAGAATGCCACCCAATGAGAGACCAGCCCAGACTTAGAATGGAGAGAGCCCCAGGGCTTTTGTGTCCAGTGTCCCATTTATCCCTGAAACCAAACAACTTCCCTTTCCTTCCCTCAGTCTGGTTGTTTTTGGATTCTGAGAGCCAATAAATTCCCTTTTTTCCCTTTTTCCTAATCCCAGCTGGGTTTCTTTAAGTTGCAACCAAAAAGTTCCTAATACAACCCTTAATTTTTCTCTTCCTGAGTATTGCTGTGTTGCTCCTAAACCAAATTTTTGCATCCTGTACTTACTTACATGTCTTTGAACTCAAAGGCAGGCTCTTTATTGCTGTGGAATATCATCTTGTTTTATTTGATTCCTAATTCTGGTGTATCTGGTCACAAACTTCCACATACGACTCCCAGTTGTGCTAAGAAAACATGGCTTTTGTCATATTTTGGTAACCAAGTTAGTTGCTGAGTAGCAAGGAAAAGAAATCTCCAGTATCTAATGCAAAAAAGACAAAAAGACTTTTAAACTGGCAGAAACTGACTCAGTTTCTTTTGGATAAATAGTCAGTCCCTTAGACCACTGGAGCTCCTGTTCTCCAAAATGTCAGCTCACTAAAGGAAGCACTCATGAGAGCCAGTGACAATGGAAAAGAGGCTGCAAATCTCAATGACATTTTTGATCCTCCCTGAACCATCCCATGGGACAACTTCTCTAGTCTCATCTCTAATGTGTAGGTGTCCCTATCTGAGCCTTGGGCATATCACTGTCATCCACAGCTAGAATCAGTGGTCCTGGCCATTTGGTAACAAACTCACCATATGGTATTGTCAAATAAAAACAAACCCAGGCTTAGTGAGAAGACACTTTGTGTAACAGGATTATTGAAAAGGGGAAAAGGGAACTGTCACTCAATAAAGAGATGACTGTGATCCTAAAATTCTGCAAGGTTTAAGAGTTAGGTAAAAAAAAAATTTTTGTTTTGTTTTGTTTTAGTCTTTTATATAAAGGGATAAATAAGGCTGAAGAGATCTGGTTGTAGGAAAGTTGGCTGAAAAGTAGCATGATGGAACAGATCAGAGAACATTTATCATACCACCAGATTAATCTTAGGTGGTGTCTTAGGAAGGGTCAGATGGAGCCTGAGGCTGAGGTTGAGCCAAAGCTCAAAGAGCTGGAGGAAGGAGGGACTCCTAACCTGAGTGTGACTAACAAGTGTCTTACTCTGATGAGTAAACACTAACACTTCAGCTAATCATTCATGAGGCAAAGACTGGGGATTTGGAAGTTCTTTGTGTAGTCTTGTCATAGTTAAACAGATGGTATCCATGAGTCTTATCTAAGTAATACAGAGGAAGGATGGTTTTTGCAATCACCCCTTTCTAGGGATACATAGGGCTAAGGAGATTTCTTAACCATTCTTGTTTTTCAGGGGTCACAGGACTCCAGTAAACACTGTCACTATGAATCTTTCCATTGACTCTGAGCTCTGTCAGCATCTTTTTGTGCTCTACCTGGGTCATCTGCAAATTTCTGGGTTGTGAGAATGACACAAACAGATCATAGGAGGCTAAGAGTGGTACTTTGGGTCCATCTCTCAACCTGCCTCCCTGTGCGTGTCAAGTTGGAAATTACGTCTGTGCAGACAAGTGTGCAGCTAACCTCTAAAGTTTGTAGGTGGCTGGGGATGTAGCTCAGTGGCACCTCCCCTGCCTAAAGTTTGTAGGTCAAGTTACACCTATGGAAACTATCCACAATATAATTGGTTTCCATTAACCTATCTGAATATTTCTGTAGCTCCTAAACTTTTGACCTTGAAGTCAGTCACTCAGGACCCTAGCATTTGACCTCCACATCCTACTCTAACTCTTCTTCTTCCCATAGTCCACTGGGATTTAAGGGTAAGCTTCCCTCTTTCCTCAACAACAGAAGTTTCTGGGGCATCATACTTAAATTGTCTATCCCCTTTTACTTATATTAAAACTTAATGATCAAAAATGTTATTGAGAGGTATAAGAAGTTTAGAAAATCTATTCTCTCCCCAAACCCCATCTTTCAAAATGTCAAACTGTAAATTCAAAGCTTCCATTTTTGGAATATAAAAGCTAAACATTGCCTTTGTCTTTGTAATCCACTGCAATAATCCTAATTTCCTCTAAGGCAAAGAGAGGACTCTGGCTAAAGAGGAGAAGGTTACATCTGGGGAAGTTTGAATGCAAAAATCACTTTGTTATGTATCAAAAAATAATATCACCATTACATCAGCAGAGAAAATTAGAAGGAATTCTGTCATCCAACTGACTTGCTAATATTCTGATCCCATTCACCCATAAATTTGAAATATTTGCCAGTTGGAATTATTGATAAAAAGGATAATGAATGATATGAAGTTAGAGCCAGGAGACATAACACTAGAAATGTATTTTCAAATTAACAGTGTCCCACAGTGATATTATTGCCTGTAATTTGTCCCTCTGCAACCCCAAGTAAATTCCTCATTTGGGGTCCTAGTGGAAGATCCAAAAGTGATCCCTGATGATCCTTATCTTCTGGTATCCATGCCCTTATTCAATCTTTTCCCCTTTAGTTTGGGTGCTACTTATGACTTGCTTCTAACAGATGGAATATGGCAAAAGGGATGCATTGTCACTTCCATGATTATACTAAGTCACACAAGGCTCCATCTCACTAGCAGCATTCTCCTTTGCTGCCTTAGCAGAAGGAAGGGGTATGTTAGGAGGTATAGAGAGCAGGGGGGTGGGAAGGAACTGAGAACTGTCTCTAGTCAACAGCAAGAAGAAAGCCAGAGCCCTCAGTTTTACAGCAACAAGAATATAAATTCTGTTAACAATCTGAGTGAGCTTGGAAGTAGATAGTTTCCTCACAGAGCCTCCAGAAGAGACCTGGCTGATATTTGATTACTGCAGCCTGGGAGACCCCAGCTAACCTTGATCAGACTTCTGACCTTCAAGAATTGTGGAATGTAAACATATGCTCTGTTAAGGTGCCATGTTCATGGCACTTCCCACATAGCATAAAATGTTAATACAGGGTCATACTTTGAGGGAGCAAACTGTCCAGACATGTGCTTTGGTTCTGACCCTTGCTGTAGATTATGTCACTTCTTCTGCTGCATTACTGAGTCAATGCTTGGAAGACCTAGGAACAAGACAACTTCATGACTAGCACTGCTCTTCCCTTCTCTGAACCTACATTTTATCATCTATAAAATGAAGCCATTGTACTTGGAAAAATCCAAGGGACCTATCGGGTGGGAGAATTTCTTCCTATAATCCAAAACAGGAATTAAGAGGGCCGGGGATTTAGCTCAGTGATTTCATTGCATGCTGCACAAGCACAAGGACCTGAGTTTGATCCCCGGTACCAAAAAAAAAAAAAAAAAAAAAAAAAAAAAAAAAAAACGGAATTAAATTTGGAAATAATGGGTCAGAAATGAGTAAGTATAGAAAGTTAACATGAAATTTAGCTTTAAGGAGACAGTAAGAGTCTATATGCTGACAGTCCCATAGACATGGCTGAAATAAAATGGCCCAGATCAGCCACAGATGTGGTACTTGCATATCCAGCCAACTGGGCAATGTATTTCCCACTATTTCCCAGCTTCTTCAGTATTTCCCAGCTTCTTTTCATGGATGTTATACTAGATATCCTGAAGACATCTTCTGTTTAAAAAAAACTAATACAAGTTTTAACTAGTGAAAGAAAAGTGAACTTACCCTCAGACTAACTGAAAAACTTAGCATGGAAATCCTCTTCGTGTTCTCCACCCATAATAACAGACATTGCTTAGTTATTAGACCACTGTCTTGACTTCTGGTTAGTCAGAAGAGCAGAGCCAATGTTCTTAGAAGTAAACCAGAGAAACAAGCTCATCTGAAATAGTTTTGTGGGTCTCCATTTTCTAATGCTACATAAAGAAAGGCTTTGAATAGTGCTGGATTCTGGGAAGAACCATGGTAAGTATTTTCTAAGTTTTCAAAGTCAATGGGGGATATAACTGAGAACATAAATTCTAAAACCATCGTAAGCTGAATGTTGGAAAAACAGAAGCAAGTGTTCTTTCCAGTGTGAAAAAAAAAAAACCCTCTCCTCATTAGAGCCTTAGAATGAATCTACTTTTACAAGCCTAATCCATGAATAAACTAAGTAATAGAACTTTGCTGAAAAATTCCTCATGGATTTACAAGTTTCTATAAGTCCCCAAGGAGTGGGGTTTGAGCTATAAAGTTGCCGGAGGTACACAAGTCTGTACAGTGTAGTAAGAATTTGGGAACTGACATCTTTCCACAACAAAGACACTACTGATGCCCAAAACCAGACCTATCTGGCTTTCTGTCCCTTGTGTTAAACAGTACTTAGTGTGGGTTTAAGCGTAACTTAAGGGCTGTTGGCTTAAGAAAAGGGAATTTTGAGGGACTGATGAATATGTGAAAACAGAAGATCCAATCTAGGTTTCTTAAAAACCTGCAACCTAAGATCATTTAATAATTTTTCTTAATGTTAAATTGACAATGGTAAATGGTCTAATAATACTCAAATTCATAATTGTTTAGAAACAGATAGGTAAAACAAAAAACATCTGCATATATGTCTTTATACCTCTTGTAAAAAGAAATAACAATGTTAAAAACCAAGCAAATAAAAAGGTTTGATAAATATAGATTTCATCTCATCTCCATTCTGTGCTTTATGCAATTTGCTCATAGGAGTAGTGGATCAACTTTTTGGCAACTGTCAAACTTTATAATTGTCTCAACTGAATGTTAAATGTATTGTGAGGTTGGGCATCAGTTAAAAACACAATCACAAGACCCCACCTCTGAGCAACAAGCGAGCTGAAGGGTGAGGACTTCAGCCTGGTGGAGCTGAGACTACCACCCCCCACTATCCCCACCATACCACCACCTGCCGCCTCTGGCCTCCTGGCTGTGCAGGTACCTGGTTCCACACTGCAGAGGCACGGTGGGTCATAAAGGCCATTGTCCTGAGTTCCAGAAGATAGAGCAGAAGTGAACAACAGAAAGAGGGCCTCTCTCAGGCTCCTGGATGAAAATTGAAGCCCACTGGAAAAGTGAAGAGAATCTCTGCAATAAAGGCACACAGACCACTGTAGTGGGTAAGTTGGAGGGATCATCACCTCCCCTTGGAACCTGGACTATCTTCAGGGGAAAGGCAGCTGGAACTTGCAGTAGAACCCTGAAGAGTTCAACTCTGCAGGAGGTCATGAAGCTCAACTTGGGACTTGCAGCCAAAAATCAGCCTGAATCTCACAGGTCTGCTACTGGCTTGCTGAGACTCATTGACTTATATCTGCACACTGTGGTCCACATTGTCTATTGTGACAGCAGAGACATACCCTAAAGGAGGCCCTTTGTTTTTATTCTTTGTTATCCTCAAAAATATTATTTTTTCTCTTATTAATTTTTAATATTTTTCTACTCTTTTCAAATTTTTCTTTTTTGTCTCTTTCTTCTTTTTTCTTCTTTTCTTTCTCTCACCCTTTCTCTCTGGCTCTGCCACATTGCTCTTCATCTCCCTTTTTATTCCTGTCCTGGCCCTAATTTGGATTTTCTTTATTTTTCTTTTCCTTTTCTTCTCTTTTTCCTTATCTTGATTGTCACTAGTTTTAAAGGAAAGTAAATACAGTTTCTAGCCTCCCTATTGCTGTTAGGTTGTTCTGTTCTCATTTTTGTTCCTTCATTCTGTCTTTTCCTCTTGTCTTCAACAGTTTCCAAGAGTTTGTGGGATATTCCTCTGTCCTCTGGCCTCACTACTAACCTTTGCTTCCTTCTACCTATCTATCCCTCCTTCTGCAACTCCTTCTAAGTTTCCATCCTGAAGGGTAAATTTGCTAGATTGAAGAGTTTATTCACTATAAACATATTTTGTGCTGGTCCCCAATTTTGATTTAATTCACACATTTAAAGGTGATAGATTAGTAACTACCACAAATTGTTATTTTCTAAGCTGTGCTTGATGCTATTATGTAGCTAATTGTATCACTTGAGCTAAGGTGTTGTGATTGATCTAATCAGTTGCCTTTCCTGGTATAATGAAAATGAGATAGCTTTAGAGTCATTAGAGACTCCAAACCCAAAGACCAGCTATATCTGGAAGACACCTCTGAGAAGCAATCATTCTGTAAGTGTTCTAAATACACGCAACAAAGATACTTACAACAAGCAATATCGAAGTATCAACCTGGGAATTAAACCAAGGACAGTACCAAAAACAAAAATAGAAATGAGAAGACATTTAAGCAAGGGCCCAAAGACTTCCAGCACACCAAAGGCAAATTCTGGGGGAAACGAGGTGGAAAAGTCTGATAATCAACCACCTGGACACCCTGAACTGATAATACAGGAAGTAACAAAAAAGATGAATGAGGCTCTAGAAAAATTCAAAACAGAAATAATCTCCCAGACAACTACAGAAATGGAGAGCAGAATGAAAGACATGATTACAGATTTTAGAACAGAAACAGATAAAAAAAAATAGATGAGTTCAGGACCATGATGGAAACCATGAATACCCAATATAGGAAAGAAATGCAAACCATGAATGCCCAACATAGGAAAGAAATGGAATCCATGAAATAGATTCAAATAGATATCCAGGAGATTAAAAATTCTACTGAAAGCATACACAGAAGACTTAGCAATCTGAAGAGAGAATATCAGATATAGAAGACAGGATGGCAGTCAGTGATCATGAAAACAGAGACCTCTTAAAAATAGTGAGTGACCATGAGAAATCAATCCAACAGCTCCTAGATGATGCAAAGAAGAATAATATAAGACTGATTAGAGTCCATGAAAAAGCAGGAAAAAGTACAAATGACATAAAAAAAACTGTTCACAGAATTAATGACAGAAAACTTCCAAAAAGAGCAAAAGAATCAGACATACAGATGAGTGAGGCATATAGGACTTCAACTAGCCACAATCAAAAAAATCTACACCTAGAGATATAATAGTCAAGGTCCTGGAAACACAACAGAAGAACAAAATACTACAAGCAGTTAGAGAAAAGAAACAAATCACATGCAAAGGAAAGCCCATCAGAATCACAGCAGACTTTTCAACACAAACCCTCAAATCAAGGAGAGCCTGGAGTGAGGTATTTCAAGCCCTAAAAGAAAACAACCTCCAACCTAGACTGATGTATCCTGCAAAACTATCTTTCAAAATTGATGGGGAAATAAGATACTTCCATGACAAAGAACACCTGAGAAACTTCCTGAACACCAAGCCAGCACTCAAAAAAATTCTAAACAATATCCTAGAAAAAGACAACGAAGGTCACAACTCCATGAGGTCCAACAGAGCAAATTCATCAGGCAAGGCAAGAAATTAAAGGGAGAGGGAGAAAAATTAAAAAGAGAAAAAAACAGGAAAATAACATGATAATGATGAGTCAATCCATGTCAGTTATAACCATCAATGTTAATGGCCTCAATTCACCAATCAAAAGAAATAGACTGGTGGAATAGATTAAGAAGAAAAATCCAACAATATGCTCTATTCAAGAAATGCACCAAGTTCAAAAAGAAACTCATAGACTGAAAGTAAAAGTATGGAAAAGAGAGTCACATGGAACATGCCAAATCAGCCTGCTGCAGACAACCCACCTGGTTCCACACTACAAAGATGCAGAGGACACCAGACCACCAGACCACCATACTGGGTCCTGCCACTCCCGGCCCAGAGTCAGGGGCTTCTGAGCCGCAGTCCCACTGCTCCTGGTCCAGAGGAAGGGGCTTCCTAGCCATGATCCCTCCCACTGCCCCCAACCCAGAGGAAAGGGCTTTCAGGCCAACTTCTGTACCACCACTCCCAGTCCAGAAGAAGGGGCTTCTGGCCACCATCCCTACTGCAGCTCCTGGCCCCTGTCCCACCTCTCACAGCTCAGAAGAGATGATCCTCACGGATGCCAACAGCACTCCCTCCCCCCGCCCCCCCAGTCAAAATGAGAAAACATGTAAACAAGTCTCAAAACCAGATTTCCAGATCACCTCCAGCAACCCCAAAGGGAAAATGAGATGGAACACTCTGATACTCAAACATCTGGACCAACTGAACTGGCAACAAAAGGGGATCTGGAAAAGATGAAATAAGAAATAATTTCACAGATAACAGGAGACATTGTGCTCCTAGTGCAAGACATGATTAATAAATCTAGAGAGGAGCTCAGGAACATGATGGAATC
>NW_004624759.1:21814752-21846956 GCF_000247695.1 Heterocephalus glaber
CAAAGAATTAAAAGAATCATACCACAGTGATATATGTGCACCCATGTTCATAGCAGCACAGTTTGTAATAGCTAAAACTTGGAAGCAGCCCAATTGCCAGCAACTGGAGACTGGATAAAGAAAATGTGGGTTTTTTATAAAATAGAGTACTACTGAGCCATAAAAAATGAGAGATTAGAGACATTTATACCTAAATGGATGCACATTGAGGCGATACTCTTAAGTGAAATAAATAGGACACACATGTGTAAATACCAAATAGTTCCTCTAGTGTGAGAAAGTAAAAGTGTAAATAAGGACTAAAAGGTATAATAGATAATGTGAAATAAGTAGAAAAGGGGCAAAGGGAAAGGGAAATTGGGAGTTGTAGGGGAAAGGAAAGAAGGGAATGGAATTAATATGAGAAAATGAAAACATGGAAACAAATTCTTTGTAAATCGGGAGGTATGGAGGGGTTGAAGGGAGGGCAGGGGAAGGGGGAGAAAAGAAGAATGAAGAGAGTTTATGTAAAAGTGCAAATTTCCAATGATGAATGTCATTATGTTGTATACCTAAAATGTACCAATAAAATAAATTGTTTTGTTTAAAAGTTGACTGATTAGAGCATTTTTAAAACATCAAAATTCCAGGGATCATGTAACATTGTATAAGGAAAACATTACCATTTTACACCCATTAAGATGCCTAATATCAGTAATAATAAGAACAATAAATAACAAGTGTTGTTAAGAGTGTGGAGATATTGGAACTCCTGTGCATTGTTAGTAGGATGGCAAAAGGGTGCAACTACTATAGAAAACAGTACGAATGTTACCTAAAAAATTAAAAATTGAACTTCCATATAACCCAGCAACCCCACTGCTGACTATATATCCAAAAGAATTAAAAGCATAGTGTCCAAGAGATACTTGCACTCCCAGGTTTATATAACAGCACTATTCACATAGCTAAAAGGTAGAAACAGTCCAAATATCCATCAATAGATGAATGGATAAACAAAATATAGTAGCACATACAATCCAATATTAATTAGCCTTTAAAAAGAAGAAAATTTTATCACATGCTACAATATGGATGAATTTTGAAGACATTATGCTAAGTGAAATAAGTCAGACACAAAAGGACAAATTCTGTATCATTCCACTTACATAAGATATCTAAAGTAGTACAGTTCATAGAAACAGAAAGTAGAATGATGGTTACCAGGAGCTGGCGGGAGAAGAAAGAGGGCCTCGTTTAATGTTGTAGAGATCTGTTTCACAGCAATGTGCATATACTTAACACTACTGTACTGTATGCTTAAAATAGTCAAATGGTAGATTTTATATTTTTTTCATAATAAAAGGAAATGGGGTACATTATCAAAGCCTTTGTTGGCCATTAACTACAGGAGAGATTAGGTGAGAGACTTCCTCACAAACCACAGAAAAATAAGTGGGGGATGGAATGTAGAGTTTTAAGGGGTCTAGATTGCCTGTCCTTCCCAGTAACTAGGGCTGCAGAGTGTAAATGAAGAAATAATAACCTTGGAATATAAGAGGGATTGATGGGCTCATGTAAGACCTCCTTTCTACTAACTTTGGGTCTCCTCACTTCTGGACATCTTGGCAGATCTGCATCTCTGCCTACCACAGACTTAGTCCTCTCTCCTTAGAATACATATCACTTGAACATTCAAGGCAGGTGGTTCACATGATTTGCCTCTGTCAATGCTGAGAAGAAGATTAAGAAAAACTGCTGCATCCAATAGCTAAATCACAGAGTGGGAGCGGCCTGGTGGATGGGGAGGACTTGGGTACCAGTTAAGTCATCTGAAGGTGGATGTGAATGGTCCTGTGAATCTGGAGCAAGGCAATTATTCAAAACAATCAGATAGTGAGAAATTCCAGGATAACAAAAAACTGAAAATAAAGCAACTCAGAGCCTAAGAAAGAGAGGTAGTAGTCTAAGCTGTAGGTATAAACCAGAGCCCAAGAAGAAAGTATGACCGACCAGCTGAAGTGTCAGATATCAGCCAGGTGGTCTAAGTAATAGACCTAGGAGCCTTGCGGCAAAATGTAAGCCAATGTGCCTGACAGAAATTTGCAAGAAAAATTGGAGGTCTGAGGAAATGACACCAAACTGTTGGTCAGGAAACCAGTGGGCACCTGGAAGGGGAAAAGGAGCACATGGTAATCATGAAAAGAGAGCTCTTATCAGTGGTTTCATTCTCCACAAGCAAGGAATTCCATGTTTCCCTGAGAAAGTGAATATGAGAAGGTCAGTGAGCCCTGAAATGACTCACTGAAATGCACCCAGAGTTGCTGTATGTTCACCGGGAGACCCTCATTGGCACTGCCGGCTGTAAATTGTGGTCGTTCCTAAGAGGTAACAAGAGAGGTTCTGTCAGCTGTGCAATTACTTTCTTTTGGCAGGACACTTTGGAGTCAAGAAAACACTGGCGGAAGTTCAAGGCTGAGATTTTGGATCAGCTGCCTCCATAATTTTCCAAAATTTGGTGACTGTTCTTCAAAAAATAGTTTCCCTAGGAAGAAAGGGGGCAAAGGGGAAGGGGAAGTGGGAAGGTAGGGGAAAGGAAAGAAGGAAATGAAATCAATATGAGAAAATGTAAAAACGGAAACAAGGTCTTTGTGACTAGGGAGGGATGGAGGGGTTGAAGGGAGGGCAGGGGAAGGGGGAAAAAATAAGAACCAAGAGAGATTATGTAAAGGTGCGAATTTCCAATTGAAAAAAAAAAGAAATAGTTTCCTAAGTGGCTGCAGGAATGTCTCCTATACATGCTCAACGGGGATTTAAAGAATGAAGCCCATGGGGACCCACCAGTACAGCTAGGTTTCCACTGGCTTTTCAAGCAAAGGGTGAGAAATCCAACTCAAGTCAGTAATCCTCACCAAATGTAGTGAAGGAACTGGAAAGTGGCCTCCAGGAGATAGGAGGTACCCATACTCTGAATCTTCTACCTGTCATATGAGCACGGTGACAGGAAGTCTATCTAGATGATCGAGGAAGATTTCTTCTTCATTGCAAGTTATGTGCTAACTAAACAATGGAAGAATCCTACACTGCCCAGTATTCATTTGAATATAGTGATAGTGAGGAGAACCATCCAAGGCGTGCAAATTTTTAAAAATGTTATTATACTAAAGGGCACACTGTCATGAATGCCCCTCAGAGTACTCCCTTTTGCTTTGAACACACTTATCCCATCACTCTTGCCACTTTTGTGTGTGTGTGTGCGTGTGTGGTACCGGGGGCTCCTTGCACTTGTGGGGCAGACGGCGAAACTACTGAGCTAAAGCTCCGCCCCAATTCTTGCCGTTTCCTGAAGCAGTTCTGGAAGTCCTTTTTCCCATCTTTAGTTGCTCTGTTGTGGCTGTCTCAATGTTCTGAATTGATTCAAAATGTTTACCTCTCATAGTCATTTACACTTGGGGAAAAGCCAGAACTTGCATGGTGCCAGATTCCAAGAATGAGGTAGTTGAGGACACACCATAATATTTTTAAAACAAGCCTACTTTTCCGTTGGATGGAACTTTGCAGCAGCATTTGCTGTATTTTTTAATCACACCTCATAAAGACACTCACAAAAGAAGACTTCAAGAACTGCTTCAGAAAATGACAAGAACAATGGGATAAGTGTGTGAAGTAATGGGGAGTATTTTGAGGGGGATTAATGACAATATGTCTTTAACTGCAATAATTTTTTTAATTTAAACATTCCCTGTAGTTTTTGATCACCCCTTGTATGAATATGTAAATAACCTCTTTCCCCCACTGCCACCCTTCAGATGGCTAATGAAGTCCAGTATGGACCCTGTATCCTTTTTTACCTGTTCCCAGTCCTTCATTTGTATAAAGAAAGCATCATTTGTACTTTAGAAATTCAGAGGATCGTGGTAATCTGAATACCCAAGTTTACAATTTTAGCATGGAAAACATTCTCTGTCCTTTTTCATTTAGTGTAACTGCATTCAGACAGACACTCTATTATTAACACTGAATTGTGGTGGATGAGGGAAACATTTACAATGTACCTGAGTTTCTAAAACAGAGAAGAAGATAAAGTTTGAGTGGTAGGAGGCTGGGTGTGAAATAGAGAATGTAGTGAGTTCGAAACACCATTATGGAAACATAGACGTGATCCCTGTGGAGACATTGAGCCTGAGTGACTGCTGAGGGGAGACAGAGAAAAATATTAGACACTGAAGGCAGTACCTAGTCTGCACAGACAAGATCCTGAAAACATGAGGTAAGTCATTGATTTATTATCACTTACACTCACTTTATCAATTTTATAGAAAAAATAAGCATATTAAAAACACTTTTTGTTCTATGAGGGATCTAAAAAGAAGCCGGGCATAGTGGTACACACTTGTAATCCAGCACTCTTTGAGACTGAAGCATGAGGGTCACAAGTTCAAGCCCAGCCTGGGCAAGTTAGTGACTTAGTGGGACCCTGTCTCAAAAGAAAAAAGAACTGGGAATGTAGTTCAGTGGGAAGCCTTAGGTTCAATCCCCAGCCTAAATAAATAAAATTAAATTGTGGCTGGTGTCTGAAGATTTAGATAACTTACCACAAATGGTTCCTAAAATGGAAAATGATGCTGAATTCTTCATTCTTTTTAGGAAATTATATTCATTACTTTTGGGAAAGCCAGTAAAAGTTTCTCTGCTTAATATGATTGTGCTTTGATTAGTTGCATGTCATAAATATAATATTTTAAATAGCACAACAATTAATGTTATATAAATGGTATGGACTGAAGTCTTACTTGGAAAGCCTAGTATGTCTCAGTTATTTTGCAGTAAATCTTTTCCCATATTTTTATCACATTTCCATTTTACTACATATACCATGTGTAGGTACATGGTGTGGGGTAAGGGCTGTAAATTTAGGAGAAGGTAGAAGTCCTGGAAGATTCAACAGCAAACCCTCCAGTTGTCATATTTCTCATAATTCTCATCCTTTTGTGTCATCCTCCCCTTTCCAGCCATCCCCCAACTTGCAATGCACACATAGCCTCACTAAAATATTTAGAGTTTCTTATGAAACAGTAATGTGGGGGCGATCAACACAGGCCATAAAAGTCTTGGTATTTTAAGGTTGTCTGCTACAGAAATCTAATTCTGATCTCTCAGCAGATCCTCAGAATGGAACTTTATGAATCTGGGAAGAGCCTTCTACAACTCAATGTTAACTTTAGAATTGGATGTATCTTTTCTTCTCTAGCATAAAGGGCACTAGGTAGGGTTTTGAAGCTGTGGGCTCTACCTCTGGGTTTATTGTTTACCAGATGAGAGACTTTGAACGGATCCCTTAATTTCTCAGAACATCAATTTCCTTATCTCCGACAGAGAAGTAATCCTGTTGGGAGAGTTCTGGATTGGCCCAGTAGGAAGAAAAGATCGGTAGTGAATACTGGTCAACTCCTACCAACCAGGTCTGAGGAGAATGTATCATGATTTGTAGCATTTATTGATTTATAAGGTATAAATATTTGTAGTATGGTCAGTTCCAAGCTACCAATGGTATCTCACTCAATGTGGAGTTATGAAGGAAGAGGTACACAGCAGCCCACCATTATATAGTATTTTCACCACACAAATAGAGGGATAGGGCTGGGGATTAGCTCAGTGGCGCCACACCTGCCTGGCAAGCACAAGGTCCTAAGTTTGATTCCTAGTACAGGGAAAAACAAACAAACAAATAGAGGGATAAATATAACCTCAGCAGCATAGGGAATAGGAAAATGTAGCCAAATAATTAATAAGTGATATGTTTTGAGTTTTGTTACATTTGTTTCTCCTAAGATTTATGTAAGTTTATATAATTCTGCTTTTTAAAGAAAGGCTGTTTACCAACCAGCTTACAAAATTCTTAAAAATTTAATTATTTGTCCTCATAAGCGAATTCCAACACATCACCACTGTGTCTGGTTTCTTTTCTATGATAAAGAGGAAACAGAATGTCAGTTAATTCCTGAATAAAATCTAAAAATAGCTAAAGACTTACTTAAATAAGAAGATACAGGATCATGGATGAGTAGAGTTGAGATAAAAAGGCAAAAAACAAAAAAATCCATACTGATGTGCAGGATTTATAGGATTTAGAATCCAAAGGTTTTTTTCCCTCTTATGTCAAAGCAGCTAAGTTTAGAAAAGGCTTAGAATAAGGAGAAAAAAATTGTCAGTGTCATAATTTTGAGGGATCCAACAAGTAAATATCTCTAATTGTTTGGCATATCATTATTGCTGCTGTTTAAATAAGCTGATAAGTCATGATCTGTTCCACTATGGAAGCTGCTTATAATTTTAGTTAAAAGTTCAGTATTTGGAGAAATAGTTTCCAAGGAAAGGTCAGTGATCTAAGATGTTTGTTTTGCCAGTAGTTTTGGTCTGTAAATCAGTCAACTATTGACAGAATGTGAGATTTGTTAAAGGAGGACAGAGATAAACTTTTCAGAATCTGAGTTCGGACATAGGTCTTTCTGTGACCTTCAAAAGAATCGACCAGCAAGTATTTGTCTAACAGATTTCTCTAAGCCACATGAATACAAAATAAGTGCTAAGGAGCATATTTCAGAGCAAAGGGGCACTTGGGTTTGTGGCCAAATTCCTCAGTATCATGCCCTGACTGTTATTTTCTGGCTGAGGGACAGGCTAAGTTGTCTACCCACTCTGTCTTAAAGATGCCCACAGTGTCTGCTTTATAGGGCTGTAGTAAGGACTGCTTGAGAGATGGTGTGTGGGAGAAGAGCTAAGCTGTGCACTCGAGCTCTTCGCCAGGAGCCCCACACCCACAGTCCCATGTACGCCTAGTGTCCTTGGCTATGGAGTGAGGATAAGAATGAATATGAAGTGTATCTGCCCTGAGGTCACATGCTGATAAAACCCCACAGCCTCAATTATTGGCCATTCTTAACATCAAAACGCGAGAAATTGAAGGGCACTTAAAGTATATCCTCATGGAAGTATTATTAATGGCTTCCATTTACTGAGCTTCTGGTACATATCAGCCACTTCCACCCTACAAAGTAGTTATTATCCTCCTGATTGTACAAAGGCAACAACTGAGGCTCCAAAAGGTCCTGTGGATTGTGGAGTCCACACCACTGGCAATCAGAAGAGCAAGGATTGAAATGCTAGAGCTCTTCACATGACAGGCCATTAAAGAATGTCCTAATTTTAAGAAAATCTGATTTCACAAAGCAGAAACACTATGAAGTGAGTACTGACATTACAAAAACCCTGCAGAGTTTCTTTGAGTGAATATTCTCCAGGTGTGGGAAATATTTTGTTTTAGAACCAGCACTTGAGAAAAAAGCTGAAGGGAGAGAAACAAATCTACAGTGTCAGTGAATTCTTTGGAGACCAGCAGCTTGTAGGCTGTGATGCTAAAAGGACAAATAAGGTGGCAACAAGATAGATGGCACAAAGCCCTGCATTTTTGCCCAATTAGCTGTACACTCAGAGTTTACAAGCCCCAAAGCCCTAAAATAAATTAGTGAATAAAATGGGTGTGAGAATATTGGAAGGGTAGGGATTTCGACAAATTGAAGAGCATGTGCCTCATCCAAAGACATTCTGATTCCACTTTTTTCTTAAAAATGACTGCCCTGGGCCAGGGATTTAGCTCAGTGGTTTCTCCGCCTGCTACACAAGCTCAAGGTCCCGAGTTCAATCCCCGGTACCAAAATAAATAAATAAATAAATAAATTTTAAAAAATAAAAAATGATTGAAACAAAACACACCCATTCATAAACCTTGGAATAATAAATGGTCACAAGCAAGGTAGAGCTAATTTGAGGTTAGGACAAACAGGAAAAATTACAGAGGAACTAGGATTCAAAGCACAGATGAAAGGGGGATTGACTTGATTAGAAGACAAAGGGTTTTCCAGACAGGAAAATAAGTGGGAACGAGAGGTAGAAGCATAGATAGCACAGGGAATGTCTTCTGGGTAAGAAAGAAATCAATTTGAGTAAGTCAAGTTCAGCACTATTAACTGAACAATACAGTGAATAAAAGCGGGAGGGTGTAGGCCTGTGAACCCCAGAAACAGAAGATGGAATTTGACTTGTAGGGAATGGGAGTCATTAACAATTGCTAAGTCATGTTATCAATTTCTATCAAGCATTTTAGGAAGAGTGATATAGCAGTTGTGTGAGGAATAAGTAAAAGAGAAGATTTGCTTCCTGCTTATTTTGGGGGAAGTTGATGAAGATCTTGCTTAGTGGCAGTAAAAATGCAGAAGTAGAGAAGGACGGAAGTCTGGTTGGATATAGAAAGTGATGGAAAGGAAAAGTCTACTTAGGGAAAACTGAATGACTACTGTCTATTATTAAGCAGTTTGGAATAGGTATTGTCTACAGCCAGCAGCATGACTCTATGCTTTTTTAATTTTTATTTTTAATAGAAGCATAAATTACATGTTTTACATAGTAGAAAATTATTGCAGAGATAAAAGTTTTAGTTTTCCAGGAGCCTAGGCAAAGCCTCTTACTACACAGTAAGAGAGTTAAGCTAGACCCTATTAAAGGGTTTATATTTGTATTGCTGATTCCTATGATAATATTAAATTTTTATTTTTGTGAAAGATTTTAATTTGTAAAATTGCCCTTGCACAGCAGGTGGAGCTTTGGGATTCTGGAGCCTTTATTCTGACTTCTGGCTCTTAAGTGAATGAAACTATAAATGTTGAGTAATACTGAAAAAGAATTAGTTAGATTTCACAGTGACTATAATTGTGATTACAGTTAGATGACTGTAGTGATCCAAAAGACGCACTATAATTTATGACCCTCCTGAACCAAACCCATTTCAGTACCATCAAGAGACATTCTTTATTGACAAAGAGCAGTGTGAAGTTAAATCACCACCTACCATTTAGTAGCTCTGAGTCCTTGGGCAAGTTACTTAACTTCTCTGTACCTTCATTTATCTACCTCTAAGGGGAAGAGAAAAACCATAGCCCTACCTCATAAGACCGTTGTGAGAGTTAAATAAATGAGCACACCTAAGCCTGATCTTGGTCTGCAAAAGTCTCAATAGTTCATATCATTGAATTGAAATGGCATATATTCTGCTCATCATTTTCCTTCTGAATAAAATGTCAAGAATAGGCATAAAAAAAAGAATAGGCATAAAATGGAGTCGTATATGGCTAAGATACTAGGTGCACAGTTCTGTTTAGATAGGGTCTCTTGCTGGATGTTTGCCTGAAAGCATTAAATATCTTACCTCCCAAGACATTCCTTCTGGAGGGACGTGGAGCTATTCCTGCCCAGCTATTCCTGGTCCTCCTTAAGCACTCCACAGAGTGGTCTATGCCCCTGGCAAATGCCTGGAAGGGGTGACAGGGGCTTGAAATGCAGCCTTATGCTAAACTGTCAGGGGCCCTGCTGCAAGAGCAGTGTCATCTCTGTCCTGGTGTCCTGGGCTGCTAGGCCTGGGAGGAGGCCTCTGGGGGCACCAGGAACCATGTGGGCTTGGTTCCAGAGAGGTTACTCTGATGTGGCATTCTCCACGAGTCTGGTGACACCTGACCTCTCCTCGCCCATTGCAGTAGCAGGGGAAATAAAAATCCCTTTTGTCTACACTGGGAAATGCACCACTCACTGACACCCTTAATGAGGTGCTGCTGTTGCGTTTGGGACAGAATGCCAGTATGCTTATGGCAGACCTGGGCTGAGGACAGTCAAGGTGGGAGAGCTGTTCTTTAAGACACATGAGAGTCCTCTCTGTCATGAGGGAGCAGATTCTGCTGTAAACAACTACAGCTGCCTAGTGGGTAAAATCTGGGGAGCAATTCATTAGGCTGTCTCTGCCAGGTGGAGAATACAGGAAGTAGAAGGCTGGCCCTACTACTGACCCAATGCTGCCTTCCACCTGGAGAACAAAAACACGGATTGGAATGAAACTCATCTGGACCTCTGAGATCTTGTGGCCATCACTGCCCACCTCTTAATCCTTGCCCAGACCTTTTCCAAGGGATCTGCACACAGAAAAGGGACCTCTTGTCTTTCAACTCACCCTCCAACAGGCCAAGGCTACTTCTCACCAAGACAAGCTGAAAAGAAATCAATTTCGAGGGAAGGGGAGCTGAGTTTCAAGAGTAGGGACTCTTCTTGCCTTGAAAGGCCTCAAAAACTACCAACTGTGTGTTTGTCCCCTTGCCCAAGGAGACAGGAGAGTATACCAATAATTTTATTGAGTGTTTCACAAAGTGCCAGACAGCATTTTAAGTCTGAAGTCCTCATGAAGTCAGTGAGGACTAGTGTTATCCTCATTTTCACACAAGTTCTCATCACTACAAGGATGAGATCCAGACTACAAACCCCAGGAGTCTGGCTCCAAAGTGTCCCCATCTATAAAATAAAATGACAACTAGCATGAGGAGTGAATGGCACGCTAACACAAAACAGACAGCACAGCCTTCCCAATGCAACCCCATTGTTCATCTTCCTTCCCTCCACTCCTCAAGAGCTTGAGCAGCTAAAGATCATGAGGGCTGCACAAGGCCCGCAAAAGAATTCTTTTTCTTGGCTCTGGTTCTATGCTAGTAGGTGGTTGATTAAATTGCCTTTTTAAAAAGACACTCACAATAATAATTGCTATGTAAGTCAACACCAAAATCCATGTGTGGAGGAGCTCCATAGGGCTTCTCCCTGGGATGTAGCCCAGGAGGCATCACAATCAGAAGGCCTCATTGGCCTAGGAGATTTGGGATACACATGAAGATCAGAGGTAACTGGGGTGGTGGGGATGGATGGAAAGACTCCAGGAGGCCATGGCCCCAAAGGGGATATGGGAAAGTAGTGGGGATATTTGTTTGCTGGAGAGGATTTCCTGACTCCATTCTTTACTGCTATCAAGCTCTCCCACATCATCCCTCACCCTCAAGCAGCACCCTGCTGCAGGATTTGCTCACACAGGAACCCGGTGTGAGAGGCATCTGTAGTGTGGTCCAGAGACAACACTAGCAGCAGCTGTAAGACCAGGGAAGCACTGCTCCAATCATGTGAATCGCTATGTGTCTTTTAGGCTTAAAAGAAATCATGAGTAATGACAGAAAGTGAAAAAACCTTTTACAGCCCAGACACAACTGTCGATGCTGGAAGCTGGTCCCTCTGCCTAACATCCTGGAACCTGGCCAATGTCCAAGAGTGACAAAATGGACTTGGCATCTCTTCAAAGTAGGCAGGGGACATAATAACAAAGTCAATAAGGCCAACCAGTAGTCTCAAGTTGTAGTGGCTCAAGACGGTAGTTATAATTCATGAACATGTATTCCATAACCTGCCAATTCAAAGTTTGTCCTTTGTTTTAAGAATATACTATTTTCTTAATTCCAGATTTGCCAGGCAGAAATTCTTGAGTCCTTTCGTGGGTATCATTCAAACATTATAATCCATCATTTCCACTATTGATCTTTTACTTAAATTAACCCTGCAAGAAAGTCCTCAGAGAATATGAATACAGGTAGTATACATGGGTAAAATTATAAACATGACAAGATTTCTGTGGGATGTATTTTTTAATGAGAACACATTGTTAGCGTATGTGGCATTCTTGCTTAATGGGAACATTTATAAGAACACATACACATTTATTCTAAACACCAAATAAAGTAGATATTTTAAATGACCAGTTTGCACCAGAAATAAAATATATTATACAAAACAGGGGTTATATCCACAGTCATTAACTCAATTTCTACACAAAACAACAATAAATTAAATCACATTATATCCAGATAGTTCTACTTACATTAGAATAATAAACTGTATGTGGCCTGTGCAGCTTTTACTTTTACTTTTCTACCAGACTCATGTTAAGTTTGTATGGCTTGGTAGTCCTATATTTAAATTAACAATGAATAATATGGCCCAGAAGACAAGCACACGATGTCTATCCCATGTCCTGTTGGTTTCAATTATGCACAGGAAACAAAGCTCCCATTCCCAGGACCCAATACAAATTCACAGCCTCTTTGTGCTGTTGAGGGGCATTTCATTGCTGTCTCGTAGGATACATGACATGGAACATTTTCAGATCTTGACACTGAAGAATAAATAAGACAACCCATTTCAAAATCCAAATTCTTTCTTTTTTTTGTCCAATAATAATTATTTTGGTAACAGCAACAACAACAAACTGGTAGCTTATGTTATCATTTACATTTGGTAAGTGGCCCTTTGTTCCTTATGTAGAGAAATCTAGGCCTTTAAACCTCTGAATCACAGCAAGGCAACATTTTTGCTAACTCTTTTAATCTACTTGTTCAGAAAATTCCATGAAGAATCACCCCACACCTGATACATCAAAGAGTTATAATAACATACGGATTTTTTACTTGCAGTCTCAGCTCCCAGTGAAACCTTTCATTGTATTTGAAGTAGCTTAAAACATGAACAACAACAGCATCACCTGGTTTAGATTGCTTTGCCTTTGGTATGAATTAACATTAGTGGTTAATGAAAAATCTGAAAGAAGAATCAGGATGTATTCTGTACTGGTACAGATTCCCTATGATGGATATGATCATTACATATATCTAAAATGTACCAACAAAATTAATTGAAAAAAAGAAATTTGAACAAACTCCAACCCAGCACCTTTTGAAAGTTATTTTAATCCTGCACTCTAGCTGTGGGGTATGCCAGCAAGAGACATTTGTGAAATCCGTGTGCTGAAAACCAAAGCCAGGCTTGTTGGAGAAGATGCATATCACAGATTTGAACTGTTCCCAGGGCATGTGTGGTCAAGTTACTGTCAGAGCTCTGATTAAAATCAGCCTCCTTCTTATAACCATCACTATTTTACCTATTTTCCCTCTGAGGAGTTATGCAAACCTATTCACAAGTTCCTACCTGCACTGGCAAGATGCTGATGCACCTTTGGAGTCGTGGTGGCTGGTCGGTGGGGATGGGGTACCTGCAAAGTTACTCTTCCCCATTTCTTTTGGAGGATCAAAAGATTCTCCTTACGGGCATGCTCCAAGCTTCTTGCTGAATCTAGATGTTGAAGAGGGACTAAGTTATTACTATTATTATTTAGTTCTAAAGACCAACTGGAAAAAAAAAACTGGTCCCTCTGAACGCCACCATTTCATTCTCGCTGCTTCCACACTGCCCCTAAAACATATCCTGTGTTTTTAGACAGTTTCAGTTTTTTCCACTGAACAAGAAATTCAACTCATTACCAACTTCCTATGAATCCCTGAACCACAGGGTGTAACTAAACAAAACCCATGACACATAGATCAAGGGGACTAATTTTGGTTGGCGTTTGCCTTTATGACTGTATCCATTCGGGATGTGAGTTCTTTGTGTCCCAAGAAACATAGGCACTTGTTCCTTAGAGTTTATAAACACTCCTTTAATACCAATAGTATAATACTCTGTTGGTCTCCTAAAGAGACTTTGACAAATAGCCAACATATGTTCATTTACAATAAGGTGGCAATGCCCCGGGAACCTACTTCCAAATCCATTGCAGTTTGTCTGAGGTCTACAATGGCCTTGATTTTCACAGCACTCAAAATCGGTCCCAACCAAAAGAAAGGTGGCAAGTTAGGGGCAAAGAAAGCACATGTGCCTTGAGTAAGTAAATGGCCCTGGAAGCCTGTGCACAGGGAGAAGTGACATGGTGTTCCAAAGCAAAGGTCTGAACCTCAGGGAGAGGAGAAAAGAAGGTATTTGTTCTCTTTCTACATGTTCTCGCCTCCCTCCATTAAATATGGCTTCTGAGATGTAAAGAACTATTCTAAGGCCTGAGGAATCATAACTGTGATCCAGAAAAAGACAAGTCGATGGTTCTTCAGAGAAATGCAGTGTTTACGGGGGATTCCTCATAAAACCTGTGGTTACATTGTGGGGAGAGATCTTTCCCGATACCAGTTATTATGCGGAAAAGATTTTATTTGGGGGTTCCTCCCCACCTCCCAAAATCTAATATAGTAATAAATCCTATACTTATTTCCAACACCAAAAATTATATGCTTATTTTGACCTATATCAATGTGAGCAAATGTCTAACTGAGAAAATACTGATAAAATATCCCCTTTGAAATCTGAACACCCTGGTTTTCAGGGTGAAAATTTATAGCATGATTTAAGAACTAACACCCTATTTACCTTACTATGTGGCTACTGGGAGAGTATGAATGAACACTTGTCAAAGATGTTGCTTAGCAATTAGGAACTTAAATCTGAAAATATAATCTTGAAATCTTAATCCAGGACAACCTTAGGCCAAACATCTACATTTCTAGCAAAAAATTTCCAACTTAATAGTGTTTTCAAAACTAAACAGAGTACTGGTAACCCACATAAAGGTTTCCAGGGAAAAAAGAGACAGTAAAAATGTAAATAAGCAATTAATCTTAAGAACACTAGAAATTGCTTTAAAATTAGAAGAAAACGACATCCACATGCCAAAGAACTCATGATTTGTCCTGCCATTTTTAAGGACTAAATTCTCTCTTACTTTAAAACCTTATCTAGGGATAGAATATTAAATTTATAACTATTTCTCTATATAACATAGAAATAAAAGATACTTGCTCTAAAAATGTTGGCATTAATGAGCTACTGTGTAAATTCTAGAAAGGTCAGAAATGTTTATACCAAAAGACTACAATCAGGAAAAAGGTTTTTCCCCCACATAAAAAGCACATGGGTTTTAAATGCAACTCTTTATCAGCACAAGATAATGAAGAGTTCATATCTCAAAAATATATAGAAAGCATCATGGAAAAATAAAAATGAGAGAGAAATAAGCTCTCTGATTCACATAACTAAGATGGAAGCAATCCTTCCCACTGTTTTTTCATTTGGGGGAGTCCCAAGCCATCAAATACTTTGTTTTCCTAGATTTTACTTCTGAAACTCTCTCCTATATCATAACTTCTGGAGTTTGCCTTCCTTGTCTTCTTTTTTCCATCATTTTTTTTTAATTCTGCATGATTTTCCTTGGCAAACAAAATGGGCAAACTAAAAGATAGTTGTTTCTGTTGATCATAGCTAATTATTTTACCATGCCCTCCCAGAGGCCTGCATTCCACTTTCTAAACAGGCAGGAAACAAATCTCACATACAAATAATCTGTTCACTGGGGCTAAAGCAAGAGTAACAGATGCAATCCTCTCCAGGGAAGCAAGCAAGGCCAAGGCCCAGGACATGCTGCATGCACTCGACTTACCTCCACAGAACTATGACCATCACTGCCAAGGAATTGCTCAAACATCCAGTTTTCCTCCCTATTTATGACCTTTTAAGATGTGAGGATGATTTTTTAAAGCTATCTTACTGCTGAAAATTTATTGAGAAAAGAACCTCGTGGCCTAAAATGATACACTCATGGGACAGACTCCCATCCTTCCCTCACTGTCTATTTTCTCCACAAATGTTAAGCAAAAGTGACAACCTAAGTTTAAACCTCTGTGCACAGTACTGGGTGCAAAGTAGACATACAGTAAACACTTATCCAATTTCATCCAAATTCCTGACGTACACATCAAACCCACCGTTAACACAGGCAACTGGCCGGTGACTACAAAGCTCTGTGGAGTTGAATGAAGGGGGATATAGTAGAAATTTAGATTCCCTCCTTTAACCAAAACCATCACTGTGAATTCTGGTGAACATCATGTATGCATGTCTTAAATTTATCATTTCTGTGCCTACTGTCAAATTCTCACTATTAAGTTGTTTTTGAGGAAAACAAGCTACCTCCCTTCATAAAACTCTGCATAATTCTAATAACTTTTCATTTCCCATCTGGAGACTCATCATTTGACCAGAATTGGAAGGGCTAGAAACCTAAAGTAATTTGCATTTAAAACAGTTAAAAATGCAAAAACAGTTTAAATCGATGTAATCCTGTAGAGTTTATAATCTGAACACCACATTGATAGATCTCTGTAATTAAAGCAGCAATTGGTGTTTGGCTACAACCAAGGGGAAGAGGGAAACAAGGAGAAAAACAGAAGCATCTCTCATCATTATTTGTTCATTGTACACTTTATCCATGCTTTTAAAATATAAGTGAAATTTAATCTTCAAAATGAAAAAATAGACACATTTTTCTAATACCAAAATACAAGATTAAAATACTTAAAACTAAAACATTAGTATGAAGTAGGGCTTATTTTTACACCAAAAACAAAAATATTTCAGCCTGCTTTTCTTACATAAATCCTCCTACCTCACTAATATTTACATCTTTCCAGAGACCCTGAAAAAGAGAACACAGGGAGGATCCTTTCTTGAGATCTGAACTCAGACCTGAGTGCAGATGCTGAACAGAGCACTCCCCAACCACAGACTTGCCCACCAGCTTCAGACGGCAATGCTAATTTCAAATACTGGGATTTTTCTTAACATTTTCCTCTTATTGGGTGTTAAATTCCTTCCAAGAATATTCTACTTGTTAAAATGATTTTATTCTGACTACAAAACATTTCATTTTTGAAAACCACACTTTTTATATCCATGTGTGAGATGCCCCCAAAAGCCACAAAGATATGGAGGCATCAGATTTTTTAAACATAAATCTAAATATATACCCTCAAGCACTACAAATGTTGAACACAATAACATTATATCCTATATTTGTTTGTCATGCGATGAAAGGCCGGGAGGCAGATGGTGATTAATAATAGTTCCTGAGCTTCTAAAGAAATATTAAAATGAAATGACTGCTTTAAAGAATGAATTCTTCAATCACTCCCCTTCTGTTCCATTGGTGACTTTTATCCCACTATCTCCTTAAGGAATCTCAAACAGGAAAATTAAAAAACCCTTCTTTTAAGCCACAGAAAAATGAGATCTGATGGAATCTTCCCGTAACTCCCGATGTTTTCCAATATTACTTTCTTCTTGCTGGTTTCTCCTCTCAATGGTTATTCTGTATTTCTTCCTGGGTAAAGGGAAAGTGAACATAGTAATAAAACCTCAGTTGGCTACAAAATACTATGGCTTTTCTTACAAAGAGTGCCCTCAAGGGACATCTGGGTTTAGTTTGATAGATGAGAAGTGACAGAATATGAAACCCTGGTCAGAGATTAAAGTAGTGTGCCCCAAGGCATTATGTCCTTATTCAGGGAGGAAAATTGGCATGCTTTCTGAAATGCCATAGAACAAGCCTTTCCCTTCTTCCCTGGGTGCCTTTGGGTTAAGTCTTGTCTATTCTGCCCCAGAAGCTCTGCCTGACTCCCAGGATATGCCCTAGATAAAGATCAGATGAAGTGTACTGTGACCCAAGGAACAGCAATACGATTGTTCCCACAAAGGATCACATACACCCAGAGTTACATTCCAAGCAAAAATACAGAAATCTTGAGTCTGATGACTTACAAATAAGCCACAAACTCAACCAGCAAACATTACAAAAGAATGGACCACCCTCGTAGTGTGTAACAATCAGAACCTTGAACACATGCACATATTACAATTTTACAAGCCTTGGGGCTTAGCTGTAGTGGTAACCAAGCATGCAAATTCTCCAAATACAAAGCACAGATCAGCCTGAAAACAGGGCACACTCTCCTAGACTGTCCTCCTCAGCTCCTGGCCCACGGGTGGTACAACAGAAACCCCTGACCCCAGTAACCACTGACCAACAAACTGGGGATCGCAGTGAAAGAATGGCTTAAATCTTCCAACCGCCATGCTTTTTGGTTAAAAGGTATGGACGAATTACAAGGAGCATTTTGCAAAGACAAGTACCCAAAACAGAAGAGGAAAGTGAATTTTAATTGTATAAATGATTCCCACCTGAAAAAGTAGAAGGCCATTAGCAAACCAGCTCCTAGTAAGGCCCCCACAACAATTCCTGTCACTGCTGATTCTTCTAGGCCACCTGCTTAAAAAAGAAACAGATAATCAGGTTTCATTTTGGAAATAAGTGGAAATGCCTCATGTTTCATTTATTGGAAGGTGTCTCCCAATCTCCCACTGGAAGCAAAATAATTTTTAAGGAGATCCTGGTTTTCTTTTGTTTTTTTCTTTCTTCCCCCACCCCCCAATGCTTAGTGTAAAGCTTAAGGAAAGCTTTTCATAAATTACTAGATAAAGACAGTGCTACAAAGAAAGTGAGCAGAACAAGAATAGAAACAGATTCAAGAAGGATTTGAACAAAACTGGAAACTGTAGATTTCAGATATATCCACAGTCTTTTGAGTTTCTACTTAAAGATAAAAACTGGATTGACCATAGCATTGACCCAGCACTTCTTATTTTCACAGATGGATGGTGACACTTCCAAGTGCTAGAAGATTTGGTGAAAAACTCATTGGGTCAGTATTCTGTTTTTAGATATTCTCTCACCAAAGCCAGAGTTCCATGTCAAAATGTCCTATATAGCTTTCTGAAAATTGGAATAATAATTTGAAACAATCACATTCAGTGCCCCACTTATATAAAAATGATAAATAGCTAGCTTTGTATACAAAGAGTTTAGTATATGGCCTCCAGCACATTGACTCACTTACTCCTCAAAACAGGATTTACAAATTAGGTTCATTTTATTTTATATATGGGGAAACTCAGGCTTAAACAGTTAAAGGAAATCTCCTAGAGCCACCAAGCCAACAAAAGACAGAATGGGACTTCAAATCCAGGCCCAGTTACTCCAGAGACTATGTTCTCAACATATGCCCTTCTCGATCCCTTCCTATAATTACTGCATGAACATCAACACTTCATAGTTTAAGAGATGGTCCCAAAACACAGTGAGCATATGTATATTCACCAAAACTGACAAACTAGCCTGAAAAATAAATGTTCACCTAGCTCTTCCTCACCAGCTCACAAAAAATGTCTCACTAAAGTAATGGTTTCTAATTAATTTTCTATTTAGAAGTTAGTTATAAGAACATCCACTTACTCCTCTGTTTATATATACAGGCTATTCACAAATAATCCACTCATTTACCAATTTGTAACTTTTCAGGTGTTTGAATCTGAATATTTAGAGGATAGCTACAAAGTTTAAAACAGAATGAGACTTGTCCTAAGAGATGAATACATGAGTAATGTAATTAATCATTTGACTTTCCCTCAAATAACTAAGAAATTATAGCAAGAAATATAAAAGTAGGGAGAAGGCTTCTACCATTGTAGAAGAGAAGAATTGAGTGGAAGAAAGAACTGGAAACCTCTGAGAAAAACCAGGAGGCAATTTGCATGTGTTTTACCATGAAAGAAAGAAGGAAGGAGAAAGAGAGAGAGAGAGAGAGACAGACAGACAGAACCAGAGCATGAGGTCCTAGAAAACCCATTTGTGAGCCTCATACAGGATGATGAAACACTCAGCAAATTAAGTCTCTGAGCTTACGTGATTTGCAGGGAGAACTGTTGGTGTGCTCCACAATTCTGGTTTCATCTATTCGCAATTTCAAAGGGCCCCAAGGATATTTGACATTTGGTCGCATTTCAAAATGACCCTCTTTTCCGAAGTAATCACCAATAACCTATAGAAGCCAAAAAAAACAATGTTACAAAAGAAAAGGCCAAAGATACCTGCTTCCAACGGAGGCACGCAGCTCACAGCCTGGCTCCACCACTCCCCTAAAGGAGCCCGATCTAAACAGATTGCCTTCGGGTCCTGAGGAAACCGAATGGTCACCTTCATCAGCTGACTTCCCCCAGGGAGTGGCAGGAAGTGCTCCAGAAAAGTACAGGGCTTGAGGACGCCTCTCTTGCACATACTGACTGTGACAAGGTATGACTGAGGACCCAGTAAGTCAAGATGCAAAGTCACTGATGTTGCTGTCAAGGTGGGCATGTGTGAGGGAGAACAGTGGCTCCCCACATCAGGAAACATGGTCATGCCACCTCAGAAGGGTGTGGATGTGGCAAAAGCGGCCATGCCACCTAAAGTCTGCCCATACTGTAGACTGTGCTGTCCCTGAATGTTTTTTTTAAGTACTGAGGATTGAATTAACAACCCAGGGTCTTCACACTGAGTTACATCCCCAGCCCTTTCTTTTTCTTTTTTTTTTTTTTTTGAGTCAGGATCTTGCTAAGTTCCCCAAGTGGAACTTGAACTTGCAATCTTCCTTTCTCAGCCTCCCAGAGAGTTGGGATTACAGGTAGGCACCACCACACCCAGCTCCCTGAATATTCTTTAGTCTACTAGCTAGTAGGAAGAGAGGGGGTTTTTTTCTCCATCGGTTTTGAAAGTCATGGCTTTTCCTTGCTTATCTGCCCATAGGGCACTGCGCCACCCATTTGCCACAGAGCAGCTCACATAGCCAGCCATTTGTAAGGCCCAAATAACTTTCAGGGACCTGTGAGGGAGAGCCAGGGCCTACTGAATATCCAGGTTAAGCATATGACAGATACACAGCTTCACACCTCTGCTAGTCTGGAAAATAACCAAAGCATGAAAGAGTATCTTTTCAGGAACTTCCTGTTTGACAGACTATTCTTTGGGGATTGCACTCTCCCCTGAGGAATTCTCCCTTTTTGCACTGTTGACCAGCCTGAACTCTCTTTCAATTGGCTTCTCAGTGCCCTGATAAATCACTACTCTTGTGGTTCAGTTTCAGGCCTCAGCTTCAGGTCAAGACGAATGTTCAATCAGCCACCTCAGCCTGGATCTGGGAGTACCGTCCCACCCAGGTTCTCAGGACTCATTTCTACTTTGTCTAGGAACAAGACATAGCTTTGGAGTGGCCTGCAACAACTCCTCCTCTCTCTTCTGACCAGGGCCAAGCAGGCTCTCACAGGCTATGTCAGGTCATAATAAAAAAAAAAGTTCTAGATCCTTATCAAAATATAATAATCGCTGACACATGCTGAGTGCTTATCCAGCACCCCACACACACCTTCATGGCTGCAACCTCACAGTGCACTCTTACTTCCCACTTCTTCCATAGGGGGAACCCGGACAGATGAGACCCAGACTGTGGAAAGGGTAAAAATTTCACTGGGTAAAGAGTGCAGGTGACTTCGGATGCCTCGGCCCCTTCTAACAGGCCACCCATATCCAAACAGAGAGGGAAACAGTAAGTCACGTATTCCATAACTATAAGAGGTGACAGGAGCTATGATCCTGGGCAGGACCCTCCAAGGAAACACAGAGGAAGTGGCATTATTTGCTCAACACTGAATATTTGTATAACTCTTATATACATATTTATCACTTAAAGTCTGTACAGTACTTTTCTATGTTTTATGTTATCTAGTCCTCAATAGTCGTCCAAAATCAGCAAGGAAGACACTATGAATTCCATGTGCCGCTGAGAAAAGCAAAGCAGAGTTCACACCCCCGGAAGCACTGGAGACTCAAATTTACATGGAAGCTCTCTTTTCTCCTCATGATGCTACCCTGAAAGCACACCGTCTTTTAAAATATTACCACATGTGGGGTTTACAATCAACCACTAGGGAAAAAATCCCAAAGTTTAAGGGCAAATGCCATTTCGTTTTACCTCTTTCACCCAATGTCCCTGTGGCACAGGACTAAGGTGTGATTCTTGACCACTTGAAAGTTAGGATTTCCCCTGTGGGTGTAAATAGGGAACCAGTCCCAGACTTCTTCTCTGATGCCCTCAAACCATAGTGAGCTGCCCTTACTTAGAAACTCCCAGGTTTTCAACTCGTTCCATTTGAAGGCTATTCTGAAGACAGCCTATTGGACATCAGGACAAAGATACTCTTGGTGTCAACCTTGCAGAAGTCTCCTTTGCTCACCTCCTGGGTGCCTGCTTCTGTGTCCGTCATAGCAATCACAGAGAAGTCCCCATATCGGTCTCCATTGGCATCTATGGATACCTGCCCAGCAATACCTATAGGACCAGAGGTGAAGAACTCCAGTTAGTTACTGAAATATCTGTGTCTGCCAAGAAAAACAAGAGAATGAATTACTAGATTTTTTTAAAACAAACTCATGCCACAGGGACTCTCATGAGACCTTGAGCATTTTTGTTGGCATTTGCAAAGACATTATAATTTCATCTGTGTCTGCATTCCTAAATTCTTAACATTTTTCCTTTTAAAAATAAAAAGAAATAGAAGTAAATGATCTTCTTTGGGGAACATAGTTTAAAAAAATTAAGGCTAGTCCTGAAAGTAGCATGCTTATTCCAGAGTTTTGCACAAATTTTTCTTTAAAATGGCAGAGTGAGAAGTAGAGTTGCCTCATCATAGGTCCACATTATCCCTGGACAAATACAATGAGAGGAAAATTTGTCCAGGGAGGACACAGTGAATGTGCTTTCACAGGGCTGGGTCAGTGAACAGGAGAGCAGAGAGCCTGCTTCTAAGGTGCCCAGGGCCAGGAGCTGTTCTTTTCTATCCCTGTTCTGTATATTCAGTATCTACCCATGTTATCTGGAAAATTACTAGGTGCCAAATCAGGGCTACAGCTGAGACTAAGATGGGCTGAACACGACTGCTCAAGAGAAGAACAGCCTGGAATGGGGGTTTAGTTTGTCCACACTGGAATGTTTTGACATCCCTACCTCTGTAACCTTGGCCAAGATACTTAGTTCTCTGAGCCTCAGTCTCCACAACTATAAGTCAGAAATAATAATGTGGGTCCAGGGATTTAGCTCAGTGGTTCCAGTGCCTGCTGCATAAGCGCAAGGTCCTGAGTTTGATCCCCAGTACCGAAAAAATAAATAAATAAATAATGATATGTCCCCTACCGAGAGGCCATGGAGATAATTACATAAAATAAAACCAGTAAAGTATTTCCAAAACATATTTAAGAGAAATTAGTTGCTTTTTATTGTTAATATCACTGCCACTACTATTATTACTACATAGTGAGCATACCTTATCCAAAGTGCTTGGGACAAGAAGTGGTTCTGATTTTTTTCAGATTTTGGAATATTTGCACACACATATTGAGATATCTTGGAGATGAGACCAAAATCTAAACAAAATTCATTTGTCCCATGGATGCCTTATACACAGCTGCAAGGCAATTTTATACAATATTTTAAGTAATTTTGTGCATGTAAAAAACTTTCATGGTAAGAATTTTTCCACTTGTGGTGTCAAAGTTTTTAATTTTGAAGCATTTCAAGTTTCAGATTTTTGGATTAAGGATGCTCAATCTGCATTTATTTTATAATTACTATTATTACCAGTAATGCTATAATTGAAGTCTGGCTGAGGACCTCTGACCATGCCCAGCCACTCAGAAGAGGGGCTAGCACAGTAAGTTGGAGAATCCAGGGAGCTCAGTAAAAGAGCAGGAATTTTATAGGTACAGTGAAGGAAATCTATGGTTTGGACAAGCCAGAAAGGTTGGTCTAGTTGTATTTCCAAAAGCACAGAAGTTAAAAAAAAAAAAAAAAAGACCCCAAGGAGCTGTGAGTTTTCTGGGGAGATGGACCACGTGCGTGAAGGCGTGCAGTGAGGTGAGGGGCTGGGTGGGTAGCCAGAGCATAGAGGAACTTTGGTACCTACTTGCTTTGGCCAGCAATGAGCCTTAGAGCTGCTTCTTAATAAAAGCAACCACATGCCATTGGCTGATACTAAATATGCCTATATTTTCATTTTCATTCACCAGGAAAATGCACAGCCACATTCTAATTAACTGAAGCTATTTGTTTTCTTTGTGGGAGAGTTCAGTGTAATTCCTAATTGGTGTTTCTATTGATTTGGTTCTCTCCAGAAGTACTGACTCCCCTAGTAAAATGAATGTCTGGGGAAAAGCATCCCAAGGGAAAGTTCCATCCTCTAGTGTGGTTTGGAGAGGGCAGGTATTTGGGTTTACTGTCCTTTGGGCTGTGGTTTGAAGGCCCACTGATTTTTCCAAACTTTGGTCTACTTTGCTGGAAACAGAATGGAGCTGCCATTCATCTTGATTTTTTTCTCTTCCTAATATAAACTGGTTACAAAGCTTACAGCTACCTCAAACTTGTACTGTATACCTTTGACAGCCTGTCAAACTTTTAAGTGATGGATATATATTTTAAATACACACATAAACATATGGAGATGTTATATATACCCAAAAACATTTGTCATTCTGTTCAGAGGTGTCTGCAGTGCTGTGTCCTGTTCAGTGTTTTGCAGAATATAAGACAAGGTATCCCTAGTAATCCAAGACCTCATTACACCTCAAAGTCATTACAATTCTGCCAAGAAATGGGGTGAGAACCTAGGATGACTGATTAGCAAAGTGAGACTTCACCTGAGAGTATCAGACATAAGGTGAGATTGTCAGGCTGACTGCAGAATTTCCCTGCACATAAGTAATGAGACTTTCCACCTTCAAGGTCTGAGCCACAGTCCTATTTACCTTGTCACTCTGACCTCTCACACAGAGGAAACTCAGCTTCTTCCTCGGCCATTTATTGAAAGTCTTGAGAGTTGATCACAGGTTTCATGGCAATAAAATCCAAATTTGTCAAATAACATCCAGAGTATTTTTCCCTTGACAACTTAATGGTCACTTACATTGACCACTAAAATCAAAATTGTTTTTAATTTTAGGAAGGTTAGGGTTTTTCTTCATACAGATATCTTAAGGTTCTTTTTAAGCTTACCCTTAAATGGACTATTATTTAGCAAATAAAATGGACTCTCCAAACGATTCAAACCCAAAACTTACCTTAGCTTCAATGATCTTTACTACATACGGACAAATGAGATTCTACTTTTAGACAGAACCATATGGTGGGCTGTTTCAGGACTCACTGCAAGTGCCTGGCAGAACTGGCCTTAGAGGGGAAGCACCGAGGTGGCCTTTGGGAACATGTAGCTCATGGCCTGGTTCTACAGAAAGCTACCTTCCAGCCACTGTGAGCCCCTGCCCTTCCCTTAACTCCCCTCCAGATGCCCTCCAGTGCCCCCCAACTCTGGCTTCTGTCCCTCTGTCAGAAGACCAAGGACAAATGACCACACCATGCAGTGAGTAATAGCTAAAAGTGGGGATGTGGCCGACCAAGGTTGTTCCCCACACAGTTTCTCAACGCATTGTGCACAACTTCTGGGAAACTTGACCTTGTCCTAATATGCCCCCTGAATTACCCCATTTGGTTCCTGCTCCTCAGCTGAAGCAGTCAGAGGGAAAGCAAAATCATCTCAGAGTCTTGATCACCACATCCTACTATCTGTCTGAAGTGAAAAGAGATGTCACTCTAGTTTCTGAATATGGCATGCCTTCCACTAAAAGTAATGCCCCAATCCATGAAAGGGCTCAAAAGAAGAATGAGCAAGAGGCAGATCTGAAAGAATGCCTGTCAGTCATCAACTAGTCCAGCCTCCTTATCAAATAGGTGAAGAAAGAAGCTTAGTAGAAGTGATTAGTGGCTAGGATACAAGTCCCTGACTGAAGGCCAGCAATCTGCTCTCTAGGTTAATGGTTCAAAAGATGCCCATCAGCTTACTGCAGTTTACATCCCACAAAGCAGCCACAACATGTCACCGGAAACCTTCAGGAGACTTTCTAGCTCTTTCAAATGGAGCCCAAGTCCTCAGCAAAGCCTCCGAGTTCACAGGGTCTGGCCCCACTATCTCTCCAGCTTTGATTCCTGTCACTCTGCCCCTTATACTCCTGTCTAATACAGTTCCTGGCTCCTTGGGGGACACTTGGCAAGTTCTCACCAGAGGTGTTCAGGCCTCTGTAATTGCTGCGCTATCCCCTAAACATCTCCATAACTCCTCCTACTCCCTCGGGTCTCTGTCCAACTGCCATTCCAAGATGCCTCTGACTGCTCTAAGTCAGCAGTCCCATTTCTCCCTTCTCGTCACTTTTTTTCTTATCTCCCTATCCAGCTTCATTTTATATTCTCTCAAATGCCAAATCTACTTGCTTACTGCCTGCCTGCACCAACTTGCATGTAAGCTGAACTGATTACAGAGAACATCTTTCGTTCACTGCTGAATCCTCAGCTCCTTGAACCTTCCCTTAAGGTTGCCTGGCAAATAGCAGATGCTCAATGAATACTTGTTGATTCAATGAATGAATGAATAGAATGTTGATGTCTGGAGGGCAGCAGGAACCAGATTTTTTTTCTTAGTCTCATGTTAGTTCTGAGTGTTGGTGAGGTGAGAGGAAACCAGTCCAGACTCCTTATCAGATGAGTGAAGAAAGAGAAGCTCAGAGGGCTGCAATTACTCTTGTATGCATTGTTGTCAAAAATACAGATTAGCAGACTTTTCTGGAAGACATTTGGCAGTATCTACTGCACTTTATAAAGCACTAATTTACTTTTGGACCAAGAAGAACCACAATAGAAATGTTCCCTTTTGGAAATATTCACAAAAACTCGTCAAAAGGTGCAAGAGGTTTGTGACAGCATATTGAATAATAGCAAAAGTTAGAAACAACAGAAGTGTCCATCAATTGAAGAGGGTTAAAGAAATTTTTGAATAGCCATGAGGCGGACTACTATGTAACTCCCACTTTAAATCTGTTGGATCGATGAGTGTTCATACAGAAAATTCTTTCATTTGATGACATACAAGTAAAAAAAAAACCCAAGATGAAAAATGGCATCCATAATGTGATCCATTTTGTATAAAAGCTCTAGGTGAGCTATAACAATGCACACATCCTGGTAGAAGGTATAAAATATTTTTAGACAGAATCACCTAGAAAACTGTTAATAGTGACTACATTAGGGGAAGAGGATTAGAATGGAAAGGAAAGCCTTCACTTTTCATTTTGTACACTTTTAGACTGCTTTAATTTTCTGCCCAAGAATAGTCTTACTAGGCATGGTGGCACATGGCTGTAATCCTAGCATTTGGGAGGCTGAGGCAGGAGGATCATCAGGAGTTTGAGGCCAGCCTGAACTACACAGTGAGTTCAAGGCCTCCCTAAAAAATATGATGGGATCCTGTCACCAAAAAAAAGTCTTAATCTCATATAATTTTTAAATGTCATCAGAGGTTGCTTGAACAATAAGATTATAGGTGTTTACTGATATTTGTCTTATACTTCTGTGTTCTTAAGAAAGCAACAACAAACATGCACCATTTTAAAAGGCAGTGAGAGCAAAGGGCCCAGCAGGACCTGCTAACCATCTTGAACCATCAGGTTTAATCATGCCAGCCGAAGACTTCTGAGCATCACAAAAACCAATATAGTCTGAACAAAGGGATGTGTATCTGGAATTAACATTTCCTTTAAAACCAGTCACAGATCTCTTCAGAAACTGATTGTTCTGTTGTGAATGAGGTTGTGTTAAATGTAAATTTAAGAACCACAGGGTTGTTAGCTGTATAATCAGAAGGAAATATTTCCTATTTTAGTGAAACTTTCCAAGCACATCTGCATGCATTTGGTCTTCATTTATTACCCACCCCTTAATAGTAGGAAAAGCAAGACACTAGAAAGCCCCCATAGCTTCAATAGACAGAAACAGAACCACAAACAAAACAGCTTAATCTGCTACAAGGCTGTCATCTTGTAGACTAGATCCCTACCTTCAAATGTCCTGTTCCAAGTACGCTGGATAATCTTCCCTCCATCCTTCTTGCTGTAACCAGCTCTAAGAACTTCATGTAAAGCCAGGACATAGAGGACGATGGCATCATGGAATCCTTCAACAAACATGTTCACCTGAAAAGGAAACCCCAGTTGGGTGAATCCGAACACCAAAACAATCATGTTCATGAGTCAGAGAAGCAAGCACAAAGGTTCACAAGTGAGACTGGAAGTCTGAGAGGGCTGGCAGGGTGGGGCAAAAGGGCAACCAACAAGAATTATGTCATGGTTGCCTGGCAGTGGCTGAGTAAGGAAAACCTCTCCTCAGTTTGGGAAATTAGAGAGCACCTACCTCTGCCTTGAGGTCTTATCTATCTTGAACAGCCCCCATGATCTCTCCATGTCCTAAATGTGAAACATACTAAAAGAGGAGTAGGCATCCATTTATTCTCACTCAATGATTGTGAAGTGGCCATTAGCACACATGTGCTAAAAAAAAATGCAAAGAAAAATGGACACTGATTTCTGCCTGCCAACAGGGCCAGCATTTGTGTCCTCTCCACTGTCAGCAATAACATCTCAATCTCTCTTTCCACCCCTCTGCCAAGTTCCAAGGAAAGAAATAGAAAACAGACTTGGGCCTTTGGTGTATCCCAAAGTGTTCTGGCTCAAGTAAAGTAGCCCTGCCTTCCAGAAACTTATAGTTTCATTAACAGAAACATTGGCTGAGTGAACTTGGGAAAGTGGCTTAGTCACCTTGGCTTTGTTTTCTTCATCTGTACACTGACCATCAGACTAGAACCCATGTTAAGAGGTGGTTGCAAGAGTCATATAACACAGGGCCATATAGTGTTCAGTATGTCATCCTGGGCACACATCAACTATTCAACAAATACAAGCCAAATACCATTTTGACTATTTTATAGACTCTAACAATTGGTGCTGTGTTAAAGCTCTGTTCAGGATACAGAGAGAATACCAAAAAAAAGAGAAAGGAATCAATATTATGGGTTGAAGAGGGATAGGCAAGAGAGGCTTTAAACACAATGACAAAAGTTGAACTGAGTTTTGAAAATGAAGAGATGTCTTGCAGGTGAGGAGCCTGAGGGAAATACTTCAGGTGCAGTAAGTGAAGGCTCTGAATCATGGCACATCCCAATAGGCTGCTGTATTGAGAACTCCAAATGTTCTTCGAGGCTGGGGGCATGAGGGTTAAGCAGTGCTGAGCCACTGGGCAGAGAGGTAAGAAGACTCATGTCCTTTGGAACCAGAAGGCCATACTGTACTGAAGAGCTCAGGCTATCTCTAGTTGGCATTTGATCACTTTGCTCTACTTTATGACTAGATAATAAGCACCCTTTGATAAGTCCTAAAACCACAATTAAACACATTATAACCTCCATTGGGCATGAAATAACCAAATACAATCTTAAAACATTGAGATCTGCCATACTACTGCCCCCAACTCTGAGGAGCAGAGCCAACCCTAGAGCCAAGGAGGAGCCTGCCCGGCCACCATACAACCACCCCCAGTGCTGAGGAGCAGAGCTGTCCCCAGCACTGAGGAGGCACCTTCTGGGCAGCCATACCATTGACACCAGCGCCAGGGCAGAGCCACCCCCAGTGCCCAGAGGAGCCTTCGGGGCCACCATACCACTGCCCCCAGCACCAAGGAGGTGAGCCGCACAGGTGCCAGCAGTACACACTCCCTTCCCTCCCAACCCCCGCCCCATTGAAATGAGAAGACATGTAAACAAGTCTCAAAACCAGACTTCCAAATCATGTAAAGCAACCCCAAAGAGAAACGAGGTGGAACAATCTGATACTCAACCACCTGGACTGCCTGAACTGGCAACAAACAGCATCTGGAAAAAATGAAATCAGAAATAATTTCTCAGGGCTGGGGATTTAGCTCAGTGGATTCGCCGCCTGGTGCACAAGCAGAAGGACCCAAGTTCGTTCCCCAGTACTAAAAAAAAAGAAAGAAAAGAAATAATTTCTCAGATAACATCAGAGATTGTGTGCATAGTGCAAGACATGATTAATAAATCTAGAGCAGACACAGATTTAAAAAAATAGAGGAGCTGAGGAACATGATGGAATTCCAACATAGAAAACAAATGGAATTCATAAAACAGATGCAAACAGACTGAGTTGCCAGGAGCCCCTCCCCATCCAGCCTGTGCTAAGCACACCGGCAGGGCACAGAAGAGAGGTACCAAGTTGCTGGGAGCCCCACCCCATCCAGACCAGCCAGAAGGTGAGGACCATTTGCCACTGGCCTCACCCATGGCACCACTCCTTAGCCATGTGGGTACCTGGAGGATGCCCCCCCTCCTCTGGCTTCTTGGCTATGCTGCTACCTGGTTCCACACCAAACCACCATACTGGGTAAGTTGGAGGGATCATCACCTCCCATCGGAACATGGACTATCTTCAGGGGAAGGACAGCTGAAACCTGTAGTACAACCTTGCAGAGTTCAACCTTACAGGAGGACAGGCAGCTCAACTTGGGACTTACAGCCAGAAATCTGCCTGAATCTCACAGGTCTGCAATTGGCCTGCTAAGACACACTGAATTATATCTGCATACTGCTGCCCAAGTTGTCTGTTGTGACAGTAGAGACATACCCTGAAGGAGCCCCTTCATTTTCATTTTTATTTTTCCTCTTATTTTTTTTTCCTACTCTTTTCAAATTTTTATTTTTCTCTTCTGTTTTTCTTTCTTTCCTCTTGCCTTTCTCTCTCTCACACACTCACTTTCTTGCTGTCCCAGATTGTTATTCATCTCATTTTTTGTTCCTGTTCTGGCCCGAATTTGGATTTCTTGTTTATTTTTCTTTTATTCTTTTTTTCCTTCTCTTGCCTGTGTCCTCTGGCCTCACTGCTAACCTTCCCCTATCCTTCTACCTATCTATCCCTCTCTTCACAACTCCTTCTAACTCCCCATCCCAAAAGGCAAAGTTGCTATATTGAAGAGTTTATTCACTATAAACATATGTTTGGTAGGTCCTCAATTTTGATTTAATTCACACAGTTAAAGGTGACAGATTAATAACTTTCAGAAATTGTCATTTTCTAAGATGTACTTGATGCTAGAGTGTTGCTGATTGTATCACTTGGGCTAAGGTGTTGTGATTGATCTAGTAAGTGGTCCTTCCTGGTATAATGAAAATGAGATACCCTCAGAGTCATTAGCAACTCAAAACCTAAAGACCAGCTATATCTGAAAGACACCTCTGAGAAGCAATCATTCCATAAAGGTCCTAATTACAAGCAAGGAAGATACTTACATTAAGCAATATGGAGGTATCAACCCAGGAATTAAACCAAGGACAATACCAAAAACAAAAATGGGAAGACATTTAAGCAAGGCACAAACTCAGACTTCCACCCCAACAAGGGTAAATTCTGGGGTTCACAAGGTGGAAAAGTCTGATAATCAACCACCTGGACACCCTGAACTGATAGCACAGGAAGTAAAAAAAACATGAATGAGGCTCTAGAAAATTCAAAGCAGAAACAATCTCCCAGATAACTACAGAGATGGTAAGCAGAGTGAAAGACATGATTAGAGGCTCTAGGACAGAAACAGATAAAACAATAGATGATCTCAGAAACATGCTAGAAGCCATGAAGGCCCAGCATAAGAAAGAAATGGAAAACATGATCACCAAACATAAGAAAGAAATGGAATCCATGAAACAGATTCAAACACATATTGAGGAGATTAAAAACTCCATTGAAAGTATGCAGAGCAGATTAAGGGAATGTGAAGATAGAATATCAGATATAGAAGACAGGATTGTGGGTAAGGACCATGAAAACAGATATCTCTTAAAAATAGTAAGGGACCACAAAAAATTAATCCAGCAGCTGCTAGATGATGCAAAGAAGAATAACATAAGACTGATAGGGGTCCACAAATAAACAGGAGAAAGTACAATTGACATTAAAAAACTGTTTACAGAAGTAATAGTTGAAAACTTCCCAGACAGAGGCAGAGAATGAGACATACAGATAAGTGAGGCATATAGAACTCCAACTAGCCACAATCAAAAAAAAAAAATCTACACCTAGACATATAATAATCAAGATCCCAGAAACCCAACAGAAGAACAAAATCCTACAAGCAGTAAGAGAAAAGAAACAAATCACATACAAAGGAAACTCCAACAGAATCACAGCAGACTTCTCAACACAAACTCTCAAGTCAAGGAGAGGCTAGAGTGAAGTATTTCAAGCCCTTAAAAAAAATAACTTCCAAGCTACACTGTTGTATCCTGCAAAATTATCTTTCGAAATTGATGGGGAAATTAGATACTTCCACAACAAAGAACACCTGAGAAATTTCATGAACACCAAACCAGCACTCCAAGCAATTCTAAACAATATCCTAGAAAAAGACAATGAAGCTCACAGTTCCATGAGGCCCAAAAGAAGGAAGCCACCTGGCAAGGTAAGAAACTAAAGGGAAAGGGGGGGAAATAACAAATAAAAGAGCCAACAAAAGTAAAACACCATGACAAGGATGAGTCAATATCTATCAATTATAACCATCAATGTTAAGGGCCTCAATTCACCAATTAAAAGAAACAGACTGGCAGAATGGATTAAGAAGGAAAATCCAATAATATATTGTATACAAGAAACACACCTAACTCAAAAAGAAATTCATAGACTGAAAGTAAAAGGATGGAAAACAGTTCTCCACACAATAGGAACCCAGAAAAAAGCAGGGTTAGCAAACTTATTTGCAGACAAAGTAGATTTCAAACCAAAACTAATTAAGAGAGACAAA
>NW_004624759.1:21855085-21896454 GCF_000247695.1 Heterocephalus glaber
AAAAAATGTTCAACATCACTGGTCTTTTAAGAGATGCAAATGAAAACAACACTGAAATTCCACCTCACCCCAGAAAGAATGGCTGCTATCATGAAATCCACCAATAACAAATGCTGGTAGGGCTGTGGGGAAAGAGGAACACTGCTCCACTGCTGGTGAGAGTGTCAACTGGTGCAACCATTGTGGAAATCAGTATGGAGATACCTCAAAGAACTAGGACTGGAAGTCTCATTTGACCCAGCTATTCCACTGCTGGGTATTTTCCCAAAAGAATTAAAAGAATCATACCGCAGTGATACATATACACCCATGTTCATTGCAGCACAATTTGTAATAGCTAAAAGTTGGAAGCAGCCCAATTGCCCATCAACTGGAGACTGGATAAAGAAAATGTGGTTTTTGTATAAAATGGAGTATTACTCAGCCATAAAAAATGAGAAATTAAATACATTTATAGCTAAATGGATGCACTTTGAGGAGATACTCTTAAGTGAAATAAATGGGACATACGTGTAAATACTGAATAGTTTCTCTAGTGTGAGAAATTGAAAGTGTAAATAAGGACTAAAAGGTATAATAGACAATGTGAAATAGGAAGAAAGGGGGCAAAGTATAAGAGGAAGTGGGAGGGGTAGGGGAATGGAAAGTAGGGAATGGAATTAATATGAGAAAATGAAAAAATGGAAACAAAGTCTCTGTAAATAAGGAGGGATGGAGAGGTTGAAGGGAGGGCAGGGGAAGGGGGAAAAATAAGAACCAAGAGAGATTATGTAAAGGTGCAAATTTCCAATGATAAATGTCATTATATTGTATATCTAAAATGTATCAATAAAATTAATTTTTAAAAAACATTGAGTAATTTACCATCTCTGTATAAAAAATACAGAAACAATTCCACACCTTCTTATGTCAGGGCACAGATGCCAAGGCAGCAGAATGAACTGGGCATTGCCTGGGGGACCATCATGAGTCTCTAGTGTAAGGCATGACCTGTGCCCTTCTTCGAAATGCACCCTGTCTACAGAGCCACAGTTAACCTATGTTGCCTGGTTCAAATCCCAGCTCACAGAAAGCATGGCACACCACTGGTGTCACCAGGCCTGGACTCACCCCTAAGGATAGTGGGTCCTGATCCTGTTACAGAAGCAAATGTTTCAGATTTGCCAAAGCCCAGTGCTGAAAAACAGGTTAGAGTAATGGCTAAAGAACCAATCCTCCTTATTAGCCCTGCCATTTCCTAGCTATGTTTCTGTACCATTTGAGCCTCAGTTTCCCCAGCTGGAAAATGAGAAAAAGCTACTTCTTTGGTACATATTTCACTGGTGGCAGTCAGATTTAAATGACTTGATGAATCTAAAAGACTTCTATCAGTATCCAATAGAATCTTCATTCACCTGTTTAACTGTCTAGTGGTAGCGAATTGTACATGTAAAGATCCTGCTTAGCTTTAGATTCCTAACAGCAGCATTCAGAAAGTAAGTGACTTACTCACAGATATAACATATCATGTTGGCCCATTTTACACTTGATGAATACTAAGGCTCCTCATTTCTGCTCTGATGCCCAGGCAGATCTCTTACTTCCACAATGTGAAGATCTTCATTCAGCACATGATGGGTGCCACCCAAGCTGGTGAATCCTGCTGACCCTCAAGGAGAGGCGGAGGGTGGGAAAAAGTCCTGCTTCACAGGAGAACTCAGAGTTAGTGGGCTGGATCCACAGCTCAGTCCCAGACCTGACATAGTACTTAATCTCTCCAGTCTTCAATTTCCTCATCTGTTAGGTAGAGGTTGAGAACCAACTCCCATTATAGAATTTTTCTGGGATTTAAATGAAGTACTGCACATAAAAGGCCTAAGACAGTTCCTGAAACCAGAAAAGCACCTGGTAGAAGTTGGCTCTTACTCTTCGCTGTCAATCTTAAGTCTCAGAGTCATTATTTTCTTAGGCAAAGAATGTTGTAGAAATAACATCTACTACTCAAGCATAATTTTCTGCCATGTTAATTCAGTTTTCCCAAGGAATATGATATTTTCACCTAGGCCATGAAGTCATCATAGTGAATTTTAATAAGTAGATTTTAGTTTATAATTCTCAAGCCACAATGATGTTTTTTCCAAAGCTCTATCTTCACACTGATAATTGTGATAACTGTGCAGAAACTGCCTTGTTACAGAAAGAAGTCACAGAATCACAAAGTTGTGGAGTAAGGAAGGTGTAAGTGCCTTAGAAAAACTCTAGTTTAATCCCTGCCATACTTAGAGACCAAAGTGACACCTTCCTCAGTCTTCCTGCATCCTGTGCTTCGGTGTTGTGTTCTCTAAGCCCCTTGTTCACGGGGCACTTAGGATATCCCTGCTAAAATTATTGATTTAACCCATCCACCTCTCTTCTTTTGCCTCTTTTCCCCTTCTCAAAAATCCTGACCCAGTCACCTGAAGCAGTGAATATCCACATCAGCGCCACCCCATCTGGAACTTCCCCTTCCCTTCTCTTCAGTATGTCTTCTACAATCCAGGATGGAAAGAATGATTCTGACCAAGAAGGATGAACTAGGACTACTTTGTTCTAACAGGTACCATGATAGGCAAGAATAATTGGCTTTAAACACATCCCCAGGTCTGAAACTCATTCCATCTTGATTTGCAAATGGATCACAACATTTATCTTCTTTTCTCTCAAAGTAGCTGAGTGTCTCCCTTTCTTGCCAAAATTAGCAGGACAGCTGCTGACCCTGATGAGACTCACTGCCACCACTCTGCTGTGGAGGAGGTTTCAACACCTACCTCATAGGATCTCAGGCCAGAAGCAAAGCCTTAGGGAGCATCTGGAGGAGAACATTTGCACATCCACACGTGTTTTTTAATAGGAGGAAAGCCCGTTAGCACGTTATAGACTGGAAAACTGGAAGTGCAAATTAAGGGGGAGAAAATGAGGAAGGAAAAAACAGTATTAAGTTGTCTCAGGAGCACTTTCCACTGGACCTCCAAGCTGAAAGAATCCAGGTCATTTAGTCTGTCCCTTTGCTTCTGGACTCAACAGCTCCTGAACCTCAAAGTCCTGACTGACACAGATTGTGATGTTTTAACCAATCACAGAAAACAGAGTCCCCAAATCTAAGAAACTTGTTCAGTATTTAGTATCCTTTCTAGCTAGAAAGTCCTTCCTTACCATCACTAGCCCTAAGTCTTAATTAAATTCCTAACTGCAGCCATTCTCCTGCTACATGCTAAACAAGCTGGATTAAAAGATAAAAGTTTACAATCTCCACCAGACAGCACCACAGCTCCACATGGGCACAGGGCTTGGCTGTGTTCATGGAAATCATGACAGGGACCCCCATAATGCCTTCCGCTCTGATAGCACATGCCAGTCACATCTCCTAATTCATTTTCATGGGGAAAAAAGGAATAGAACACGCGTTATTTTTTTTAACTAATCATAAAGAGTTGGCATGACATGATTCCTATCTATGACACTAAATAGCATCTTTCTCATTGCTCTCTGGGAAGGCAAATTCATGTTTAGATGAGATATCAGTGCTGGGTTCCAAATAACAAAGTAAAGAATGCTGCATGCCTGGGCTGTTGTGTAAAGTGAGAGCGACCTGTAAAATGGGGATCCCTGGATATCAGGGAGAGCCTGTAAAGCTTTCAGATAGACTACAGGAGGGAAGCTACCAAAGTTCAATGCAGGGCTAAACTGGCCACAAGATTCGCTTGTGGTATCTACATGAACTCAGGCACATCTCATGGTAGTTCTATTATCATTACACAAACCAATGGTTCTCAAAGTAAATGAGAGAAGCTGAGAAGGTTGAGCAGAATTTCTCAAGAGTCTTTTGATAAAGATGCCCTTTAGCCTCTCATTCAGTTGAAGGGCAGATGGGGATAAGCAAAATTTCAATGGAGAGGAGATAAGTGAAGAGATGAGTTTGTAACCTTCCCTTCCTCCTCCGTAGCTAACAAATGGCAGCAGAATCTTGTCCAGTGAGTAACAGGACCCTAAAAATGAACACTATCCAGCTCTCTTCGACAACTAGAGATTGCAAATAGCAAAAGTGGTCTGGGAATACTGTGTGCCACCCACACTGCGGGGAGGAGGAGGATCCTGACTTCAGAAAATCCATTCAGCCCCACCCAGAACTATGCTAATTTCAATCAGTGGGCTAATTTAGTACCACACACCCTTAATCCCAGCATCACACACACTAGATCCAATCAGCTCAGAAAAGCCTCACCTGTGAGTGCATGAGGCTTTGGGGGGACATCTAAATACAAGCCATAACAGTCATTATTTTCATTCAGTTTTCTTTTAAATCATAAAATTAAAAGTCTACAATTTAGGGGAGAGGTAGCACCTCCCACGTACCAAGAGAAATCACCTCCTCCTCAACAGCAAACAAGAGGATCTCACTCTTACGGACAGACATGCCAGTGTCAGCTCATCTATACTGCACCAGCCTTTGTGGAATTCAAACTGGGTCACCTGCTGACTTATTATAACTTGAGAGAAGTTAAACTGAACATCTTCACCCTTATCCTGGTTGAACTCTGAGAAAATGCAGAGTAAATAACTTACTGACAGTCAGGCAGCGGATCTCCACCCATGGCTATGTACTTGGCTAAAACTGCTATTTTGTTTGTCTAGCACATTTCTTTCTCCCCAACCTGAAGTTATGACTTACTTGGGATGAGAGTTTGTCCTAAATTCCCAAACAACAAGCTCCATCCTGACCTCAGCTGCATCCTTTTAGCAATAACCTGGACTATCAAATTAACTGAGATCTTACAGCCTAGAGAAGAGCTGCCTGCAGAGAGACGTTTTTCTCGCTCATAACCTAGAATAGAATGGCCTCTGAAAATCTCTCTTTGGATGATCATTACATAGAGTCATGACCCCTCATTTAGTTTCCATAATGACTGGATTGGCAGTGGAAGCTAAACACAGGACCTTGGCCTGGCACATGGAATCTATTAACATGAGAAGCCCCAGTAAGAAAAGCTACCCAGGGGCTCCTCGGGCAAGCCACAAAGAGGACTCCATGGGCTTCACTTTGGAACCTGGTGGACACAGAGCACAAGTAAAAAGAATGACATATAAATTCCCCAATGCTCACACAAGGAATTCAGGTATCTGATATATCTGTCCTTTGAATGCATCTCATATACGTCATTTACAGATGCTTCTCATCACCCATCACACTCAAAGGCTTAGCAGAGAAGCACATACATGGTGACAGTAATTGTCCCTGGCTTTTAGATGAGCAATTGAGTGATATTTGTCCTTGGCCTTGACACACCACCAGCATCTGGCCTCTATAAAGCTAGTGACACAACCCCCACATGACATGTGATGGCCTCTCTTTCCAGGATTCTGTGTCCTGCAAAGGAAGGACGTTGAGATGGGCAGAGACACAAGTCAAAAGCCAACAGGAAAAGGGCAGGTGCTGGCAGCAGGCACCCTAACATGCTTTACTAGGTAGTCATGAAAGTACAAGGGAAGAGAACAGGTCAAAGTGGAAAAGCCATCTCTGAACCACCCAGTTCCTTCATTCTTCTGCAAGTGCACTTAGTGCAAACTTGTATTGTTTCACTCATCAGTCTCTTTTGTACTTTTGTATGCACTGGTACCCTGACAATGCTCCTTGATGCACCAGCCATATCACAGAAACATTTGTTTCCCTAGGACCTGGCTAATACTAATGTTCTATAAGCTGGGGGGAGAGATCGAAAGGGTTGCTACAGCTAAACTTAGAATAAGGATAGGGTTGTTAGTTTAGTTCAGTAGTAGAGTGATGCCTAGCATGAAGCCCTGGACTTGAGCCCTAGCACCACAATAAATAAATAAATAAATAAACAAACAAACAAACAAGGGTAAGCTATAAACCTTAACATGAACTTGTAGTCCCAACTACTCAGAAGACTGAGGCAGAAGGATTGCTTGAGGTAAGGAGTTTGAGGTTGGCCTGGACAATGCAGAAAGACCTCTACTGTGACTGTTAAGCTTTATTTGTAAATTTGATTGGCTTGAGAGATGCATAGAGAATTGGGAAAATACACTTTTGGATGTGTCTGAGTGAGTGATGAGCCATGACCTTGAAATCTATATGTGATCCCTGGCCCCTTCTTCTCTGATGGTGCTCCCCTGCTCTGTTTCCCAGTTACCATGAACTAAGCAGCTTTACTTCACCATACCCTTCCACCATGATGCTTCTGACTTAGAGCCAGCCAACCATGGACTGAATCCTCTGAAACCAGGAGTCAAATAAACCATTCCCTCCTTTAAGTTGTGGATATCAGATATTTGGTCACAGCAACAGAAATCCTGACAAATACACCCTCTCAGCAACAAAAAACAAAAAGATAAGTTGGTTCTGAGGACTTGAGAGATGCTCCATAATAAAATTAATAAAGTATATGTCTAGCCATTCAAAGCTCTTCTTTGCTCTTCACTGGCTGAGCCTGCTATAAAATTGGCTCAGGAATCACTAATAAGGGAAAGCCTTAAACACTAATACAGGGAAGCTTTTACTGAAACTAACAATATCAATCAGTAAATGAATGAACTCAACTTTTATTTGAGAAATCTTTTCCGTCAAGTTTTCCACCAAACTACACTAACTAAAATACTCTCATATCTGTCATAAGAAACTCAATTTCCCACATTTGGACACTGTTTATGGAAGAAGTTAAAGAATTACTGTTAATTTATGAGTGTGATAACAGTATTTGAAAAGAGATTTCTAGTAATGACAAAGTACTTTTTACCAGATTAACTGTCAATTAACAATTCTTTACTCTGGACACATTTTTTAAAGAACTATTTGAAAAACTGGAAAGTAACCAAAATCAGACAGTAGCTGGAGAAGATTTAACCCATGAAAAAGAAGCTACATTGCATGGTACTAAATTTACATGGCTTTTCCCCAAAGGGATATCCCTGGTCCAAAAGGCATCAGGCAGCTGGAACTCAAGCTGGAAATCATAAGATTTTTGAGCCAATATTGAGAGCATGAATTTAGGGAGTAATCCTGAGAAAAGGAGAGCCCTAGAAAAGGGAGCACTCAAATATATCTATAAATCTCTCTAATATATCATCCATAATGATCATTATAATATTTAAAAGTACTAGACAGGTAGGGCCAAGGAAGTGACTTATAATTTTTAAAAAGACTAGAAAGTAATCCTAATATGATCCAAATGTTGGAATTAGCAGATAAGTACTTTGAAGCAGCTATTATAAAGATGTTTAACAATTTAAAGGAAAGATGGCCAGAAAGATTGAACAGATGGGTAATTTCAGCAGGGCAATGGAAGCTATAAGAAAGAACAAGTGGAAATTCTAGAAGTTAATAATGCAATCCTCCTGCCTCAGCCTCTCACATAGCTGGGATTACATGCACACCACACCCAACTAATAACTCAATTTTTAAATGGGCAAAAGACTATACAAGACAGGTCATAAAAGTAAAGTAGCCAACAAGCACATGAATAGAAGCTCTAAATCACTAGTTATCGGTGAAATACAATTTAAATCCACAACCATTTTATGTCCACTAGATTAGCTAAAATTAAAAAGCTATCAGCAACAATTGTAGATGAGGTTGTGGAATAACTGTAACTCCCATACATTGCCAGTGGGAATGTGAAATGGTATTACTTTGGCAATTTCTTACAAAGTTAAGCATGCATTTACTCTATGACCTAGCAATTCCATTCCTAGCTATTTACTCAACAGATATTAAAACATATATCCACAAAAAGACTTATACAAGAATGCTCATTGCAAATTTAGTCATAATAGTCCCAAATTATAGATATATCTATATATAGATATACAGATATCTACAGAGGAATAAACAAGCTGGTATATTTAAACAATGGAATCTTACTCAGCAACTTCTAAAAAGGAAGAAAAATGAACTACAAAAATATGCAACATTATTTAAAAAATCTCAAAATCAGCACATGGAGTAAAAGCAGTCAGACTCAAAAGTACATAATATGTGATTTCATTAATGTAGTATATGCTCTACAAATACAAAAACTGGCAAAAAAAAAATTGGGGGCGTTTTTTGAGACAGGATCTTGCTACACAATTCAGGCTGGCCTTGAACTCACAGTGATTCTCCTGCCTCAACACCCAGAGTGCTGAGATTATTGGTGTGGCCCACCATGTCTGGCCTCATATGCATTCTTAACAGTCTAAAAGAATTACAAAATTGCAAAATTGTACAACTTGAAGGGAGTTTAGGATTTACATGGTCCAAAAAGTCTGTTGTGTACATGAAAAACTGAAGCAAACAGAGTTGTCTGATTCACCTAACATCATGCAGAGAGAATGATAGAAAGAAACTAAAACTGAAGTTGCCTGACTACAAACACTTTCACCATCAGTTAATGTATATATCAATCAAGGCACTCCCTAAACACCTAACTCACATCCACAGCACCAAGAACATCAGCATTTTCCAAATAGGGCTTATTTTGACTTCCCTTGCATGTGAAAGATTGCCAAGATATTAGCTGCATTCTAAGAAAGGCAGAGAATGAGGAAGTTCATTTAGCAAACACAATTTTTTAACTGCCAGGAAAACAGGATCAAAAGAAAAAAAGTAATATTGAATATTAGATTATTAAAGCTAGCTTTATAGTTTATTAAAAAATTGTACATTGGCATGAAGCCAGGGAGGGCTTAATCTCATGAAATCCACTGCTAATAAGGTCAGCTGTCATTATTTAAGGGCCTGCTGTAATGTTTTAAGCTGAAACACAGAATTTAAAGGAGAAAATATTCTAACAAGACTCTGTTCTCAAAGAATGGAAACATCAAAAAGGTCTGTGTCTTGCCACCTGCTGCGCAAGTGCAAGGACCGGAGTTCGATCCCCAGTACCAAAAAAAAAAGTCTGTGTCAAATATCACTATCATCTGATGCTAGGGGCATAATGGGTGTGTTAAGCTCATGGGAAGCTGGAAGTGGGAACCTGCTGCCCAGGAGAGAGGTTGGGGTCAGAGACAGAAAGTTGGATGGTATCCACCTAGAGGTGATCATCCCATGTAGGTGAGTACATTCACTGCCCAGAAATAGTGTGTAGAGAGAAGAGGGCCAAGGGAAGAACCTTGGAAAACACTAATATTTGTGCAGAAAGAGCACCTCCCCTCTACCCACCCTGCAACAAGCAGCATGACAGAACAGAGATGTGCCAGTGGGGGTAGAACAGAGGAGGCTGTTCAAAGACTGGGAAGAGCCAGCTCTACATAGGACTTGAAAGCAGCCCCAGGCTGTCCCTGCCTGAGAATGCCACAACAACTGGGAGAGCAACATAGAGACAATCATGGTAAGGAGACTTGAGTTGGTTGCCAAGAAACATACAAAAGGTTGCTGACTGAAGACTGGCCCCAGCCCCTACATCCAGAGGTCAAAATCAGCCCTGAGCCCAGAACTAATCCTACTACACACTTGATGGGGTTACACAGCACAATTTAGGGCTCTGACTTGGATACTACCACAGAACTGTGGACACCAGAGGAGTATTTGTTTGTTTCATTTTCCTTTTTTTTTGTATAGTTGCTGGTTGGTTTATTTTTTTAGGTTGTTTAAGTTTTTACCTTCATTTTTGTTTTGTTCTACTCATCTTCTTTCTCTCTTTCCTCAACTATCTCTCTTGATTTTATGATATTTTCATGTGAGTGAATATTGTCTCTTGTCTTTCTGGTTCACTTCAATATTCTTTTGCTTTCTCTTTCATTCTTTCTCTCCTGCCCTCTTCAGTTTCCCAAAGCTTGGTTGATCATTCTTTGTCCTCTAAGCTTGTTTCTTCTATATTTCTTTTCATTTATCTATTTTGTTCCCTATCCCTCTTCAATCCCCCCCAATAAGGTAAAATCACTCCACTAAGGAGAAACTCATTGCATACAAATTCCTGGCTTGTGTTGAATTTTGTTATACAACAGTACATCTTGCTCCTATGGTTAAAGGTACCAAATTAATAGTTACCACAGTTTGTCAGTTTCTAGGCTGTGCTTGATGCTATTGTTATTGCTTATTGTACTACTTTAGCCAGGATGTCATACTTATTGTAATCAGTTGTTCTCCCTTGTATGACAACACTGTGATTGCCTGGGGTCATAACCATCACCACAGTCCAGTACCAAAGGACTAGGTGCTGAGTCAAATAGATAACAACTCTTCATCCTTAATAAATTGGGAAGGTAGGATCTTGGGACAGATACAAAGACCAAAAACCACTTACACCCAGAAGACATCTCTGAGGAATAGACATTTCCTAGGGAAATCTTGATACTAGTGATAAAACTATCATCTACCATAAGAAATTTACAAGCATCAACATAAAAAACAAAATAAAATTTTAAAAATAGAAAATGACAAGACACAGAGGCAAAATGCAACCCCAGATCTCCAGACCACCCAGGACAAATCCCAGGGGACAATGAGATAGAGGAAATCAGAAGCCACCCACCTGAATTTTCTGAAATGATAGCATCAGAAATAAAAACCAGATGAATTAGGCTATAGAGAAAATAATCTTTCAGGTAAAAACAGAAATGATGATCCAAATGAAGGATATGCTCAATGAATCTAGAGTAGACACAGATTTTTTTTTAAAGAGGAGCTTAGGAAAATGATGGAAACCATGAATGCCTAACATAGGAAAGAAATGGAATCCATGAAACAGATTCAAACAGATATCCACAAGAATAAAAATTCCATTGAAAGTATACACACCTGATTGAAGACAATGAGATAATGTCAGATCTAAAGACTGAATTGTGATTAGTGACCATGCAAAGAAATATATCTTAAAAATTGCAAGGGAACATGAAAAAATCAATCCAAAATCTGTAAGATGATGCAAAGAAGAATAACATTAGATTGACTGGAGTCAATGAGAAACCCAGAGACAGCACAAATGCCATAAAAAACCTGTTCCCAGAAGTAATGGCAGAAAACTTCCCAAACATGGAAAAAGAAATACACATACAAATAAGTGAGGCATATACAACTCCAATTAGCCATGACCAAAATAAATCTATACCAAGGCATATAATAATAAAGATTCCAGAAATTTAGTGCAAGCACAGAATAATAAAAGCTGTTAGAGAAAAGAAATAAAGGAACACCTATAGCGGAACCTATAAAGGAACACCCATCAGAATCATAGGAGACTTCTCAACACAAACCCTTAAGTCAAAGAGTGCTTGGAGTGAAGTATTTCAGGACCTGAAAGAAAACAGTATTCAACCCAAATTGATGTACTCTACAAAACTATCTTTCAAAATCAATGGAGCAATAAAATACTCCCATGACAAAGAACAATTGAAGAAATGTGAGACCACCAACCAGCTCTATAAAATGTTCTGAAGGATATTCTGGAAAGAGAAAATGAAGAACACAATTCCAAGAACAACAATAGAAAGAAGCCACCAGGAAGGGCAAACAATTAAACAGAAAGGAAAGATAGGGAACCAACAGCAGGAAAATAATATGACAAGGATAAGCCAATATATTATCAGTTTTAACTATCAATGTAAATGGTCTCAATTCACCAATCAAAGAAATAGACAAGCAGAATGGATCAAGAAACAAGATCCAATAATATGCTGCAAACAAGAAACACATTTACTAAAAAAGAAATGCATACACTGAAAGTCAAAGGATGAAAAACAATATATCATGCCACAGGAACCCAGAAAAAGCAGGGGCAGCTATTCTATTTGCAGACAATGAGAACTTCAAGCCAAGATTAATCAAAAGAGACAAAGAGGGTCACTACATAGTTGTTTAGGGAAAACTCCAAGAGATAACAATCATAAATATATATGCACCAAATACTGGTGCACCCAATTATATAAAATAAATATTAATGGTGCTGGAAAAATTGGCTTTCCACATGCCAAAGACTAAAACTAGACTCATGTCTCTAACCATGCACTAAATTAAAATCAAAATGGATCAAATATTTAAATATTAAAACAGAAACACTAAATCTGCTGTAAAAGAAAATAGAACTCTTGAAGACATAGATGTAGGCAAAGACCTCATTGCACAGGAAATACTATAAAGAATCAACAACTAGGATCTCACCTTATTAAAAAGCTTTTGCAGGCCAGGGATTTAGCTCAGTGGTGTTGTGCCTACCTTGCAAGTGCAAGATCCTGAGTTTGATCCCTGGTACCAAAAAAAAAATTTTTTGTACAGCAAAAGAAATCACCAATAGAGTAAAAGCACAACCCAAAGAGTAGGAAAAAGTTTTAGCCAGTTATTCTTTAAACAAAGGACTAATATCTAGAACATATAAAGAATTGAAAAAAATCAGACTCCCAAATTTAAAGACCCAATCCAAAAATGGGCACCTGAGATGAATACATGCTTTTCAAATGAAGCAGTAGAAAAAGCAAATAAATACATGAAAAAATGTTCAACATCACTGGTCATTCAAGAGATGCAAATTAAAAGAACACTGAGATTCCATCTCACTCCAGAAAGAATGGCTATTATCAAGAAATCAACCAATATCAAATACTAATGGGGCTGTGGGGAAAAAGGAATCCTTTTCCACTATTGGTGAGAATGTAGATTAGTCCAACCACTGTGGAAATCAGTATGGAGATTCCTCAAAAAACTAGGATTAGAGGTCTCATTTGACCCAGCTATTCTGAGCATTTTCCCAAAAAAATTGAAAGCATCATACTACAGAAATATACGTGCACCCATGTTTATAGCAACACAGTTTGTAATAGGTAAATCTTGGAAACAACCCAAATGCCCATCAACTGATGAATGGATAAAAAAGATGTGATTTTTATATACAATGGAGTACTACTCATCCATAAAGAAGGATAAACTTGAGACATTTATAGCTAAATGGATGCACCTTGAGATCATACTCTTAAGTAAAACAAATCAGACACATATGTTTAAATACTGCATTGTCACTCTGGTATGAGAAACTGAACATGTAAATAAGGACCAAAATGTATAATAAATACTGTGAAATAGGAAATTTTTAAAAAGGAAAGGGGACCTGGGAAGGGGAAAGATAGGGAAAGAAAAAATGAGAAAAGGAGGATAAAATGGAACCAAAGTTTTATAAATAACAAAGGGAAGAGGGGTTGAAGGGAGGGGAGGGGAATGGGGAAAAAAAAGAGGAATCAAGATATATCATGTACAGGTACAAATGCCCCATGATGAATGTGATCATTATGTATATCTAAATCATACCAATAAACTTAATAAAAAAATAAAGTCTCTCACACACAAGATGAGATGTCCTGAAGTCATCAATTGTTTTAATTCCCATCAATCAGTATTTATTGAACCGCTGGCTTGGACTTCTCAACCACATCTATCCACATGGATATCACAATCAATGGCTGGGCCTCATGAACCAGAACTCTGCCCTAAGACTTTAAAAACATGTGGTTGCTGTCAGCATCCAACACCAGAGTCCTCTGTTAGTGCAGTGGCCAAGAATGCTGGCAGTGGCCTGGCTGCCTCCCTTCTTCCAAGCTGGAAGGCTGACTACAGGGGCATTCCATCCTGGTTCCTGTCAAATGACTAGAAATCCAAAGCTAGTTTGCTGCTGTTCTGTGAGTTAAATGCAAGCTTTCATCTAACAGAGTTCAAGTTCTGAAAGCACTATGCTGCTCTAGCCATTGAGTGATCTGACTAGAAGTAAAAGAGCAAGGCTCTCTTTAAGAAGGAAATCTTGGCATTTGAAGGACACTCGTGTCCTCTACTTGACCAAAATACCACCTCCAGATTCATTTCCTTTAAGCCTTTTTTTTTTTCAAGTTTCCTCCTTTAAGTGCAACATCTTGGTAAAGCTAAGCTACTACACTTTTATATCTTTGTGTAAGTGAGTTCCTCTTAAGAGAAAAGGATGCTGAGACATGAGGTGCACAGAGGCACTAGAAAGGGTAAGAGAGGCAGACAAGAGGTAGCTGAGCTATCATTCTCCACCATTTTGCTCTAGGTTCTTTCACTTACATTCAGCGGTGCAATTGTTATGCCTGACAAATGTCATTTCTGTGAGTTGAACTGGCCATGTGTCTGTAGTCCATAATTAAAGTGATCTGACTATTCTGAAAAGAAATTAAATTGTATTTCAATTGTGGAATTGACTAAATGACTTGAAATGTGCTTCTACTCCACTCAGTGACAATAAAAGAACAATATCTTAGCTTTTCAATTGTGAAACATATTTTCATACTGCATTACTATTTTATTCATGCATACTTTAATATACTGTCACCATTATTGCAAAACATATTTCTAACTCAAATTAATTACATCACCACACATAATAATAACAACAAAATAGAGACCATCTTTTGAAAGGAAAAAATTAAGTTTATTGCTTAGAAAAATCCTTTTTCTTAAGTGTTGTGATTCTTTGCTGAGCTTTTTCAGATTATACCAATGCAACAGCATTTTTTGTGATCAACCAATCCACACCCACCAATATATTACAATTACAAACAAGTGGGTACTTATTTATAATCAAATAAAAACACTTTAATCAGGACATTCCTAAATTCTTCAAATGCTAATTTAGCACAACTGAAGCTACTTAGAAGATACAGAGATAGACAATTTAAAGCAATTTCCCTCTTTATCTTAAAAGATTAAAGTGGTGTGGGATTTCTTTAAGGCTTCAATGCATCTTTATATAAATATGTTTCAATAGCTAACCAATATTTCTTTAGCTAGAGATAACCCCTTGCAGTGCCTCCATCTGCCTGATTACATTTTCCTAATAAAACTAATCTTATTAATATGTTGGCATGTGAACTCATGATTTTCCTATTATTAAAAGCCAGCTTATAGTTTGCTTTTCTTCTCTTCAATACAATTAGCTAAGCCCTCCAGTGCCTGAAAGGACCTTTTCATTCGGGCAAATTATTCCCTGGTTGGCTTTGGGGGAGAGAGCAAGTGAAGGAGGAACCCCCTTCCTATTCTGATGCAGCTCTAGCAGAAAGCTTGTCTGTGTACCATCTCACTAAAGTGAGCAAATACAGCTTGAAATCTGTTGTATTTTCTTTTTCTTTCATTAATTTGACTGAATAGCTAACTTTTTAAATTTCCAGTAAGAGTATACAGTTCCAATTGAGCTATGTTGTGGAAGATAAAAGGGGGTGAAATGTCTAGCCAAGATTTTATTGATGATCTGATAACTTTTCAACAAATGTCATCTCCCACACATCTTCTGTACAAAACGAGTGTCAAAACACAAATTGGTTTAAACAGCTTTATGACTAGGTCTTTCCCCTCATTTAAGGAAATAACTTAGAATGCTTTTTTTTGACATCTTGGGCTTTCCAAAATGTAAGGTCTGGCTTCTTTAAACAATTATTTATTAAGCCCTGTCTCTGTTCAAATACCTTGGCTGATAAACTGCCTACTCGCTGGCATCAGATTTCATTTTTGAGTGCCAGAGGGAAACCTGGAATGGAGGGAATGCCCAGTATATTCCCCACCTCCCTAACAATACTTCTGTGCATCAGATACTGCAGGAATATTTGTTTAATTAGTTAAATTTTCAACTTTTAAATAAGGAGAATAAACAAGCTATGGGTGGCCTGCTAACCTCAAAAGAGCAAATATCCCAAGTTATGAAATCACCCCCTGCTCAGAATACCTGGTTAGAAATAAAAACAGCATTTACCAAATTCTACCCCAAATCAAGAACAGAGGTCACATTAAGAAGTATGAAACTAGATTTGAAAGCCAAAGTACTAAGGATGAAGCATTATTTCATTTTTAAAAATGGGCACTACACATTATTTAACTAAAACAAAACACCAAATAGCCATTCCTGAAATTAATTGGAGAAATCCTGATCCACTCTTTAAAGCTAGGCTCTAGTTCTACATTTGCAAAACTACACTTGCAGCTGTGTCTGCAATGCAAATTAGACACAGAACATTGCAATTACTTAATTTATGTATGCAACAGTAAGGTTTGCACACTCAGTTACACACCAGAGAATGGTAACGAGTTTGGAGTTGAAGAAAAAAACAGTTGGTATTCTAAAAAGATAGAACAGTGAAAATTTTCAAGAGACTTCTGATGTTATAAATGGCAGGTATTTCACTGTAATAAATCTTTTCTAAAATTATGTGTGTATATGATTGACAGTATTTTTCATTATATGACAAATTTCATTCCCAAATAATGACAAATTTAGCCTCTTATTCTTTTGATTTGTATTAACAGAGTCCTGGGGATGGCAAGGCCTCTGGACATAGTGGTCCAAATCTCTGGTTGTACAACAGAAAAATCCCTAGGAAGCCAAAGGACAAATTGCAAATTTGGACACAGAACATTGCAGGTACTTAATCTGTGTATACAACAGGGGAATTTTCATGTTCAGGAACACCAGAGAATGGTGACCATTTGGAGTTAAAGGAAAGCTGGTATTTTTCTCAAGGACTTGGCCCAAATCTACTCTAATAGTCCACAGTTAGGAACTCTGCTTTCTCTCCTTGGGCACTAAATAATGATGCTCTCTGGAGATTACCAAGGGGTGGACCCACTTCAGAGGAGATGGTCTCTGCTCCCCCAAAGTACATTGTAAAGAAATTGGGCCTCTATTAGAGCCCTCTTAACAAGTTTATGTCCTCCAATATTTTTAACTTGTTTTCTGAAGTATTTTACAGTTAAAAGAATAATCCTAACTGAACCTAGAAAGGGCATAAAATTACTTCCACTGCATTGTGATAAATTACAAATAACCCGCCAAGACACAAACATCTCCAATTATTTTTATGTGAATATCCCCTTTAACCTTAAAATTGAGTCAGTCTGGCTTTTAAAAATATCTACTTTAAACCCTAAAGTTCTGCTTACATAAGTAACAGGATTCTCAGCTGATGTTCCCATATATATACAAAAGAATAGTTTTTAATGAAGCCAGAATAAGAACTACATTAGAGGAAACCACCCTGGACATAAAATAAAATAAACTTTCTTTTTTACATATCAATATGATGGGCCTATAAAGAGATAACCCTTTTCTGAATGAATTACCACTAACATATGTTGCTTGTGTACAAATGCTTTTAAAGAGTCACATGAGGCAGGTAGTTTGTGAGAGTAAAAGAAAAAAAGCATTGTGCTAACAAAAAAATAACCCTTAAAACAACACAGCAATCAAATACAAAGTCTAGAAGAACTAGAAAATTTTGCATGAAAAGAAGTATGATCCTTTCCTCTTTTTCTCTCTTCCTTGCTTTGAATAGAACTAGATTATCCCCCCTCCTTTCACCTCCCCAAAAAGATGACTACCCCATCTTTGAATACCTACCTGCATGGTATTGAGATTCAACAATTCAAAAGAGAATATCTACCTGCATGGTATGGAGTCTGAAAAATCACAGCCACTTAAACACATAATCCCTCCAAAATCCCCACTGAAATGATAAATGAATTTTTTAAGTTGTAAACTTACAAGTCTAAAGAGTGAAGGAAAAAACAGTACATAGGAAACATGAACAAAGATCTGGAAGTGGTAAAGAGAGTAATTCAATAGACCTGAGAATCCAAAATTGAAGGGTGCACGGGAAGGTGGCAGGGGAATGCCAACAAGAACCAGAGCTAGTCCAGTTCAGAGGCTCCACAACTGGAGACACTACCTACCTCTGGAGGTGGGAAGGCAACAGGGTTGAAAATAGCAAGATTAGTTCAAAGTCTGCATAAGTAATACTTTAAAAAGCAGAACCCCCACCCCAGCCTTTTTCAGAGAATTTGCCTCTCCCCATCCAGGCAGAAGAGAGGAATGCTATTGACTGAAGCTTTAGAAGCAGCAAAGATATGAGCAGTATGGAGATGGAGATTGGGTGGAGATTGGGTGAAACAGAACATTGAAAATGAGGTATAGGTAGGAAGTCTGTAATCCTGACAGTAAAGCTCCCCTTCCCTGGGCTCCCAAAATGTAGCACAGCCTTGTGATCTTTGAGAAGGTGCAGAGTAGAATTCTTCAGTGAACTGACAATCCTAAAAGAAAGAACTTTCAAATAGTTCTATATTTGGTATCATCACTTGAGAAAGGCTGACTTGATACCTTATTTCCTACCATAAAGTACTACTTGGCAATTTCCACCCAAATGCATAGAGCTTCTAGAGAACTCTGTAATGGCTCACCATTAAACATAAAAAGACTGCCCCACATTAACAAAACTTTAAAAAAAATCTTCTGATATGAAAGACAGAGGGCTTAATTTTAATAGGAGTAGATTAACTTGAAAGAAATGAGTAATACAGGAAGTAGAAGACAATGAAAAAGAAGAAGTGAAGGAAGAGAAAAAGGATGAGAAAGAGAAGAAGGAAGAGGAGGAAGAGAAAGGGAAGGAGGGTGGGGAGGAACACGAGAATTTTATCTCAACAAATGTAAAATACCAGCAACTTTGTTTTATGTACCCGCAGATAGAAAAATTTCATCTTAATTCTTCTTATTAAATTATGACAGCCCATAAATTATAAAATAATATCCCAACTTTAAGTAAGTTAAAACAAGAAAGCTTTTGTACCCAAGACACAAGTTACAATGCTATTTGGAAAAAAATGAATAAAAGTAAAAAGCACTCAGAGAACAAGAGAAAACCCTTAGAAATAAAAATATATATAATTTTTTTTTGTACCAGGGATCAAACTCAGGACCTTGCACTTCAGAGGCAGGTGCCAGAAACACTGAGCTAAATCCCTGGCCCAAAAAATATATAAATTTAAAATTCAATGGACAAGTTGGAAGATAAAGTTGAACCAATCTCACAGAAAGTTTAAAAAAGACAGAATTGGAAAATAAGAGAGAAAATAAGGGGATCAACTGAAGAAAATAACATCTAATTTTAAAAGTTCCAGAAAGAGTGAACAAAGTGCTCAATACAAAGACTTTAAAAATATCCACATCAAGAAACATCACTGTGAAATTTTAGATCACCTGTCAACTAGTTGCCTGCCTGTTTGATCTCCAATTCATTCCCCACCAGCACGCTCTACTCTTTCCCTCATCTGCTTTGCTCTGCTCTATATCAGAGGAGGATGATCCCTCCAGGCCACCAGCTGACTGCAGCCAACAAAAATCACAGGTGGGACAATATAACCAGAAGGAAGAGGAGAGCCTGGACATTTGTCCCTCTATCACTTTGCTTTGGGCAGCGTCTTTGGCAGAGACCACATTTATTCTATGCTCCTAGCCCCAGTGGACACCCCTAATTTTTCAGTCCTGGTAAAATTCTCTTGTCTAGTCTCTCCCGATGTAAGAGTGCTAATGATTTTTGCTGTCGTCTACCTCTGGCTTGCCTTACTCTTCTATCTGGGCTCTCAGCTCTTCCTACAGCTTAATGTTAGTTCCTCCTATTAAGTTCCTTCTGTTGCATTACCTGGCATTGGTGTTATTTTCCTGAACGGATAATAATTGATGCAATGAATAAGACAGAAAAAATATCAGAAGCTTCTAAAGATAGAGAAAAGTAAAGTAACATTGAAAATGTAAAGAATGAGAGTGATCCTAATAATAATAAAAAATTATAATGACATCAAATTTTTAAGGGAAAATAATCTCCAAACTATAATTTTATACCAGCTAAATTGTCAGTTAAATATACAAATAAAAGAAAATGTTTTCTGACATACAAATCTCAATAGATTTTTCTACTCATGCCTTCTTTCTCTTTTTCAACCATGGTGAAATTCAAGAAAAGAGATCTGGTATCTGAGGAAAAGGGTATGTAATACAGAAGAGAACTAAAGGGTATTCCCAGGTTAATACTGAAAGAAGAAATTGTTGTAAACCAGAGCAGAGAGACAAAGGGTTGAAAAATTAATATTATCTAAAAATCTTTGACTGAGGGATTGAGAATAACATGGAAGCAGATAAGAAATCAAGATAGTTATTAGCTCCGGAGAAAACAAAAAGCTTCATGGGAAACAATATGTGAATCACAGAACACTATGTGATTCTGCTGTCAACATTTACATGAGTAAAATAACAAGAGCTCAGAATATTGTTTTTTTAGCTTTTCCCCAAATTTTATTTTGTGAATATCTCTTTAATCAGAAACTGTTATAAAATACTGAGACTGTAGGAGGAAAAGAAACTATTGACAGAGAAGAATGTGTAAAAGACATAAATCATTTTTCATGTTAGAAAACAAAGAGGTAGTGTCAATACTTTCTTTATAAAAAGCAGCAATATAAATAAGCTATTTTAGAAATATGGAGGAGAATTGCAGAAAAGAGGATAAACACATTAATGATTACCGCCTGTAAGGTCTGAAAGTCAGAAGGGGAGAAGAACAGAACAAGGGAGGATTTGTGTTTGTCTATAACTGTTAGGTACTATGAATTGATTTTTAATTCAGTGTGGGACTTTTTCTCCTGCTCATTGCATTGGCCCCTTTGAATTTTGAAAATCAAGTATTGTTTTTATTTAAACAACAGCAACATCATGGAAAGAAGTTGAGTTTCACCCAAAGACAGAGGCAACTGTTAAAGGACCAGCCAGTGAATGGGTTTCAAAAGTAGAAAACACAATAGAGAGAATGGGTCAAGGCCAGGAGTGAAATTTGTAGCGAGCAGAAGTGAGAGATGCTGCCAGAGTAGAAACAGTGTCTCCAACACTGGCTCAATCTAACTCAAGAAATACTTTCAGGGACAAATTTAAGTCTACCTTTTAAACATATAATGTGAGAAGGCTGGGAATTGGAAAGACTAGACTGACTCCCTAATCCAAAATGAGTGAATGAATCTTTCATCTCAGAAACAAAATTAATAGTTTCTGTATATAAGTGTAGGTAGTAGTTGAGCATGGAGGTGTTTCTTCATTTTCTTCCAAGGGAGTGACTTTTCAACAAAACCTGCATGTACAATTTAGTTAGTGTCCTACCCATGTGAATAAACAGGGCTCAGGACAAAAAGCTGCACAGATACTATGCTGACCTGCCATGATCTAGTTCACTGATTCTCAGCTTTTGTTTCACTGATCTCATTGAGGATGAGAGTATTGACTCCTCTCTGCAAAAGTATATGTGTATATACAAAACTGTGCATAATTGTAAAAAGTTAATGTACCCTAGGTCAAGAAATACTGATGCACGTAAAGAGCTCGTGCAAACTTGGATGAATGCAAAAGGAGCCTCCTATTACAGAACTCAGCAAACCCACTGCCCTGGATTTCATTTCCCTAGGAATATGTATATTTTCTCACATAGCCCACAACTAATCTGCTGCAAGCTAAACCTCCCAGACTTCTATGAGTGTTATCAGTGTGTCAAAGTGGTTTACACTTGTTAACCTGAGAGTCCATGGCCTTGGCTACCTATTATATGTCTGCTTAAGAATTTTGAGGGTAGCGGCACAGTTTGTAATAGCTAAATCTTGGAAACAGCCAAATGCCCATCAACTGGTGATCAAATAAAGATGTGTTTTTTTTATAAAACAGAGTACTACTCAGTCATAAAGAAAGAGAAACTAGAGACATTTATAGCTAAATGGATGCACCTTGAGGCCATATTCTTAGATGAAGTAAATAGGGCACAAGTGTCAATACCGAATTATTTCTCTGGTGTGAGAAATTGAAAGTGTAAATGAGGATCAAACTGCATAATAGATATTGTGAAACAAGAAGAAAATGTTCAGAGGGGAAGGGGAACAAGACAGGGGGCTAGGGGAAAGGAAAGAAGAGGGAAAAAATGAAAAAAGAAGGAAAAAATGGAAACTAAGCTTTTGTAAATAGGGAGGGATGGAGGCGTTGAAGGGAGAGCAGGGGAATGGGGAAAAAAATATGAACCAAGATACATCATGTAAAGGTACAAGTTCCCACTGATGAATGTGATCACAATGTATTCCTAAAATGTACCAATAAACTCAATAAATTAATAATCTTTTTAAAAGAATTTTGAGGGGCTGATGATCCCACCCTCAGTGGGACCACTCATTGTCTAAGGTCAAGTTCAGAGTCATGCTACCTGCAGCACTCAGTAAACAGTATCTGTCAACAAGGAAATGATAGCTTATACTTCAGGGGAAAAACAGGGACAACTGGTCACTGCAGATGAAGAGGAGACAGAGTCTTGGCCAGACTTTGTCAAGTGTGTGAAAGAGCAAAGAGAAACTGATATCTTAAAGTGTGTATTTGGGCAAGTGGGTGCAAGGAAAGGAAGGGAATACTTCAGACTGTGGTCCTTGCCAGGCTCACTCATAGTGCCTGAGACACTTAATCTTCGGGTCATGCATTTGCTTCATTATTGGGCACAATGTTGTTAAAAGGGTCAGACTGATGTAGTGGAAAAAGAAATTCACTGGCCCAGCAGCTAGGAGATGCAACTAATCTTGGCTTGGCCACCATGCAGTGTACTCTGAAACCAAACACCAGTGCTCCAGAATTGGAGCCACTTGTGTGGCAGAGGCCAAGAACTTCCACTAAGATGCCCTTGAGTGAGAGCCACTACACATGTAGACTACCCAATAAAACCACCAGAGAAGACTAGGAGGGCAGTAAGCAAAACTGGTCAGAACCATGCCTGGATCCCCACTCACACCAAAGGGCCTCTCCAGTGGGGCTCTACTTCTCACTTGAGATTTCTGAGGACCCCCAGATGGTCCTTTACTAACCTCTCAACATATCTCCCACAGTATAACTGAAACTGAACACCTGGTTTTACGTACCCAAGGTTGCCAGCCCAGCATTGTTGTAGTAACTACAGCACACTAGTGGCATTTGAGAAGGCTACCCTACCTCCTTCAGCCTCCATTTCCACCACTAGATGAGAAGAGGGTTAAATTTCATGTCCTTCTGATTAAATAATAGGAAAAATAAACACAATATAGGTTGGCTATCCCTAATTAGGAATATTTAGGACCAGAAGTATCCTATATTTCAAGGGATTGGGGGTTTTGTTTCTTGTTTATGTTTTTGTTTTATTGTTTGTTTTGGATTTGATTATATACATAATGATACCCTAGGGATGGGACCCAAGTCTAACCATGAAATTCACTCATGTTTCATATACATCTTATATACATAGTCTCAAGGTAATTTCATATATTTTAATGTAACTGCATTTTGGACTGCAACCTTCCACACAAAGTCAGGTGTGAAATTTTCCACTCATAGCATCATGTCAGTGCTCAAAATGTTTAAGATTTTAAAGAATTTCAGATTTCAGATCTTCCAATTAAGGATGCTGAACCTGTAATAATAGTTACTTTTACTGGCTGCCTCCTATGTGCCAAGCACACAATAAAGTAGCACAAGAGTGAGCAGAAATAGGTATGGTTCCTGTTCTCACAGAGTTTGGAAGCAACTAAAGTTAAATACAAAGTCCCATACATAGGTGTATGATTATACCTGAGAGATGTGTTCTGATAGAAAGGAGCAGAGTGCAGTGTAATAATCTGGCTGCCAAGAAAAATTGTCAAGAGGCAGTAGTGTGTGATGAAGACCTGAAGGGTGAGGAGGAATAATAGGAGCAGGAGCATCATACTTATTGGCCTGGAGTGTAAAGAATGAAAGAGAAATAATACCTATCACCCATTGAATACTACATGACTGGCATGTGTTAAATATTATTTATATACAATTCTCGAGTTCTTTCAGCAACTTGATCACTTAAAAACTTATTACCTTCATTTCACAGCCAATAAACTAAGGCAAAGTTTCAGAAACATGCCCAAGAATTACTTAGTAAGAGGTAGAGCCAAGTCTATGAAACTCCAAGCCTGCGTATTTAACCCTGGACAATACTGCCCTGACAGAGGCCATTGGGCCCTATTAAAGCATGATGTATCAGAATGAAACAGGCTTCCACTCAGTTCACAAGCAAGAGGACAAATATTTTAAAATATTGTATTACCTAAAGAAATATGCATGGTGGAGACACTGTTATAAGGTACACGTTCTAACTCCAGAGCCTTAGACTGCTCGGCCACACTACCACATGACAAGGTATGTGTTCTAATAAGTGGACAACCATAGTATATGCAACACTCGCAGCCCTACTGACAGCCTAATCCTGAGCAGTCCTATTTTCTCTCACACCACACACATGCACCATCCAACCATAATTTAGTAATGCAGGAGTGCAAATTTGATCCACAGAAGAGAATTTACAGGCCATCAAGTAGCCTTTGAGCTAACCCACCTTGAAAAGCTCCACTTAAGCAGGCAGGTATAGGTTTAATAATAATTATATTCTCAAAAACATGAACTGTGAAAGAAGCTCAAAGGTTTGTAGTACAGAAACTAGAGTTATTCTAAATGCAGGGTTGGTTAAAATTAGAAAAATCTAGTAATACAATTAACCATGTTATAACAGTATTAGAGAATAAAGAATTTGATTATTATAATAGATGTTTTTTAAAAGGCACTTGGTAAAATTCAAACACCCAAGTACCTATACAGTTGATAAAACTGCATAGAACTCACAGAAAGAGACAGAGAGACAGAGAGAGAGAGAAAGAGGTAGATATGAGTGTGATCAGTGCTTGCATCAGGATCAATATCCTGGTTGTAATCTTATACATAATTTTTCAAAATGCTACCATTGGCAAAATCAGGTAATGTACACAGGGATATCTCTGCATTGTATCTTAAAACTGCATGTAAGTCCTCAATGATCCCAATTAAGCAGACAATTTTAAAAAGAGAGGGTAATGGATGGAGAAAAAAGGAGATGAATTTCACAGAAGCAAAATTGCATTAATCCATCAAAATTCAGTAAGCAAATTATAAAATATGAATTCTACTAAAAAACATTGCCACTCCATCCTTCCAATACTTTAGTATGGCCCGTAAACTTTTTGAAATTTCAAATTTTTGCATTTCAAGAACCTGATAATCTTCCCAGGGATGCTGACAACATACTAATACGAATATGATACTAACATAGCTAAAATAGAATAAGGGCTATCATATGATGTATAATGCCTAAAACAAAAACCCATGTCCAAGGCCTTTTGTTACTCTACATTATACAATCCTTAGTACTTGTATTATTTTTGTTTCATTTATCCTAACAAAGATTGTCATTCTGGGAGAAAAACTTCATCAACAAAAAATAAAAAGGAATTTCTTCAATCTAATAAACTCTCTCAAAAATGCCACAAGTAACATCACGCTTAAGCAGTGGTATAAACAGATATGAAATCTGTTAAAAATTTTTAAATTAATTAATTTAAAATTTTAAAATTAAAATTAAGATGTTCACTATCACTGCTTAAACTCAATACCATATTGTGGATCCCAGCCACTGCCATTAAAATTTTTAATTTAATTTTTATGCTTAATTTTAAATACTTTTAACAATTATATTTAATCATGTACATTTTTAATTAAGCATATCTAAAAGTAAAAGAAGTAAAAGGAAATGAAACAGTCACTATACACATGTAATGTGATTGTTTTGAAAATGGAATGTATATTTTAGAACCAATAAGACTCCACCAAAGTTACTGCATGTGAGATAGAGAAGAAATGGAAGGGCTCATGCTGGGCACTGTGAACTGAAATCCAAAGCCAGCAGACAAAACAACCCATGAGAATAAAAGGACTGGGAAAAGAACTGAGCCTGGAATAAGGCCCACAGACTCGTGAAGATCTCCTGCTGCACTAGGTCGAGATCTAGCTTCCGTGTGGACCTCAATTCCTGACTCTTTGATTCCCATTCCTCTCTCCCACAACTTTCCATGACCATCTGTCCAAACTAACCTGATAAGATCTGCAATTGGTACTCAAAGAGCTTAACTAAACACCTATAAATTTGAAAAATAAACACACCTTTCAGAACCGGAATAAGTTATTATAATGAGCCCAAATTTCTATTTCAAAGTGAATGATTGATTGTTCAGTTTGAATAGTCCTACCAGCAGGGAGAAGCAGTATTATAATCCATAGCTGCAAATAATCTCTGAACTGTATGTAGCGTTTGGTTTGGAATGCATTGTGGGTCTTGGGTAGGTATGCCTCCTCAATGAGGGTTTTTTTTTTTACTTAAACCAACACTAAAATAAGATTTAATATTGTGAGCACAGTAACTGGAAACTGAGAATGACCTGGCAGTATGTAGAGATTCATTTTGACAATGAATATCATTATGTTGGACAATGTGTGATGAAACAATTGAGCTTCAACAACTTCAAGGAGAAAATCAGACAAAACGATAGCATTGCTGTGTTTTTAAATCATAAATTTAGTGTGAACCTCATATACAGAGGCATATGTAAAAGACCTCAGTTTCTTCAACCTTGGCACAGTCTGCAGCATGACTGGAGGAAGCTCACTACCCTTTGTGCTCTTCATATCCTGTGGCAAAGAGTGATGACAACACTATCACAGTCTTCCTTAAATCTGGGCTCGGCTGCAGAAATCCTACTTTGTTCATAATTCAGAACACACTGTCCAATGCCATAGCAACAAGTCAGATGTACCTACTTAGTACATTGGTGTGAGTGTCAAATATAGTCTGAATTTCACAGACTTTAAAAAATAAAAGGAATATTAAGTCTAATTAATAATTTTTACATTGATTAAATGTTAAAATAATATTTTACTTTAAATGAAATATATTCAAATAGTTTTACCTGTTTTTTTCTTTTCACTTTTTTTACATGTTTACTATAAAATTTTAAATTACATATGTGGTTCACATTTGTGGCTCACACCTACTGGACAGTGCTGACTGAGAACATCAAAAGGTATTTTAAGTGGAATGTGTATACTATATATATATATATATATATATATATTTAAAGCATTTAAAACATTAATGAATATGTTTATAAGACCCTCTGTATGTTGTTTGATAGAAAATTCCTGTAAAGATAAGTATTATCTTGTAATAACCATACAACAGAGGTACCATTTATTCAGTTCCAATTTTTCGACATGAATAACATGAAATGCCATCAAATAAATTATCTGTAATCTTCCCAATAAAGAAGAGTCATTTATATCAGAAAGACTGAGTAATGTGTGCAAAATCAAATGAGCAGAAGTGCTAGATACAGGCTCTAAATGCAGGTCTGTGTAGGGCAAACCCAGCACACTGGTATTCAATAAAGACTTTAAGAGCAGTCCTGTTTGAAAAGGACCACCCCTTCTGAAGTTGGATCCCTTTCAAATTTGGGCAGGGACAATTCAGACCTTTTCCCTATCATTTAGGGTTTTCCAACCCCCACCCTGTGGAGGACAATATAGAGTGAGCAGCTCTGAAAACCAGCACACCTACTCATTGAGCCCAAGTGGGCCCATACCTTGTGAGAAGAATTTGCCATCACAGTATGCCAGAGGCAGCCTAAACAAGGGCAACCAGGGAAGTACAGTCATCTGCCGTCAGTGCAGTCTTTTGGATGAGTTCCCTTGTTTAATCCTTGGCCCAGGATAAGCTTCTGACTCTAGCCCACTCGGAAAATACATTCTAGCAACAGCACTACAGGAGTGGGAAGCCCTGAGACATTTCCATAGGAAGCTACTACAGCAGAAGGGGCAGCAACACTGCCTGCAAGACAGACAAGCATGCTAGCCATGAAGCCGGGACAAGTTGCCAAAAGAAAGAGCTTTCTAAAACCCAAAATATCTTCTGCCACCAAGCTTCGGAGAAACGAGGCATGCAAAACTTGGGCACTCCTTCAACCACCTTCGCCCCCAGCCCCCTCCTAAATGGAGGTCTACAGACACGGATGGAATGTCTACAGACATTCTGCTCAGCATTACAGTTCCCCAGAAAGGCAATTTTCATACCTGCAGGATTTTAAAAAGCCTAAGTGAAGGGCAGCAATGATGGCACTATGGTGGGGGAGAGCAGGAGGGAAGCTAGCCAGAAAAAAAACACAGAAGGCAACAGTGACATTCAGACCTGAACTCGGAATTTTTGAATGGTTCAGAATGGGACACTTTGTCACCTTTGATTTAATTAGAAGACTGTTTTCAGGATGCTGAAGGGCCAGGTTCATAATCAAGCACTTACGTAATCCTCCTCATTGAGCCCTTGTTTCTCGGCAGAACTTTTCACTTCCATGGAAAACTTCTCAAACTCAGGTTTCACGGTCCTCAGTAGAGTGACTGTTTGGAGGGATGAGTATGCTTGCTTAGCTTCAAAGTCATGTTTGTCTCCTCTCTTCCATGAGCCATCTCCTATGGGAGAAATAAAAATATTTATAATTCCAAGCCAGTCACCATAAAGAGGCCATTCTCTCTTTTGAGCTGTAATGTGTCCCTACATGTTACTTCTGGCAGCCAGGGAAAGAGGTATTGTCATAGTTTTGCACTTGGATATTATGTTACAATCTCAAGATCATTAAAGGAGAAGAAGATTCTTTGGACGTGAGTCCTTTTGAAATGTGAGAGAGAAAGAAAAGCTCTGTTGATGTAATTGCCTTATAATTACCATGTAAGTGCAATTTTCACCCCCCTTCCAGAGTTGCAGGACTGCAAGATTAAGAAGTAAGTAAGTTTTCATTCCTTTCCATTATACTTATTTTCTGACATATTCATCAACTGTGGAGGTGAACCAATTTGCTGTTATGTAGACATGGGGAGCAGGTTATAGCAATGCACAACAATGGAGAGCTATGAAGTTGGCATGGTTTAAAGAAAAAAGTTTGAGGTAATTAATATTTGTTGCAACTCTCCAGGGTGAACAGTAGCTTAGGTGAACTTGAGGATTTGTGTCTCTGATCCTGGCAACATCATCAGAATTATTTTTGGACAGTTTTCATTACTGCATCAACAGACAGTAATGATAAAAGTTATATTTTTAAGCACTTTTTATATAAACTCATTTAATTCTCATGAGATCCTATAAGAGGGATACTATTGTTTTTTCTGCTTTACAGATGAGGAAACTGAGGCACTGAGCTATTGGGCAGCTTGCTGTTTCATAGCTCTCTCTGACACAAAAGTAATGGCTTTTCACATGGAGAAGAATTATTCTTCTCTTTATTTCATTTTCTGAGAAAAAAAATGTGGCCTACATGGCCCCAAAAGGCAAAGTAGGCCTCTTTGTTTTGGGGTTTTTTCTATGAATTTTATCATGAGTTCTGGAAGTATGTGAAAATACAGCCAGGAATGCAACTTGCTAAACACACACAAGGCATCTATCCCCCTTGAGCTCCCCAATCACAGCAGATGTGTACAGCCCAATAGCTCTGCAGCAAGGATGTCCCTGGGACATGTGGCCAGGTCTGTGGGCATTTGCTCTGCTCTTGCAGAAGTTCAGTAAAGAACCTGGTACCTCTAGAACTTCTACCACAGCCTGAATCACACAAAGATGTCTAAACTATGTGCATGTTACATCCAAGGTTCTATGATAGCCATGATAAGCATCATATATGTCTTGAGCAATCCTCACCAAATTCAAGAGAGAAATTTCGAGTCAGACATGTATAACTGAAGCTATTATAGGGTAGAACTAACAGCTTACTATAGAGGGAGAGAGCAGAAAAAATGCAGAGTATGGAGGAAAAGGCAATGAGCTCCAACTAGGCAGAAGGTTTCATGTGAGGAAAAGGCATTACCCTGGTCCTAAATGTGTGAACAGAATTTTAATAGGAGGCGAGGAAGGTAGAAAGGCATGCTTGGCAGAGCCCACAGCATGGGCAAAGGTGCAAATGTGTATGACATCCAGCAGGCATCTGGGAGCCTCAGTCTAGAGCATGAGAAAGGTAGAGCCAAAGAACATGTTTGAGGGGACAGATGTATAATCAGAATCCTAATAATAGCAACCTTTTATTAATTACTTACTAAATGCCAGGGAACTATTGAAAGATAAATAAGACAGAGCTGAGGACAGAATTCATTAAGGACTAGACCCATACTCAATGAACACAAGATTAAATTTCAAGCCACCACACCAAACTTGACGAAGTCTTCTTCCTTTCCTGTGAATTCTCCCAAACCCTGAGGAGGACCCAGTCTGAGCAGAGCCCTGCTTATGCTGAGGGAGCTGGGAAAACCAGCAGGGTGCTCAGTTCCCAAGACAAACACAAAGTAGCACTTGCCAAGGAGCCAAATCCATCTAGCCAGGAAGACCCCAAATTCTAAGACTCCACAGAACATTTTCATCCCAAGAAGGACCCCATCTTCTATAGACCTTCAAAAACAGTTACAGATTCATTTTTCATTGATGCAGGGTCTCAATACTCAACAGAAGTGGTATTTCTTCAGCTAAGAAAGTCAGAGTTTCTCAACTCTGGGAAAGAATTCTCACTGGGAGCATAAGAAAGGAAATACTTAACCCCACAGGGCTTTATGCTGTGTAATTATAAAATATACATTGAACTGGAAACAGCAATTATGTTACCAAAAGGAGGAAAACACTTTTCTTAAAAGATATGAATTTAGTCCAACAAATCTGTCTACAATAATCTAAAAGGCAACTATTTTTGGTGTTTGTTTTTCCACTGAGCAGAAACAATAGTGCATAATAAATTTAAGCCACGCTAAACAGGTATCTGTTCACAAGCATGACTTCCGCCTTTCACAGTCACTTCTTGTGTCAGGAACATCTCCCATGTCAGTGCTGCTGAACACTAGGAGAGCAAAGGTCGGCTTGGCGTGACTCCCCGTCGGTGGAGACAAATTTAATTCAGTAGACAACTGGGTGCCTCTGGAGATTTATGAGCAGAACAGAAGAGTGACATGATGAGAATCATGGCCTGGGAAACAGCAGTGGATTAGAGTGCAGAGACACTGAGCATTCACAACCACAGTAATCCAGACGAAAGCTGATAAGAGGTGACAAGTAGGAAGTCACACACCAAAAAAAAAGAGAGAAACTATTATCTGGGTGGTTAGACTTATGAGCAAGTTTTCTTTTCTTTTTCTCTCTTCTTTCTTGTTTTGGGGTTTTTTTTTTGTTTTGGGGGGTTTTTTGCATTTTTCTGAACGTAATGAATTTTCAATCATAAATATTTACTACTTTTAGGGCCGGGGATTTAGCTCAATGGTTCCGCTGCCTGCCTCACAACCACAAGGACCCGAGTTTGATCCCCAGTACCAAAAAAAAAAAAAAATTTATTACTTTTATGATCATGAAAAGAGCAAGAGCCCTTGAGAATGAAAGTAGAAGATTATGCAGGAGGAATCTCAAGACTGTGCAACAGTTAGGGAGGGAGGGACAACAGAGAGGGAAGCGCGTCACAGATGACACCACGGAGAACAAGAACACGCTGGTCACTGGAAGAAACAGCAGCGTCAGGCGGAGGAGGAACAGACGAGGCAGACATAATGAAATAATGGGTCAGTCAGGGTCACGGCAAATCCAAGGTGGCCGCAGGGTGCTCAAGTGACACCACGGGCTGGGGTGGGAGATAGGGACCCGAAACCAGAACGAGGAGTGAGGGCTCCACAGAGTGCTGGGTGTCATTTCCACGCAGCTCATTATTAGAGCCCAGGGACTAACGAAGAGGCTTCGGTAAAGAAGAGAGGAGGACTGAGTACAGACACTTGGGGGAGGCTATTTTCAGTGGGCAGAGGAGTCAGAGGAGACAGAGAGGCGCTAACAGAATCAGAAGAATGTCATGTCGTCAAAACTAGGAGCATTGAGTTTCCAGACAGAGCTGGATGCTCTACAGCCACACTGCTTATGTAGTAACCATTGGCCATATGTGTGACTATCTAAATGAAAATTAATCGAAATTAAAAGTTCAGTTCCTCAGTCACACTTGCCACATTTCAAGTGCTCGATAGCTGGATGTGCCTAGTGGCTACCATGCTGAGCAACATAGAACAGAATGCAGCCATGACCACAGAAAGTTCCATGGGTCACAATGCTTTTAAGGCATGGGGTCATGGTCCCAGGTGTGGCTCATGGATTTAGCAATCAGAAGGTCATTAGTGACCTTGAGAATAGCACTTAAGAAAGAATATGACACTGATACCTACCACTCCACCGAAAGGGCTTTTCTCTCAAGTAAAAGATTAAGAGGAGAAAGAAGCTTGCTAGTGAGAAAATAAGATAGAGATGGTAATTCTTTGCAGTTGCTTCAAGGATAAACTTGCCTCGCTTTGTCTTGCCTTGTTTTGTTTTGTTTTTTGTTTTAAAATATCATGAGGAGCCAAGCTTGCACTGACAATTGGGAGGGTACAGAATATTTGTGAAAGGGAAAGTAGCCTGCTCAGCAACTAATTAGGCCCTGTATTCAGCAATCCTGTGGCCAAAGAGATGGTGCCAGTGAGAGGTAGCCATGATGGCATAATTGTGCCATCCTGTAGCTCCCAGAACTTAAAAGCATCTAGCATACAGTAAACCTTCTATATATGTGACTTGCATGAGTAAGTGGAACATCACTGAATTTGCCCAAGAAATAATACCTAGCTTTTACCTGGGCTGGCTGCATGATACTGTGGCTCTTTGGGCCTACTTTTTGTTTCATGCCTTATCCTACCCACCTCAAATGACTTTAGTGTTATAGATCACAGGGTAGGCTGGCCAGTTATGCCCATCAATAATAACAGCACCACTTACTGAGTGATGCCCTTTGTGCACATCTCTGTATAGCTGCTTTGACTGTAGCATTTCATTCTTTAATTCTCATAACAACTTCATGAAAAAGATTTAAATATGATCCCTATCTTACAGATGAGGAAACTGAGGCTCAAAGAAATTAACAAATCGGAAGTTGTTCAGCTAATAAACAGTACAAGCAGGATGAAAAATGCAACCTAGACTCCAAACACTATTGTCCTGCTCAATCTATATTCATCGTATCAGTTTGAGGCATTTTAAGATTTAAAACTGCATAGGCAATGGATGACAAAAATATTTTTTAAATAGCAGTGGAAAAATATCAAAAGAAGAAATACCAAAATACTCTTTAGCATTGTTACAACTGAGAGATTATGTGAGAATTCCTTTTCTTTTTTGCTTGGTTCCAAATAGACTTTAATGGGAATATATCACTTTTACAGCCAAACATTATAAACCCAATTCCCCCCAATATTTTTACTATGTTTCCATTTGTAGCCAGTCAAATAGTTTAATTTGTCTGCCTCGATAATCACTACTATATTCTAGTATCACCTTAATTAGTCTCCTCTGAGTTTTCTGGAAGGCAAGAAAGCTCTATAATAATTCCAACAGTCTCACACAAGATTGCCCAAAGAACTTTCCACCTACCTTACATTCTGAGACTATAATACCAATAGATGAAAATGCTAACAGATACTAATTACAACTCAACAGGAAAATATATATCATCTTTGTTCTAGATTTTTTTTAAAAATCTGTCTTTAAAATCTTATTTTTGATCACTTAATTCTCTAATAATATATTATTATATTGATCTGTGACTATATAATGTGGGCAAATCTGAGAATTTTTTTAAATGCTCACTAAGACTAAACAATCTTCTAATCAAAAAAAAATCTTCTAATCAACAAAGAGGGAAAAACTACCAACACATCTTCTTAAAATCCAATTTCAAGCAAGCATTGATTAAAATAGAGGCCTTTCTGTAGAGCAGGTATAGGGTTTGTGGTGGGGAGGCACAAGAAGTAGATGTAAAAGAACTTTTCATAAACATGTATTAAATATTAGAACACAAAATCTAAAGAAGCCCCTTCATTAATGATGTTCATTGGAATTTTGGTCTAGGTGACTCTGCCAACAACATGATTCTATTTACTTCTACTCTGAGGAGGAAGGTGCTTCAGGATCAGTGAAAGACATGGACACTTGCCTCCCTACATCCATTCTCCTTTCTTTTTACTAACAGATCCCCAAATTGATTTAGAGTATAAGTAAGTCCAGCTAAAAGTATAATTCTGTGGAATTCTGAACTCTCTTGCAACCTGGGGGAACTAATCCTACGTAACCAGATGTTAATGAATGGTACTTTCCGAAGAGTTCTTCAAAAGAAACCAAGTCAACTGAAGGAATATCTTTTTACCTGTTGTCTCTTCCCTGTTTTGGCTAGAATTAAGACCTGATCCCTGGAGCCCTGGCTGCCATCTTGGATCTTGAGAATGGAAGCCAGGCACTAAGAGTGAGGGAACAGGAAACAGGAGAAGCTTTGCATTGTTGGTGATCTTATAGAACCCTATCTTTGCCCCAGACTTTTCATTTATGGAATTCTTTCAGGGGAGAGAATAGACCTCTACATTTATTTCAATCACTATACTTGGGCAACTTGGTCATATGCATGCAGGTATAATTCCTAATCCACCCAGGTCCATAGGATATATTAACTAAAAGTTGGTTAATTTGGTAACTGAATTCATGACCCTTAATCTATTTATGAAACTATCACCAGAGAAAAAGTGAAAAGTTACAATTTTTAAAGTATCACATGTAATAGTCAAAGTAAATTAAGACTAATAATGAATATGGCTAATATTTATTGAACAGTTATTATGTCCCAAGAAGTTTGCAAGGTGTTTTACATACATCCCCTTATTTATTACTCAGCCTGATGCCATAAGGTAAGTACTATTACTATCATTAGAAGAAACAAAAGCTTACAAATGGCAGAGTTAAGTCATTTTGATAAGGCTATGGGTTAAGCTATTAATCTTTAGCTCTTAGAGTTAAGAATTAGTACATGGCTCAGACTCTTAGGCAGACTGACACCAGACCCCAGAGCCTAAACAAATACAGTGTAAAGGGTAAAATGAGAAGAATTCAATCAGAAACTCTAAGTACTCTTCACAAGTTGTGTAAGAGCACTCTGTATAATTCTGTGCAAACTTTTAAGAGGTAGAAAAACTGAACTCAAGGGAAAGTAAGTTTTAAGAAATTGTCCAAATATCACCAACAATAAGTCATATAAGTATCCCTCTTGTGCAGTTGTATTATACACTAAGAAAAATGCATCTTTTTTTAGTATTCTTGCCCAAAAAATAGATAAAATCATCCTATAGTGGGAAATATCGGATAAATCCAAACTGAAAGTCATTCTACACAATGAGCTCTTCAAAAGTGTCAACTTTCACATACTGGAGGTGACACAACAACTCAATCAGTGTGGGATCCTGTGATTGACCCCAGAACAGAGCAAGAACATTAGAGGGATGGATAGGTGATAAATTTGAAATAAGGCCTTTAGTTTGGTTATTAGTTAGTAGTATTATAGCAATGTTAACTTTCTTGTTTTGGTAATTTTATTATGGTTATTTAACTTGTTAACATTGGAGGATCTTGGTAAAACATATACATGAGCTCTGTATTACTTTTGCAAGTTTTCTGTAGTTATTCCAAAAAGTTGCCCCACAGTTATCTCTAAAAGAAGTGAATTCCAAATACAGAATTGATTTCCATAGTTCAAGGGATGTTCTCATAGTATATTAATTGTTCAAAAGCATGGAAAACAATGGAAAGTGTCTCAATTAATTCTATGTGGCAAATGTAAACCTGACATTCAAACTAGGCAGTATCACCTCAAGGTAAGAAAACTATTGTCCAAAGTGAAACTCTTGCAAAAAAAAGAAACCCAGAGATTTTCTATATAGTTACAAAATGTAACAGGAAAAGATCATGATCCTAAGAACAACCAAAACCATGAAATACCTTTGTAAGAATAAACTCAATATAAATGGTACAGAATGTAAATGTTTCAAAATAACTAAGGTAAATTTTAAATGTATCACCACAAAAAATGTCAAGTAAATGAGATGATGGATATATCAATTCACTTGATTCCATCACCCTACATCGTAAACATATATTAAAACATCATACTCCTCCCAATAAGTATACTATAGTTATGATGTGTAAATTAAGAATAGTATTAATTTTAAAGGTGTATAGTATTATGAATATGCTAACAGCTACAGAATTCATTTTAAAGTCATTTATTTTATATTAATAAAATGCAGAAGTTAACTTTAAAATACATACGTTAAGAAAAGCAAAGTGCAAAACTTTGTTGATGAACATAAAAAGAAATTCAGATAAATAAAATAATTTGAAAAATCATGCAGGTTTGACAAGGATATAGGAAACAAGAAAATCTCATATATTGTTGCAAAAGTATAAATTGGTGAACCTCTTTATTAGGGATCTTAGCAATGTCTGTCAAAACTTAAACGTACAGCCGGGGATGCAGCTCAGTGGTGCCACAACTGCCTGGCAAGCACAAGGTCCTGAGTTCAATCCCCAGTACAAAAAAACACTTAAATGTACATAACACTTGAGCCATAAATTTTAATTCTAAACATTTCTCTCATAGATACCATGTATGTAGAAAATATGTGAGTGAATATGATGTGTGCACATACATGACTACTCAAGGCAGCACTGTTCTTAAAAGCAAAAAGGCTGAGAACAACATATGTATTGAAAAATAAGAGACTCAGTAAAAATGGCATGTAAACATTAAAAATACTATATAGTTATACTAAAGAGTATGATAATTTTATTTTAAAATATTTTATAAGATATATTTACAAGGGCTGGGGATTTAGCTCAGTGGTTCCAGCACCTACCTCGCAAGCACAAGGTCCTGAGTTCGATCCCAGGTACCAAAAAGAAAAAAGACATATTTTAAAAAGACAGGATGACATACTTCTAAAATTATTAATGTGCTCTTATCTGAGTGATATAATAATAATTTATTTTCTTTCCTGTTCTTTCTCTGTTTTCCAAAATTTCTACAATACTTACTTACTGTAATCAACAGGAAAACTTAATCCAAGCTGTATCTGTGGATGGAAGGAATTCTAATACCTATCATTTGCATTAGGTACTGGATCCATAAGGCACGTGAATACACATTATAAATGCATTTGCCAACACATCACTTGTATAAACGGAGGGAGAAAGATTTTTGCCACAAATAGGAGAGCAAAATAGGGCATTTATCCTGCAAAGCCTCACGTATCCAGTTTTATCCACTGCAGGAAGCAGGCTCTACTTTTGTTTTATCAACTTTTCTTTATCTCCATGGGAAGTGCATTATATCATTTGTAATACACAATAATGCTGCGTAAGCAAGCCAGGGTATCAGGGTAGAAAACTAGGGTGTATGTTTGAAGGTTTAGATCCTGTGTAACTACATACAGACAGCAGGAACTCGGAAGTGGAGCTCAGTATAAACATGTCATTTGTGATCTGCACACTAAAATTCCCCTAGAGCCACTCAACTGAGTAGCTAGCCTGCAGGCTTGAGGAAATGTTCTGCAGCCCTCGTAATGAACTGTAGAGAAGCCCTAACCACAGTTAGAAGGAAATGTTTTGTACTTGTGATCATGATGGCCTCCTTTAACACCCTCCAACACAGGGACCCTCGGAACTTCCCCAGATCCATCACATGGATTCAACACCATGGCTCCCAAAATTCTACACAGGAGAGCCTTAAAGCATATTGATTGCAAAGGACGAGGGGACTATGAGCAGTGGCTTTCAAATATCTTTACCTCAATTTACAGTAATAGCTATTTTATTTTACACTATGACCCATATAGACATATGTAATGTGCATAAATATACACACACATCTCTATATTGCTAACATGAAAGTTGTATGAAGCAATACATGTGCTAAGTTTGACATACTCTGAAATGTTCTAGCCTGTTGTGGTATAATCTGTTCCATTCTACTTCAAATTCCACCCACATCTCACTTAAATTATTTTGACTGTCCATCTCAGTGGTAGCAACCTGCAGCTGGAAAAGCACTAGACAAGGGGTCTTCAGGGCCTGCATTTTGACCATTTGGAGTATGGGACTGGGCTATGTTGATCTTGACAAGTAGCTTTACACCACAGGTACATAGTTTTGCTCTCATTGAGTTCTCAGAGAAGAAAAGTTGAAGGAATTATGAGATGTTGTCATAATACAGAACAGAGCATTTATATAGTCTTGCTCAGAATCACAAATTTCCAAAATCGTATTTATGGAAATCACATCTTTGGGCCTAATTCAAATTTTTTAATCTTCCTCATAACCCCTTTTTGACACAGCTCTGATTTGGGTCTTGAATGCCCCTCATAGGCCCATGTGTTGAAGGCTTTGTGATGGTCACAGTGCTATTGGAAAAGGGTGGAAGCTTTAGGAACTAAGGCCTACTTGGAGGAAGTTAGGTCACTGGAAGTGTGCCCTTGAAGGGTTATGGGGATCCCAGCCCCTTACTGAATCTCTTTGCCTCCCAGCTACCATGAAGTAAACAGGTCTCCTCCACCATGCCCTCCTGCCATGAAGTACTTTCCTATCACAGGCCCAAAGCAACAGAGCCAAGCAACCATGAACTGAAATCTCTGAAACTATGAGCCAAAATAAACCTTTCCTCCTTGTAAGTTTTCATCTCACAGCAACAGAAAGCTGATGCAGACACCTTGGCAGTGGGAGGGAAAGCTGCAAGCAGAGTTACCATAGGAAGAGCTGTTGAAGAGTTCGATGTTGAAGAAGGCATAGTCTCCACTGGTCATGCCATGTCTGTGTGCTGCCAGCATGATGCTCCGGATGGTGTCCCCACTGGCACACATGATCACCACTGGGGAGAGAGAAAGAGCACACATGAGACATCCCACCACAGCAGACAGCAAGCACACCAGAGCCAGGGGGAGACAATGGACAAAGAACTGGACATTTATAAGGCCTGGGAGTGTTGCCTCACAAGCTACCTATTAGAGTAAACCCCCTCCCTTATCTGCATGGCACACTCCCTACCCCCAGTGGATGCCTAAAACTGTGGATAGCACCAAACCCTCCATGTACCATGTTTTTTCCTATACATACATATCTTAATGTTTAGCCTATAATTTAGGTAGACTAAGAGATTGATAATATTTAATAATAAAAATAACAATTACAACAATGTACTATAACAACAGTGTTTTAAAATTAGTGAATTGCTTACTTCTCAAATTTTCCATTGAATTTTTTCAAAACACAGTTGATCACAGAAACCTCAGAAAGTGAAACCATAGGTAAAAGAGACGATCGTAACTTTACTGTAGAGAAACCCAGCAGTCACCACCACAACCAAGTGCAGGAACTAACACCACCAGTGTGGGAAACAGACTCACCAGATTCCTGATGGAAAACACCGAGGACCAGAAACCTCCAACAGGCAACACACATCTAGTCTACAGAAAGCAGCCACAAACTCAGCTTGGGAAACAGTAGAATAATTGACCTATGCTTCCCCCTTCCCTTTTTTTGTGGCTCTCTCTACCACTGAACCACATTCCCAGCCTGACTTTACTTTTTGAGACAGAGTCTCCTTAATTGCCTGGGTTTGCCTCAAACTTGTGATACCCCTACTTCAGCCTCCCAAGTTGCTGAGATCACTGACATGTGCTGCCATTCTGGCTGGCCTATGCACTTTACAATGTCATTTTCCCATAATGTTAAGTGAAATAAATCAAGCACACAAGCTTAAATATTGCATGGTTTCTCTTACAAGAGAAACCCAAAGTTATAAATAAACAGTAAAATAGAAGACAGCAGCTAATAGGTAACGGAGATAGAGCTTTTGTGAAAGAGAAGGTGACCAAGAGACTTTCTGTGTGTATATGTATATATGTGTTAGTATGTATACACATATCAATAGATATAAAAGGAATAGACAGATATAGATAGATAGATAGATAGATAGATAGATAGATAGATAGATAGATACAGATAGATTAAAAGAGAGGGGAAAGGGGAAAGATTTAGAATGTTAGGGCAAATATGGCAAAAATCTGGTTAAGGCTATACAGAGGTTCATTATATCTTCTTATTTCTATTCCAAAAATGTGAAAATTATTTCAAAATAGTTTTAAAAACTTAAACAAATCTCTAGATTTTTTCCCAATATAAGACAGTGAAGGCTGTCAACTGTTTTTTCATACTTAATAGGATGCTTTTCTGAAAAAGCAAACTCAGTGGCTTTAGAGACAACCTCCTCTGGCAAATCAGTGAACGTCATAGGCTCCCTCTGTCACAGGCAAATCAATGAGTGTCTACATTATGCTGGAGCTGTCCCCACACACAGGAGAAGTAGATAGCAAAATCCCAGGTCCTCTGCCCCGTGTTCTCTCAGGTGATGTTCACACTGTCATATTTAAGAGATTTTAAGCAGCTCCAGGAGACTGTCACTTGCCACCTAAGAATGACACAGGATGGAGTGAAGTGGGGACGTGGACACTGTCCAGTCACTGCTGATGGTTTGAGGGCTCTTTGCTGTACAGCAGGACCAGTGTGTTTTCTGCCTATGCACTGTGCAGAGAAGAGACCCTCAGAGACCTGGGTGCTGCAAACCGTATTATCACCATCGTGCCAGCACTCCAAAATGTGTATGTTCTTTGTAGAAGCATGGGTGCTGAAAGACATAAAACAACCGGCAGGCTGTGCCCGCGCGTCTTTGGCAACCTGCATGGAGGGCTTGGCTCTTGTTGATATTCCATTTATGGCACACAGTAACTGGGAGTGTTAGGTCACAACTCTGACATTTTGTACTACAAAAGGGCTTGGTGTGCAAGGTAAAGGCCCCAAAGGACAAGTTTTTTGAACAATACGAAACTCCTCAAAGGCCTGTGAATGCTGGAGTCAGTGTGGTTTGTGTTTTGAAAGTACAGTTATATATTGGGGATAAATAATCAAATTTCAAGATGCCTTAATAAAGAAGCTCTCATAGAAACTCTTAATAATTTATTATGGCCTAGACCCCTGTGTTAGTTGTAATTAAATTCTAGCTCCTTCAATTTAAAAAAAGCCAAGGTGTCCCACAAAATAGCCAATAAGAGGCTAAGGCCAAACATGTTTGAAAAGTATGGATTCCAAGTGTGGTCATCTCCAGGAGGATCCAGGGAGCTCTAGCTGCCTGTCCATCAAACTGCCTATATCATTTTTTGATCAGCTGCTCATAGTCCAGAGTCCAGTTCTCAGGCCTCACATGTATGACTTGATTCTTGCCAGCACACAGGGAACAAAGTCACTGCTTAGGGGAAGATTCTCAATAATCCACATCAAGTATTTCAAGTATTTGCAGATAATCTGGACTTCAGATTGCTTGAGTTCCATGGGGTCTATAATAATAAATACATTTGTGTCAACATGCCCTGTGCCCTGGGTATGATACCTAGGGGACCAAATTACAAGCAATAGAATGCTAGTGAAGATGAAATCAAAATTAGGGAGGTCCATTGGAGAATTCAGGTTTCAAAGGCACCAGGCATTGATAACCCAAAGCATCTATTGGAGAGATGCACCTGGCCCAGGACTGAACAGACTATCTCTGAGCCAGAGCACAACCTTTGCTAGGTCCCAGACAGGCTCTGCTCAAAACTGGCTTCTGTGGTGCTTCTCTTCTTTTTACATTCCCGGCTTCTCCTTCTCCTTCTCCTTCTCCTTCTCCTTCTCCTTCTCCTTCTCCTTCTCCTTCTCCTTCTCCTTCTCCTTCTCCTTCTCCTTCTCCTTCTCCT